>JAANYP010007282.1:232500-596299 GCA_020465985.1 Centrapalus pauciflorus
ATTTAGTTTATAATTTAATGAACGTAATTTTTTAATGTAATTTTGGTGTTAGATTATGATATTTATTAATATTTAAGACTAATAATGGTTTTAAGTAAAACTTTTAATTTTTAAATTTGTGCATTTGATTTACAAATTTGTGCATTTTGGAGTGGTTCTCACGTTCTCACGGTAATGAGGGTTCTTACCGGAACCCAACCCTATATATATATATTAATTTTTTTTAAAAGGTGGTACCTTCTGGTGCGCTGCTCAATGAGTTGTACTCTTTGGAACCATATATGGTTCGAGAGAGTACAACTCATTATGCAGCGCACCAGAAGGTACCACATTTAAAATTTTTTTGAAAGTTTTATTTCATAAAAATGTTTTAATTAACATTATAAATATCATATGTAAATTTCACATACATTCATATCTTCTAACTCCTAAAAAATGATGTGAACGTACACTTACATAGTTTTGCATATATGTGAACTTGCATTTATGCGATGCATGATTTCATGCACTTAGGATGTGTGAATGTGCGTAAATTTTATATATCATCTGTGCAATGTTAAATAAAACATGTTTATAAAATTTTTTTTTCAAAAAAGATATTTTTAAAAGTGGTACCTTCTGGTATGCTGCATTATAAGTGGTACTTACTTGAACCTAAATCTATAAACATATGAAAAAGATCATTATAGAATCAAATCGAAAACCCAATATGAACCACTAATTAACTAACAAAATATAGATTGATTTTAAATATAATATTTTATAAATGAAAAAGGACAGAATTGAAAATTTTATGTATTTCATATAATTGATATCATCCTAATTCTGATCCACCATCCTAAAATCTTGATGACTTTATCAACTCTAGTGAATGTGGATCCCAAATATGCAGGTGAATCTGACGTTTATGATTTTCACTATAACAAATTAAGGTAAAGAATGCACATCCCCTAATGAAAGATATAATTGGATCCCAAATATATCGATCTTCAGTCTGCTGACCAAAAACTGAAGATCAACATTGTGTATTATATGCTACTATGAGAATGTACGATGAATATACGAAAAGAGCCGGGGTTGATGCAAAATAATAATAATAATAATAATAATAATAATAATGATAATAATAATAACAACAACGATGAAGAAAACTAAGTCCGAAATTGTTTCATTAAAATATGTTTTATGCAACAAAAGTGACCCACTCGAAGATGTAGCTTATGATCGACACACATGATGTGGATTCTAGCTATAGTGGTTCATAACGATGAGAATTTTGAAAATCAGTTTTAAGGCAGTGGCTATATATTCAAGTTGGCTCTGATCGAGTGCCAATTCAACAAAATACATTCTATATGAGTGGGAGCGAAAAACGTATGATCGATCACTGAGTAGGTGATGGAAACAAGAATCGATCTTGAGTTATTTATCAGATTAATTTACTATGAAAAGGACTTGTTGTTTACCTCTTAATGGAATCACTAAGAGGTCATTTTACCTTTGAATGACTTTTTAATGATTCCATTAAGAACTAAACAAACAACTGGAGCAAATCCCTTCATAATATTTTATTTGACGTACTCTAATAAATGGAATACTTTAAAGTTGGTTAACTACTTATTTTTTAGTTTTAAATTCGATTAATTAAGTTATATATTATAATTGGATGGCTTTATTATTTTGATAAGATACTATACAATTCAAACATATATATAAACAAATTCCTTTGATGATAAACAGATGATTAAGACCGGTTTAAGAATTTTATATATCATTTTTTTTTTTGGTTTAATATGCATAAACTTTTTAATTGTTATTCATAATTCTTTTAAGTAATACAATACACATATCTTAAGGTGCATCATGCATATCTACCTCGTACATATGTTAAGTAAAATGTAGTTTTAGAAGTTATTTTAAGGACGTTTGGTACGGTGGAATGGAATGGAATGAAATCATGTAAGTATATATTCTTGTTTAACTAATGATGATTACAAATATATAAGACAGCCTTAAAACAATTAAGAAAACATTATTAAACTTCATTTCCTTTTCATGTTTTTTATTAATCTCCATGTAGAGAAGGAAATAAGAGAAGCTAAATTTACGGTGTATTCAATTCTCTACATCATTTCATTTACAATCAATGTTCTTATCGCATAACAAAAATACATATAAATCTCATATGATTTCATTTCATTATATTAATTTCACCGCATCAAATTACGTATCCTTAGTTCTACATAGTCGTCATTCAATTCCATCGTCATGACACGAAATCAAATTATAGGTGTAACAATTACTGGCTAAGATATTGTTTGTTTACCTCATAATGGAATTATTAAGAGGTTAATTTACCTTTAAAAGACTTTTTAATGATTCTATTAACAAGTATACAAATAAGGATAATTCTTAATATAAAAACAATTAACCATGCTAGCTTACGTGTTATTTGAAGATTGGTTCTCACCATTATTACCGTTTATCGCATTCTGAAATCTGAATGAATCCTATATGTCTCTCTATTTAGAGAGAGAGAGAGAGAGAGACACACACACAAAACTCTCTTGATGATCTTTCTCTCTCCGACGTCGTATCTATCTTTCCTTTTTTTTTTTTTTCCTACCAACCATCGCATAATAATATTTAACTTGCCATTTTTCCTCTTTTGGATATCTTATTTTTTTAGTTCTCAAATCTACACAAAATGGAGAAGCTGTCGACCACCACTGTAAAACATGAAAAAAGATCTCCAAAATCCTGCAACAAAAAACCAGTTAAAGTTGTTTATATCTCTAATCCTATGAAGATCAAGGCCACTCCATCTGAATTCCGTGCGGTGGTGCAACAACTTACCGGCAAATACGCCACCTCTCCACCACCAGAAGAACTGGCGGTAAGCGCTGTGAATAAAGCCGACGACGAAGTTAGTGGTGGCGGTCATCAAGAGAAGTGGCGAAGTACGGATTATGCACGATGTCCTGCTGGATCGGATCTTTATGATGAAACTATTAGTGGGGAAGATGATCAAGTTATGGATAATTTGATTACACCACAGATGTTTGAGAGTTTTCCCTCACTATTGCCGCGGACTTCTAACTACGGATCTTGATATATAGTTAGAGCACCATGTTGCCCCACGGCGCCGCGGTTCAACATGGTGACAGTTCCGTCAATTGTTAGGGATTTATCGATGGATGTACGGTAACGTTTTTTTTTTTTTTTTTTTTGAACTCGAGTCGAGTAGTTTAAAGACGGATGAATTATGCGTCGGGTTATTAAATATGCCATCAAACTATTCATCTGATTCCTGGTATGATCATAAAATGCGGTAATAACCCAGCTAGCTAGCTATCCCAAAACTTATTTTGTTTAAGGATGTTTCTGTGCTTTTAAACTGATTTTTGCAATATGAAGTTATATTAGTAATTGAATTATGATTTTTAGAGTACTATATTTTATGGTTAAATACTCAAATAATTATATAATATATTTCTTGATTCTTAAAGATGATGTAAACGTTTTGAAAACATATAAAACACCCTTAGCGTGTGTTTGTTTGTTGAGTTTTTAAGGTATAAAATGAGTTTGGGTTTCATAGATATCGTTTGTTTGATAAATGATTACAAACATGAGTTTCCTCAATATTCTTTATTCGATCTATTTCTTTTAAACCCATACCTATATTCATACTCATTTCAAACCAATCAACAAACCAAACGTACCTTCAATATGTATTATGTCTCACGACTTACGAGTTTTGAGTTTGATGGTATATTTAATTAATTATCGACATGTAATTACACCTTAATTTATTGATTAAATTCAAAGCTAGGCATCATGTTGATTTTGAGCAGATCTCTGTAACACATATCAAATTCACCATCATCCTTATAATTTTATAATTTATATAGAAAAAAAATATAAATATGTAGATTGGTTATAAATATATATATAGTTTTTCTGTTTTATAAACTTGAACTATATATATATATATATATATATATATATATATATATATATATATATATATATATATATATATATATATATATATATATATAGAATATGGTTCGTGTGAGTACCTAAAAAATGTAGAGTACCGTGAGTACCTGTGAACACACAGGTTTTAGATGTGAACATGCTCCGAAAAAAAGTTTTTTTTTAAAATTTTTTTTGATATTCATATAGATACAAATAATATAAGCCTATTTGTAAAAGAATTACACGCATTCACACTTCCTAGCGTCTTAAAAGTCATGTGAACGTGAAAAAATTCATGTGAACATGCTTAGCTGTGAACATGCATTCACAACAGTGCAGTTCATGTGAACTTGCATGTTTCACATAGTTCTAGTGTGTGTTTATGTGTGATTTTTTGCAAGTAGTCTTGTATTATTAATTTAAACATGATTATGAAAAAAAATTTCAAAAAAATGGTTTTAAGCGAGGTACCTCCGGTACTCCGCAAAACTAGTGGTACTCATTTGAACCCATATATATATATATATATATATATATATATATATATATATATATATATATATATATATATATATATATATATATATAGGGATGGGATCCATTGTGAACAAGTTATTCGTTGTGCACGTTGTGAACAAATAAAAAGAATACATATAATCATTCATATATATCAACAAGTGTTTGTAATATGATTCATATGAATAAAAAGGTTCATAGAAGTGTCTATTTAAGATTCAGAACATTCAAAAGGTTCATAGTACGTAGTTTTTATAACAAGATGCACAAGATGCATAGGATGCAACAAGATTCATAAGATTCGACAAATTCATAGGATTCAATGAGATCCAAAGGATCCAATAGTATTAATAGGTTAATAGAAGAGTCCAGTACTATTTTCAACAAGATTTATAAGATTCAGAAGCTATTTTATGGTTGTTCACAACGTGCACAACGAATAAAGTGTTCACAAAAGATCCTTAGTCTATATATATATATATATATATATATATATATATATATATATATATATATATATATATATATATATGTATGTATATATATGAGTTGTCATGTGTTTTCTCTGATATATAATTGTCTTATACTATATCTGGAGATGTGGGGTAATGCAAAAGCTTTTCAGTTCAAATCATAATATTAGCAGATTAATTGTCTCTCGATCTTTCAAACACTAAAAGTTTTTTAAAAGTCTTAATTTATAATCAACTAGTTTTTTTTCCCTTTAATTAATATGGTTTCATTCGCATGTTATTGAGAATATATTGACTCTCTTTGATATTCTAATTCTTTTAAAATAAGAAAAATCATTGGGACGGGTTGTTTGTTTTACTTCTTAATGGAATCAATAAAAAGTCATTCAAATGTAAAATAACCTCTTAATGATTCCATTAAGAGGTAAACAAACATGTAAATGTTGTTTGATTTAATACAACTCTAGCAAATCACGTACTTTACGATACTCAAAGTACTGTATGTATGATTTCATCTCTCACACAGAGACTTAGGTTTAAAAAGTAACATGTAAAATCGAGTGCACCCCACGGCCAATATTGTCCTTAATTTTTTTTAAATCTTTTTTACAATAATATTAAAATTAACGTTAGACACATGATATATAAATTTAAGATATATTCATCAACTCTACGTTCTTAAAAATTTTCTGAATTGTCATAGATTTTATGTAAATGGTAATCCAAATGAATTATCATCACATGATATTTTTTAAACATTTAAAAGATTTACTTTTGTAGTTCTTTTTATTTTGAATCCATAATCCTATAGTTGAGATTAATAACAACGGCTCTCTAACAAAAATAATAGATAGTTATAGTTTCTTAATTTTTATAATTTAATCAAATTTGATAATTAAACTTTCAAAAATGATTTTTTTATCCTTGTGTATAACATGCGTTTGTGTATAAGCTAATAACATCTAAAAATATTTTAAAAATAGTCAATTAATTGTAGAATTAAAATTTCTAAAACTAACGATCAATAATTAAAGTTTTTGAATTGATATATTATATAATTAAAAATTTTTAAATATTTGTTTATAAAAAATTTACGATAATTATTACAGATTTATGTGTATAAAGTTAAAGATGAATTTTTATTATTCAATGATATATTTATTATCATATAATTATATTACATATATATTATTACTATGATTTATTTCATTTACAACTATTTTACATTATTCAAATAATAATAATAATAATAATGACACAAAGCAATAAATTCTATTATTGATTTAATTAAAATAAATACTCAATATTTAAAATAATATTCCAAAAATGCATAAATAATTAAGATGTTTAATTATCATAAGTTGTTTTAAAAATTCTTTAAATAACAGATTAATTTTTAACTGATATAACTGATAATTAGTCAACATAATTATCAAAGTAGTGTGTTTCGAATTAATTATTTAATTTCAAAAAAGGTTTAAATTTCTAACACGACCCTACCAAAATTAAGTTACCATTTTGTAATATTTACCTTTTGTGATATAATTGAAGAATGAAATATTTAAAACGTTATATAATTGAATAAAAAACAATAAGTTTTTGTAACATTTTAATGATATATTAATTTATATTAAATAAAAATTATCATATTATATTTAATAATATCAAGATTAAGTTATTTAAGCAAACATTGAAATTAACTAACTAAAAATAAAAAATCATAGAATAGATAATTCTCAAAATAAAGCACTCATCTAATCCTACTTTTAAAAACTATTTTTTTTTTATAATATGAGTCAAACCATTGACGTTAAGGTCTCTCTTAACACCATTAACATTTTAATTGGTTAATATTAAAAGTTGACTTAATTTCAACAATCGACATGATAACATGTCTAGGGGTGCTATTCAGGCTGGTTAAATGAATATCAGGTTATTCGGGTTTGAGATGTGAGTTCTTTGGCCGAACCCGAACCAAATAAGGGGATGAGTTAATCGACTTTGAGTTAAATGAGTATCGGGTTACTCGGTTTAGGTTAAACATGTTATTTGGTTTTGATATAAAAGGAAATATTTTGCAAATTAGTTTAAACGTGTTAAATGAGTTGAGTAATTTGGGTAGACGGGTTAAATAGTTTGTGTAATAAAATTAGGTATTTAAATCTTTACATTTTTATATATAAACAATTCTAATTCTAATTAAAATTGGGAATTTAAATTTTAAACGGGTTATTCGGGTTCCCGAAAAAACATGAATCATACTCGATCCCCGAACCAAAACTATTATTCGGGTACCATTTAACCCGATTAACAAAACCGAAAACCGAAAAACCAAACCCAATTAACCTGTTTATGATTTTAGGTAGGGTAAATAAAATCACATAGTAATCACATTAACCAACTAATTAGTCTCTACGATTTTTTTATGAAGTATGATTAAATTTTTGGTTTAAAATTTTTTACGAAGCATGACCTTTTTTCTTTTATTAGTACATGCAAAATGATTTAGATTTTGGGGTTTAATGGATCTTTTGGTTTAGATTTTAAATTACTTTTGAAGAATTTTGAGTTAAAAGGTGCTTTTTATTTTGATTTTGTTTCAGATTTTGATCAGTTCCCATTTGATTTCATATGTTTTCTTTTCGCTATATATCCGCATGAATATGAGTACAATTGTTGTTCGAATACCGTATCGATGTCTTAGGTTACTAAATCGATTTTTATATTTATGATTGGTGGAGAATCGATGTATTATTAAATATTAGATAATCAAGAATCATTAATGATGAATCAATGTTATTAAATGTTAGAGAATCGAATATCGAATCACAGAATCAAGAATTGTATCAACGTATAAGAATATATCAACGTATACGAATCAACCATTGTATAAAAATCATATAAGAATCAACGATTGTACCATCGCATAAGAATCGACGATTGTATCAACGTCGAAAAGTCAACGACTATATCAAATGTATAAAAAACAATGATTGTATCAAAATTAATTAAAAGGCTGAATCATTATTATTCTAGGTTTAGTGCCCACATTTTGAATAAAATAATAAAATTTTATTTTACATACATAAATAAAAATTAAAATAAATAAAATTTGAAAAGTGTATCAATAACAAACTGTGATTAATAATTGGTATTTAAGAAATGTGTGAATCAATTTAGTGCGGTGAGGTGTATAATATGAGATTACATGGATGATCATGATTCTTTCTCACCTTCAATCTCACATTAAAGATCTTTCATACGAGATTCATATTGTATGTATGTATAATCTACTCACCGAATGGAAAACAATGTAATGTTCTTCGGCTGTACTGTTTTTCATCCTTTTTTGCTTAACGTTTACATGAGTAAAAAAGAGTGACCTCTATAACTAGAATGGTCTGATCGATCCAGAAATATTAAAACACACATTTCTTGATCTCTCTAGTCGTAGAAATTTTTCATTAGCTTTTTGTTTAAATATCTCACACATACCCAGTGCTATCGGCTCACATATATTATTTTTATTTTATTTTATGACAAGGAGATATGACGATATGTTTATATATGAAAGTATTTATTTTAATATTTTCTGTATATTTATCTTTTGCTTACCACATAACAAATGTATATAAACAAATGAAATATCTTAATAAACGAACATGAAGAAACACATGTATTGTTCATTAGGCCAAAGGGACTCGTTGCCATGGATGCCACCCAAATCTGCCGCCACGTCAGCTTTGCCATTTCCATGTCATTCCGAGGGTGTGGAAAATATTAATAATTATATGATTATATATATATTAAATGTGAAATGGGAGAGAGATATACCTCGGCATTAGAATGTCGTTGCCATGCCTTGGATGCCGACGCCGAAGTGAAGGGGCGGTGTTCCCCCCATTGCCACACTCGGTACCGAGGCAATACCGAGACCACTCCCTGTGGCCTTACATCTTTGTATTTGTGTGCACTACAAGGAAAATGACAATCAGTAACTATGACTTTTAGTGATTGTAACTTGTTTAGTGTGTAAATCTCATAATACACTTATATCGACTGAATATTAAAGTGGGTAAAATATCTTTTTTATTAAAATTTAATTTATATAATTGTATTAAAAGAGTAAATATATGTCATTTGACACCTACAAGAATGTCAAGTGACATAACTTGGATACGACACATAATAATTCATAATTCTTATGTTAAAATAAATTAAATTATATAAAAAAGGTCTGCCTATTATTCTGAATTTCTGTTTTAGATTTGAGTCTAAAACTCATGTCTTTCCTTAATTTTTTTATCTACGTTTCTTAGCTTCTATATTTTTTTCCTTTCTTTATTATTATTAATTTTTAGTTATGTATTTTATCTTTAGTTACCTTCTTTGTATATTTTCAATAATTTGGTATAATATTATTATTGTATTTATTGTTTCTATAATAACTTTTTAAATTTAAATAAAGTTTAAAACAATCATTTATTTAACTATTTCGTAGTACATGATAGCATGAACCATATCTCTTCGAGTAATAAACTAGCATAAAACGTACTGTCTCAGTCACACTCCCTCTCCCTCTCCCTCTACGATGTGCCTCCTCCGCCTCTGATTCGACTTCCCTCGTCTCTTTGCCCCGCCTCTGCTCTGCTTCTCCTCCACAGTCCGCTCTGCCTCCGTTCCATGGATCGATAGTCATACTTTACCTCCCGATTTGTATCGTTCAGTCTTCAGTGCAGTGCTCCTATTTGATTGCTCTCGGTTTCCATTGTTTGATTTTAGTTGCCCTTAATTGTCTGATATATTGTTTGGCTATATTTTGAACCGGTAATGGTTTGAGATCTAGTATTCTTTTGGTATTGTTTTCAGCTGACGTAAGCCAAGCATTATATACTTGTATTACTGAACTTTTTCAGAAACGTCTCTATAATTTTTGCATTTTGGTTATGATTAGACATTTGATTCTAATTGCACAAATTTATTTAGATATAGATGGACATATTACTATTGTGAAGAGCCGATCAAAGTCTTATGATCAGTTTTGCCTGCCTACTAATCAGGTACTCTTAAACCCAAAATTAAAGGGTTGTACATCATAGCTTTGAGTTGATAACCACATTAATTTTTACATGGCAACTGTTAGTCTATTATTATAGATAGAACATGTTAATAAACTGCTCAGTTTGGTTCTTTGTTTTTCGAGAATTGAATGTATAATCGAAACTGTTTTGGGGATGTTTTAGGGCTGATATGGATTGATTAGTCCAATTTTATAACTGTTTTTGTAGTTGTTTTAAGTCGTAGTTTATAATCCAGATGAAGAAACTTTTGATACGACCATCAATCTTTTCTATAATCTAGCACTTTAGTGATCATTGTCTATAATCTACCTAATTAGTGTGTAATGATGCTAATCAACCAATTTTTTCTCTTAATTGTTTTTGGGACAGAAATAATGTGTGGTGTTGTACTTCCCATTAGGGCTTTTAAAAAGCACTACCGAAGTTTACGTGCTGTTGAATTTTGAAAGTAAAGTTAGACATCAAAATGTAACTCCATTTATTCTGGATATTATATGATTTTTGGAATGCATTTTGTATCAAAGTAATTTACAACCCCAACATGTACGATATGCATATCCTTAAAAAAAAAATTCAAGTCCTTTTTAACCTGAAGTATCGGGTACTAAAGGTTGCGTTTAGTTAACGAAACTAGTTACTTTTCAATTTCAGTTTTCAAATTACAGTTTTTTGAAAAAAAAAAACAAGGGTTTCTATAAAAACTGAAAACTTCAAGCATTTAGGCTCAAAGCTGGACCATTGTTTCACACTTCCTAATCTTAGTATTTAGGTTTTAGCTATTTACACATATGGAGAGAGGCAGAGACTGGACTCTGGAGGGTTGTTTCAAGACTATTTAGGCCTTAGGGAATGTTTCAGGGTTGCTTTAAACCAATTTTAGTGTAAATTTTGAACTATATTTGCAGTTGTTTTAGGTGGTGTTTGGGGCAGTTTTTGCAGATGTGTATATAATGTTTTAGATGCTATAACAGGTAGGTTTTTAATGTTGTTTTGCAGCTGATTTTGGTTCTATTTTGGGACTCTTTTGGACCTGTTTGCATAGCAGCAAATTAGAAACCAGCCACCTGGGTAATGCAAATTTGTGTATTATTCTCATTTTGCTAATGGGCTTCCTGGTATACATTCTATTTCTATAAGTCTTCTTTTAATGGTGTATATATGTGTTTTCTTGTTTTTCCCGCATGGTTACAATATGGTTAGTTCATAAACACCAACACACTTGTATAACTCTATTATTAATTACAGACATGTTTCTCTATAAACCATTATATTGATTAGTAAGGTAACTACAATTAATTTGTGATATACTCCCTACGTTCCAATTTAAATGTCCACTGAACAAAAACACACAGTTTAAAAAAAGTGGGTAATTATTGTTATTCTTTATACTTAAATGACAACTTTATTACTTTACGGTGAAGGAAATACTCATCTTTATTACAAAAACACACAGTTTAACAAAAACATCAGCTTTTCTCTCTCTACCTTTCCCCACATTTCTAACTTGGAAATACTCATCTTTCTAAATCTTTCTTAATTTTTTTAAGATAAATTCATTTTAATTAACAAAACAATTAAAACTAAAATAATTAAGTTCATAAATATTTAAAAACTATTACATAATAAATTTACGAAACTAAAAACTAAAAATTAAAAAATTACGAAACTAAATACTAAAAAGATTACGAAACTAAAAATTACGAAGAGATATGTTGTAGTTGTAAAAATAGTGTGTAAATAAATGTAATGAATATATTAGTTATAGAGGATAAATATATATATATTGTTCGGGTTGGAAGGCCGGAGGGGGCCGGATTTCGGCGGGCCGAGGACCGGGGGCGGTGTAGCCGCCAGCCTCTTGCCGATTTGGCAAGGCCGAAGTCCTCTCGGCTTCAGTATACCGTTCACTCTTACCATTATTTATGTATTTAATCATATTTTGAAAAAGATAACTAATTACAAACATAAGGCTATTATTGGAATTTAATAAATTATTATAATTTACTTTCGGAAAGGACATTTATTTTGGGACAATTTAAAATAGAAATATGGACATTTAAATTGGGACGGAGAGAGTAGCTTTTAATAAAAAGCGTGAAAAGTATCTCTTATTGCTTTTGGAGTATTTTTGTTTATGTTGACAATTCTAATTGCAATTATTCAGACAGTTCCATATAGTAGATTTATGTTACAAATGTTTTTTTTTTCTTTGTGTTATGATTTAGTTGGCTTTTTTTTTTTTTTTTTTTTTTCTTATTTCAGGTTGCTAATCACAATGCTTTCAATATTTCATGCTCAAGGAAAGCGATATATTCTTCTAGTTTTGTTTAGGATAGACTGAAGTTTGAACAAAAATTTTCATGTTATTTTGAGTTATATCATGACAGTACAATTATGATTCAAGTAATGAAATTACTTTTTGTTTATATTATGTAATATTAATTGCTTTTGATATATAATAAAATAAAATAAATAGAAACAAACAAATAAATATATTAATTAAATTAATAAGAACCTAAAGTCTTTCAAAACCTATTCTCACTACTGAAAACACCTTATGCCTACTGAAAGCACCTTATACTTACTGAAAACTTCAGTCACTAAACGTTTTGACCGTTTATTGACTGAAATTTTGTGTAAATATAAACTTTTAGCGACTGTGGTATTAAATTTCAAAAGAAAAGAAAGTCAAAAAGGATTTACTGATTGATATTTGAACTTTTATTGACATATTTATTCCGTCACTAAAATGCATATATTTTATTATATTCTTAACAAATTTTTAAACATTTAGTGGATAATTAATAATTTGGTTTTTTTAAATTCTTTTGAAAAGGGAGTGTTTGTCATACTTTCCGTTCGTACAGATTTCATGAGAAACCAAGAATATCCAAGAAGATATAGTAGAGATATTCTATATATAACATTTACTAGGAGATTTTTCCTATTCATAGACTATTCACAAGAATAGTGTTTACTTCCATTATGCATTTTATTTTATCTTTTTTTTTTTAATTTGAATTTAAGTGAAGGGTAGGCAACAATAAGTTGTAGAGTGAGACTTTGATATTTTTCACTTTTGAGAACCCCATGTTTCACTTCATATTTTCATAATCCTGTATATGTAAGAGTTACTTACAGAATTAATCAATGTGATTGTATCAAACTTTAGATTTTGTCTCTAAACTTTCAATTTTGCAAAATTTATTATTAAGGTTTACTTTCAAATGTAATCCATTATCCATAAACTTTAATTGAAATGTTCATTTTGTCTTTATTCACTATATATATAAAAATAAGTTAGTGGCCACACTGCAAATGTGTTCAAATAATTATATATATTATATATACATACAATTATCAACTCATATAAACAAATGACATTATGTATATACACATTTACCAATTTATGTCATCCAATGACATTTTTTATAAAGTTTTAAATTTAAATTTTTCATAATAATATCATTTGTCTTGCTTATTGAATTTTTATCGGATTCCCAATTTCATTCTTCGATCCTGGTTCAGTTGTCTTTCATTGTTTAAAAATTATATTTATTTATTCTTTTTATATGAAATATTGTTTATATGATTTTTTTTAGTTCCTCCAAACTCCAAAGTCAATTGTATGTACATAAAACAGATAATGTGAGACAAGAATTTATGTCGATGAAGGATGATCATGATTCATGAGTATATGGAATTCTTTTTACAGATACTGTATAAATATTTTTATGATGCTTAATAATAATTATGCAATTGTATTTTTACTTTTATTTTATATTGTGATCACGTGTGTATTTGTACCAGATATTTTAAACAAAAAAATGTTAAGTTACTTTATACATAAAAAAACAAGTAAAATAGAATATTTTGATGATTTTTATTCATTTTCATATTTTTTTTATTTGGCATTGTTATTTTGTTAATCTTTTACAACATACTTGATTAATTAAGTAATATATTTCTAATGAACAATTGTTTTGTTCACACAATTCATGATGGAAACATGTCGTAAATATAAAAAAATCATAAAAAGTTGATTGTAATGATATAACTAATTAATGTGAATGTATGAGATGTCTTATCATATAACCCTATATATTTTATTATACAAATATTATGTGTGATACAACAAAATTTTTCTATATTTTTTACTTTTACACCCAAATATTTGAAAGTAGCAGGAAGCTTTCATTTCATTTATATTTGAAAGATTAAATAATATAATTTGATTTTATCATTGCACTATATTTTTGATTAATTTTATCATTGCACTATTATATATTACTAATCAAATATTTTTATTAGGAATGCTTTTATTATTTATTTAATAAAATAGAAGTAATGCATGCATTCCGTGTTAAATTATTTTTTCCATGATGATTTATTATGTGGTTTGAAACTAGAACAAACAATAAGATGATTTTGATTTTTACACACATAATCAATCAAAAACATTGTAAAACAAGAAAATCCAATGGTGGACTTCCTTTGAGGAAAGTATGGTGCGATGCAAAGCGGGAGATAGGTTAGAATCAATTTTCTCTTTTATGGATCCAGTGTTACGTGAAGATTCAATGTCGGAAAAGAAAGTTATATTCAAGAGGGTTTTGATGGTGGTGGTATGAACAATTTTGAAATCGAATGTTGTATTCAAAGTCAATAACACATAATTTCAAAATTTGTAATATATTTAATAGAATTAACATAAAATTTTGCTTAAAATATCAAATATGTATGTTAATATGTTTTTTTATATATTTTAATTTTTTTTGTATGACATTAAACTCCGCTGCGAAGCGCGGGCAAAGTCCCTCGTTTACAACATTTGCTTGGTTTAAGTTTCTCTCCACGCATCTTTTGTCATGTGTTTTATCTAACATTATAAAGATGATATGTAAATTTTACATACAAAAATTTTTAAAATTCTTTTTTGTCACAATCATGTTTAAATTAACGTTACGTATTTAAATATTTTGTGAATGATCATTCACATGTTTTTTTCAACCATTCACAAGATTTATTTTTCGAATCTTAATATATAAATATATGATTTTTTTTGATAAAAAGTCTAATAATCTTAGTCATACATATTTATGTAAAAAAATTGTGAATGATCATTCACAAAAGGATGCGTTTGATACTCTCGATTATTTATGTGTCTCTTTCTCTTCGCTACCTTAATCAATAATCATCCACTTTCTTATGCTTTGATACACACATACATACATTCATACATACATATGTACGTACATACACACACTCACATATATATATATATATATATATATATATATATATATATATATATATATATATATATGTTTGAAAGAGGATTACTCATCGTGCAGCGTACTACAAGGTTACACACTTAAACAAAACTTTTAAAGTTTTTTTTAATACACATGTTTTAATTAACATTATAAAGATGGTACGTAAATTTCACATATATTCATGTCTCCTAAAAACTTAAAAATGATGTGAACGTACACTTACATAAATTTGCGTATATGTGAATGTACACTTATATGATGCATGATTTCGGGCACTTAAAATGTGTGAATGTGCGTGAGAAATATATTATCTTTGTAATGTTAATTAAAACATGTTTATGAAATTTTTTTTCAAAAAAAGTACTTTTATGAGTGGTACCGTCTGGTGCGCTGCATAATAGTTGGTACTCACTTGAACACACACACACACATATATATGTGTGTGTGTGTGTTCAAGTGAGTACCGACTATTATGCAGCGCACCAGACGGTACCACTCTTAAAATTATTTTTTTTGAATATTTTTTCATGAACATGTTTTAATTAACATTACACAGACGATATATGAATTTCACGCAAATCCGAACACTCTAAGTGCATGAAATCATGCATCACATAAATGTGCGTTCACATATATTCAAAATTATATAAGTGTGTGTCCCCGTCATTTTTTAGGAGCTAGGAGATGTGAATGTATGTGAAATTTACATATGATCTTCATAATGTTAATTAAAACATGTTTATGAAAAAATGTTTTTCTAAAGATGGTACCTTCTGGTGCGTTGCATAAGGGTGGTACTCTCTCGAACCATATATATATATATATATATATATATATATATATATATATATATATATATATATATATATATATATATATATATATATATATATATATATCACACAAAACATAGAGCAAACATACAACATGCACAAAGAACGCACATGAAGAATGCATACACAAAACACGCACGCACGTAGTAATTAGTAAAATGGTTTTTGTTTTGGATGGTGTTATCTTTGTTTAATTTTGTGTTCGTGTTTTTGCAAGCATATGTAGTTGAAGAATATAGCTTTTTTCGGTTATTTTCACGAAAAGGTAACAAAGTTTATATTTTAATCATCTAAGGTAATCAATGCATTTTATCCTACTATAAGGGCTAAACTTTTAATAAGTTCTGACAAAGATTAAATTAAAGTTTTGTCTATTTAACATAACAAACTTTCTAACTTCTGTTTGTTTGTTTAAGGTAACCAACTTTTAGTTTTTCTTATTTTAGTCGTCGACCAGTTCGAAAATAGTTGTTTCCACATCACCATACACACGCAATCCTTACTCAATTACACTGTAGACTATTTAGATTATCAACAAACCAGTCTTTCATGAGCGTACCAAGCCTATTGAGATTGATTGTCATGTTGTTCGAGTAATCTCAACATGCCGACAAAAACAAGATCAATTTTCTACTTAAGGTTTTGCTTGACTATAATAATGTGATTTATGATCATAACGTACCACATTCATTTTACTTCCAAGGGTGACCACCAACACCATTGGCCACTACCATCAAAACATTAATACTTAGCGACAACCATCAAATCGAAACCCCACTCATTGGGGCATTTACAAACACATATGCAAGCTATGGTTTTCTTGAAGAACATATATATTGCTAGATCTATGGAAACACACTCCATTGGGGCATTTACAAACACATATGCAAGCTAGAACAATATGTTATATGTATATGATCAAGATCATCAAGTTTTGAATTTAGAAACATTATTATCTTAATTAAGAAGTAAGCACAATATTCCAAATAGTCTTAGGCCCCGTTTGTTTTCTCCTCTTTTGTCTATTTTGCCTCTAACCTCTATTTTGGTCAGACAAAAGTGGCCAAATGTTGTTTGTTTTTTTTTCCAAATCAGACGTCTAAAGTCTGACCGTCGTCTGTGTGAAACAGATTTGAAATTTTGCTTTTATCTAAACTCTTATGTCTTCTTCTAATGCTAAAAACTATAAATTTGATAAGTTGTATGTAATAAAACTTTTTATTAAATTAAAACAAACAATCTTATCTAAACAGATTTTAGACCTTTTTTAACATCTTATCAAACAGACGGTAAAAAGTGTTTAGACATCTAAACACTTAAAAAAACAAACGGAGCCTTAATTATTTTTTTAAGAATAATGCCAACTTTTAAAAACATTTATTATTAATGAATCACACCAGATACACATGTATTTGACTTTTGAATTTAAAACCTTTTCACTACAAGAATAGTGACATTTAATGACATAAACTTTTAGTGACAAAGAAAAAGTGTCACTATATCATACTTTTAGTGATACTTGTGAAAAAAATAGGTATAGAGCAATCTTGTATTCATACTTTTATTAAATAGTGACACAAAAATATATAAGGCATATATATACCCACTCCAATTTACCCACTCTTTTTGTTGTGTAGGTAAAAATTTTTAATACCTATAATGAACTTTTCGTGTGTCACTAAGTGACATTTTTTTTTGTAGTGTTTAAACCAGTTTTTTATAAGTTTTAATTACTCGCTTAGCCATCGACTAACTTAACACAGTCATGTCACAGACATTATTATTCAAACGTATTAATTATCAAATGATAGGCATATATATAGTAAATAATTTTAACGAGCGTGAAATAATAAATTTATAGACTAATTATTATTTGTAAATAAATCATCTGGAATATTAATGGTTCGTACGTTGGGATTTAATTGAGATATTAATGTATGGTACGTCACTCTCTAACTCGATTGTTATGGTAGGTTGCATTTAACTCATTCTCAAGTGTTGCATGTATAATGTGCATCACTTAATTCATGGTCCCAATATATTATATTATATGCATCTTGTGTCGTAAAATATGTGTAATTAATGTCGAATTTTAAATATAAATACAATTTCGACAGTCTGTCTTGATATTTTAGTGATCATTTATATATTTTTAACCCGGTCAATTATTAAATTTATTACCATAATGGTATAATCAATTGTTCGCACATACATACATACATAAAAACAAAAAGGATCAGCCGTAAAACATTTATAAATTGTAAAATTGAAAACCATCTCCCCAACTGCCCTATTATTAAAGAGATGATTGCACAAAAAACCATCAACTTGTCAGTTTTTTGTGATTAAAACCCCAAACCATTTTTCGTTACATAGAAAACCCCGAACTAACTAAAAATATGTAAATCAAGGTTTTATCAATGAGTAACCGGTTGAAACCCGTTATTAATCCTACGTAAACCGGTAAATAACCAACGTTGAATGAATTTTAATCGTAGAAACCGGTTGCCAAGTATTACACATCATTTAAACATTTGTTGATAATTTGTAATTATAATTTTTAAACGAGATTACATCAATGGGGGTTTAATTGATGTGTAATAATTGGCAACCAATTTCAACAATTAAAATTTACTCCACGTAGGTTATTTACTGGTCCACGTAGGATTAATAACCGGTTTCAAACAGTTACCCACTGATAAAACCTTGAATTACTGATTTTTAGTTAGTTTGGGGTTTTCTATGCAACGAAAAATAGTTTGGAGTTTTAATCACAAAAAGCTGACAAGTTTGAAGTTTTTTGCGCAATTATCCCATTATTAAATTGTAGTCGATGAATGCATTGAACACAATGAATGAAACTGGAAATTCGTTGCATTCGACAAACATTAACCTTAAAAAAACTATGTATTTAAAGCATGTATAAATCAAAACTAACCAAAAAAAAAATATAAAACAGGTTCAAATGTATCAAAATAGATTTTATAATTAACGTAGAATGGCTTCATATAATCAAATCAAAAAACCAAATAAACATATGATAGGCTTAAATGGGATAAAATAGAAATAATAAATTAAGCTCTTGAGTGTCATCTTTTTCATCCATAAAATAGATTTGTTCATGTTATAATAAATTAAGCAAAGTTAAACAAAAAAGAATTATTTAATTTAAAATTAAAAAATAGAACTCGACGTCTCAAGTTCTCAACAAAAAAATATAGATTCAAAGCCAAAACAACAATGGGTCGGCTAGCATAACCCAATTCAGAACTTGACCCATTCATCTCTATTCTAACTTTGCTATTTTGATCAATTAAACAACCGAAAATAGTTGATCCATTTTGTCACATTCATATATTTTTTTATGAAAGATATCACAAAAATTGAAATACTTTATAGATTTATATTCATGTACATTTCATGACAACCTATATTACGAGTTTATTTACTACCATATTTTTTAATTATACGGATGCGTATTTAGTGTATGTATAAAAAAAAGTTGCTGAGGCGAAAATTCTGTAAACAAAAACAAAATTAAACTTATTTATTAAACAACTTTAATGTACTTATTAACCATAAATTAAAAAAAAAAAAAGAACCATTTAGAGAGAGAGAGAGAGAGAGAGAGAGAGAGAGAGAGCCGTACATGAGGTCGGATCTACAAACGATCCAAGATTGGTCAGTATTTGGCAGGCAGCCCAGACCTGGATAAGCCCAGATTCAGACCCACAGTTCTAGTAATAATTCACTTACTCCTTGGTTTGGGCCAGACTGGGTTGGGACCCAAGCCCGATTAAATGCACATGGTCCCTGGCGCTGTACTGAATTCCTATTAAAACTTGTGTGTTTAGTTTAGGATTAGGATCCACATTGGTTAACGAATTAAAATTTTAAACTAATAATGTTTACCATAGTTTAAACCCAGTTAATGATTCAAAAGTAAAATGACCTCTTAATGATTCAGTTATAGGTAAACAAAGAAGTTATTATTCTAGTTGGGTTTATCCCGTAAATATTTATTTGTTTTTAATTGTATAATATATTAATGATGATCTGTAAATATGTACAATTCAAATAATACATTCTAAACTCATTGAATTAAACGATATAAAAAGTTTTATATGTGTGAATACATTTTTGGTATCTTTTAATATATTTGATGATTTTTCATATTTAGATGTTATAATTATTAGGTAAATCATTATGTAAGTGTATTAGATATTGTTTATTTATGACTCAAAGTGGAACGAAATCAAGACAAAGGAAAGTTTAATAATAATAATAATAATATAATATTACTTTTTAGACCATTATATCTACTTTTAAGTTTTAACTGATCATTCACTTTATGAAAATTTGTGGATGTAATAAATTTGGACAATCAGGAAAATATATTTGCAAATTATTATTGTTATCCACATTTTGTACTAAGAAATGCTAATTTCTAAAATTTAAATTGGGTTTTCAAGATACATTTTTTTTAATTGATGTTACATATTGCAAAATAAATGTCTAGCAAATATTTATTTGCATCCAAATGTACACATATAAATTAATAAATGTCATGTAACGTGAACAAGTACTGTCATTTTTAACTATTCATATTTGAGGTACATTCTTTTAAAAAAATTTACGTTTTAGGGCTTATCTTCTATAAACATGCATTTTAGAATCTCAATTTTGCAGCCAGATGTTGATTTAACATTGATTAATTAAATTAATAAGTGCTTTTTTTCCCTTTTTTATATTATATGCCTCAAAAAATATTTAGAAGGATGTTTGTCTTGTGAAATGTAATTTGAAGCAACCAATATTTCGTTTTAGTGTTTTGAATTATAAAGATTAGGAGTTAATTTTTGTTTTTTATACATCAAAATCTTTTATTAAAAGAAATTATCGTTTCAAGCCATTACTAACTGAATTAAATTCTAATAACTACAATATAATATGAAATTATGTTTCGGCGAGTGAAAATTAAATGATATAACAACACTTGAATTTAAAAGAAGAATAACAACAAAAGAAGATTGACTTTTATTTTGGGTTTTATGAAATATAAATAACAGTTTCTATTTTTATGATATGACCAAAAAAACTTCAAATCCGATGTCATAAAAAGATTATAACATATATAGGTAATAAATTTATACTAAAATTGTTTATGCATAATGCATCAGTATAATTATAATATTAAAATTCTTCAGAGCTTGTAATATTAATGAAAAGAAGAGAAAAAAATGAAAGTGAATGAAAAGATAAAGAAAGAAGGACAAAAAAGATGGACGTTTCATATATTGAAGATTTGTAGAACACGTTAAGCATCATCATTTGATTGTTTCCCTTCATTTTCAATTTTGAGAGGTTTTAGCGCATTTTCTCTCTCATTCTCCCGCTTTCTTTCATGATAATATATATCAGTATCAACAACATGATCAATTATTGTTTTCTTCTATTTCCCTCTATTTTATTGTTCTTTCCTTCCATTTTCTAGCTATTTAACTTAGTCATACATGTCAAAGCTTTGCATGGATATGTTATTTATATAATGCAAAATTTACGTTCGTAAAGCTAAATAGCATATTGATTCTATAAAAAGAAGAATAAGAAACGGCAACAAAAGAGTACCGATTTCTTAAAAACAACATTCTTAAAAACAACATTTTTAAATTTATTTTCATAATCATGTTTTTTTAAAAGCAATTTATTCACTACAAAAAAAGGATATGTTAAATGCAAAGGATACAACAACACAACGTTGCACACAACAAATTGCTACAGGCCACAACCCCACAACAAAAAAACAAAATAAAAACACAAGCATCAACACAAAATGAAAAGATTCTGCCCCCAAAAGGCTACAACACACACAACATAATAAAACTATGACCCATATAAAATCTAGAGTTGATTCTCCTTCTATTTTTTAAAATAAATTAAAACCAAGTACTTTTTAAATTAAAATAACTTTTTTTTTTAATCATTGGTTGAAGTATTTAACAACAACCTTTCATCTTGAAGAATGAAGAAGATCCAACTGTTATAAGTTCATGATTTATATGCATTCAAAGCAGTATATTCCAAGCTTCAAATAATCATTATAATTTATAAGCTTTAATAGTATGCACAGTAGTAGCATTTGAGGAAGCTTTCTACGATACACTGCAAAACATTTAATTTGGTTATATAATTTACTCGTATATTTATTTGTTAAAAAAAATTAATTTTCTAGTCTTCTAAATACATGTGTATACTATATACTTTATAATCTTTTTGAAAATTTTATCATATTGTAAATACTAGTTTATTATCCGCGTATTACGCGAATATTTTTAATATATATAAAATACAATAAATAAAAGATAAATATATAAATATTATTTTTTAAACAAAAGTATATAACGTGATATTATTATTAATTATGACCTATTAATTTTGTATATTTCTAAATATATATGAAGAGTAATTATTTTTATATATTTTTTAAACTTTTATTATATTATCTTATAATTAATAAGTTAGTAGATTATTATATTTTGTTTGATTTGAATTTAAAAGTGAATTACATTATATTTGGATAGATATTAATAAGTTAGTAGAGTATTAGATTTTGTTTGATTTGATTTGATTCGAATTTAAAAATGGATTATATTAGATTCGGATAGATTTGATTTAAATTTCTTTATTCTTTTTAAAATTTATAACTGTCACGTGTCGACTCATGGTGACGACACGTGGCTTCACCAGAAATGAGTATAGTTACTCTTTTAATAGTATAGATAGATAGATTAGTTATTAAATTATTTAAACATTTGTTTGATTTGATTTAAACTCAATCTTTTTGAAAATTTAATTATATTATAAATATTAGTTATTAAATTATTTAAATATATGTTTTATTTGATTTAAACTCAAATCATATTAGAGTTTATTTAAATAGATATTGTTTAAACATTAATTATTATTTTTTCTAAAAATGACTGCGACATGTTAATTGTTGAATGACGATGGATAAACATTCATTAATATTTACGGATATAGAAAATATCATGATTTTTCTTATGTCTTGTTTCAATAATTGAATAATTTTTTGTATCTAACAAGTCATTAATTTTTTTTTTTTTTTTTTGAAATTCATCATATTTAGGGCAATGGGTATACCAACCTCTTCAAAAATCATCAATTTGGACATATCAGTTTTTTTTTCTCCACCATTTCCATTCCAATACTCATTTAACTCATTAAACTCATTAATTTTAGAGAGAGAAAAAGAGAGAGAGAGAGAGAGAGAGAGAGGTCGAGTGGTGGATGGAGCCTGATGGCGGGAAGACTTAGCAGGGCCATCGGGGTGGCTGAGGCGCCAACCCCATTAGCTCCGGTACACCCTTTGCTCTTAAGTCATTAGTCAACAAGATGACTAGTCTTACAGGTTAAAGTTTTGTTTCTTGTGTGTGGAAGGTTCTCCTTCTTGTAGCGTCTTCTTTTATTTTAGTTTAATATATGTCAGTCTCTCAGGGAAAAAAAATCAAATGATGTATAACTAATTAAATGAAAAAATAATTTTTAAGAACATTTGTTTGCTAAATAGTCAATTAATAGAATTTTCAAAATGATTGTCAAAGAAAAGTAAATTGACAAAAGGATGTAGATTAGTTGACACAATTAGCATGTTTACTTAAGAATTCAATTAACGGGTGATTTAATTGGGTTGAGTTTTGACAATATAATCACTTAATTAATATGCATAAAAATGATTCAGACTATAACATGACATAGGTAAGAAACATTTTAAATATACTTACTATATAAAATGTTACCAACAAATGGTTATAACAATTTTTAACACTTAAGATAATTTTTAAACCATATCACTCATAGTGTTTATTACTCTATATTTTATTTGACAACTTCTTTGCATATATATAAGCTTATTAAAAAAATATGGTTCGAGAGAGTACCACTCATTATGCAGCGCACTAGAATGTACCACCATTAAAAAAACTTTTTTCATAAACATGTTTTAATTAACATTATGAAGATATTATGTAAATTTCACATAAATTCACATCTCCTAGCTCCTAAAAAATGATGTGAACGCACACTTACATAAATTTGAATATATGTGAACGTGCATTTATGTGATGCGTAATTTCATTCACTTAAAGTGTTCAAATTTGCGTGAAATTTATATATCATCTGTGTAATATTAATTAATTAAAACATGTTTATCAAAAAAAAAATTATTTTAAGAATGGTACCTTCGGGTGCGCTGTGTAATAGTTAGTACTCACTTGAATGTAAATCATTATTAAAAATTACATCTGTAATTACTTTGTTGAATTGGATGATAAATAATATATAAAAAGCGTACGTTATTATAACATTTGTTGTTGTATTTCTAAAAAAGATATGATATGGTGACGATTGAATTAGATTTTATAGCTTTAATAATAATCAAAGAATCAAACTTCATTACAACAACTTCATATGTAAGCATGATGATTAGTTAATTAGGAACTATATTTAAAAATATATATTGTTATATACACACAAAAAGATTTATTGCTTTGAATAATACCAAAATGCGTTGAATGGTCAATACATCATCAACCTTCCCTTCCTCTCTCTTTCTTCTAAACGAGTCAAGTGTTACATTATATATACAGACTAAGGAACCTAAATTTTAACCCTCGTTTATAATTAAACATCGGTGAGCAACAATCAAAATAAAGCTTTATACATACAAGTTTTTAAAAATACAAGCTTTGAACGAATAAAAATAAACTTTCAGTAGGTTCATTGCATTCATAGATTTTAATATACACATGATTCATTAGATTCATTGCATTTTCATGCTTTTATATATACATGTTTCATTAGCTTCATTGAATTCATAAGCTTTAATTTACACAAGATTCATCAGATTGATCGCATGCAACAAATGTAATTAAGTTATCTGTAATATGCAAATGTTTTAATTGATTTTAATTTGTTAAATTTTTATTGGTGCTCACGGTGAGGATCATCTAATGTGGAACTCCATCGTATATATATAAATATAGTTCTTTTCATAATCATGTTTAAATTAATGTTACACACTTGATATATGAATTTCAAATACATTCATAGTTTTTGTGTCCTTAAAATTAAATTATGTGAATGTTCATGCATATTTATGTGAATAATCATTCACACACTTCATATGAACTTTTTTTTTAACCATTCACAAGATTTAATTTCAATGTTGGTTCTTTTGATGAAAAGTTTTATAATGTTGACGTATACATGTTTATCTAAAAAAATATGAATGATTATTCATAAAAAGATATGTTTGTAGTTGGTTACATTGGAATCTCATCGGTATGTGTATGTTGATGAACATGATTCTATATGTGTGTGTTGAATTAAAGCAAAAAATGGATAATTTACGTTAGGCATGAGTCCTAAAGTATAGTCTTTGTAACCATACAATCAAGCAATGTATGATTCCATCAACAAAAAATATTTTATTTGTTTCAAATGCTAATCATAGACCATGGTTGTATTTTGAGCAAATTACAATTAGAATCATAAATACGTGTAATTATTTGGTTATAATACCAATAAAAACATAAATTTCGGTATCTTGATATAATAGTGAAATTTTAATATATGTCTAATAGCATATATAAAATATAATCAAATAATAATAATAGTAATTAATTAATTAATTATAAAATTAAATTTCTTATAAGAACCAAAAAAGAAACTAGTTACAAAGTAGGGACCAAAAACGTATATTTGAGAAGGACATAAACGTCAATTTGAATTATTTAATGCCTTGGCCGTTAAACTTAATGGGCCAAGAACGAATGACGTGCAAACCTCTTAAATACAGGGATGATTTATGTACTTATTAAAGATAAATGACGAAATCTGCGAATTAGAATGTAATGTACTCTTATAACTATCATATCAACTCATTTAACTAATCATATTTTATAAAACATTAAATTAATAAAAAAAATCACATCAAGAGGGATATATCATCACATTATAGTCTTAATAGATGTGAGGTGTCTTTAGAAATTCCTATTGGTTTTTGAACCTACTACATTACATGTGTAATAACTGATTTACTTAAATAACCCTAAGACTGTATTTTTTTTTCCCTATAAGAAGGGTATATTTTCAATTAGATCTTTCCAATCAAGAGAATATATTACTCATCATCTTGTTCTCTAACCTTTTACCTAGTTATCTTCCAACATGTTAACTCACACACAAATATGTTGGTAGCATACACTTTGACGAGTGTCTCACGTTCATCACAATTCGATTTTAACTTAAGTAGCCCAGTAGTTGGGGACATAAAATCTATGATAAATATTTAGAAGATGTTTGATTTGCAGATTTCGTAAGATTTTTTATGATTTGTATATAAAATCTCATGTTTGGTTTGTAAATTCACTGAAGGATTTAAAATCATTTGATTTCAAATCTCACACTCCTTTATTATTTGCAATCATCGATACCCCTAGTTGCATTTCAAATCTCACATCTCTTTCATTTTCTAAACTATCATTATACCCATTTATTAATTTTAAAAAGCATTCACCCACACACACACACACCATTCCTTAACCTATCCCACACCACCCTTTAACCCTAACACACATCCTAAACATATCTTTGATTATCCTAAACATATTTTAGCTAATCTAACTCATACTATTACCTCACCCATTCACCCTACCCTACTCTCATCTCATCCCAACCTACCTTCCCTACCGTTACTTTACCCATACCATCATACCCCACCTACCCGACCCTATCCCTGCTGCTACCCTACCCCACCCTTACCCCTTTACCACATCCACCCTATCCATTACCTCACCCCACCCACCTGACCTGATCCCTACCGCACCCGACCATCCATATTTTAAAATCCTACAAAATAGAAATGATAGACAATACAAATTCTTTAACAAAACACAAATCTGGTGATAAAAATCTGCGAAGCAAATGGTCTCATATGCTATCTCCATTTCTCAATCTTCAAATATGGAAGAAATGAAACATAATTTTAGAATATTTCCTCCAAATTATCTTCGTTCCAAGCATATATTCCAAAACTTTCAACTCCAAAAATAATCTCCATATTTGGAAAAACGGAGGACATTGTTGGAGCTCAATTTTCTTTTTCTAACTCCATCTTTGGATAAAAAATTGTTTCCAGAGTATGTTATTGGAGATGACTTTAGGGTTCAAACCATGTACATGTCATTAATTGGAGAGTTTTTGTAGAACAAACATCTTGGTCCACTTCTAAAGATCGTTCTTTGTTTGTAGCAAAGCTTCTACACCGAAAAAATTGAAGAATGACTCATCTCTAGCATCAAGACCATCTGAGTAGAGATACACACAATGTACATTGAAACACCTTGTAGATATGTTTTTTTTTTAATTATTATACAATGTTGGTTTATTGTAATTTATAAGGTTTTTCTTTAATTCATCTTGAAGTATTTAAGAACCTATTATAAATTTGAAGAAATGTAATATTAAAACTGTGAAAAATATCAGTGGGTGTGACGACTGACGAATGGTTTGAAAATAAAAATATTTTATTCAAAAATACGAAAGAAAAGATGCTGAAAATTTCTAAGTGGACTGCTCAATTTTCGCACACATATACATATTACCGTAATACAATTATAAAATAGCTCAAGACCCCAAGTCAACAAGATCCAATTTTCCATTTTTCAAAAGCTTCGAATCATGTCTTCGTTGTGGATTTGTGTTTGAGGTAATGTTCTTGAGGACTGGTGTATAATTGGTTTTGAAGTAAAATATAGTATTATTATAGTTGAGTATTTTATTGATCAAAATAGGTTTTCTTTTGTGGGTGTTGGATTTTAGTGCATAAAGTTCTAATTTTTACTGTCTATTCGTGCGTCGAATTGGGGCTTTTTTCTGTTATGCGCTTGTGTTCCTGAATTTGGTCCATCAAGATGGTGATTTATGGGTAGCAAAAGCTTGAAGGTTGGTGGAAAAGCTTATACAAGCGTTGGTGACTCGATGCCTAGCTTTGTTTCTCAGATACCCATCTCGAATTCAAAGTAATTTATTCTCTATTTACTTATACTCTTTGTAAAAGTATATTGAGTTTTTGTGGTAATTCAAAACGATATTTGGAATCAAACCCAGATAGAGAAAGCAAAAATAAGTTAATTCCAGTAGTTTGGGAGCCTTTGTTTCAATCTGTTGTTATCAATTATGAGGTTGATTCATATGCCACTTTCTAAATACATGTGTTGTTTTAAGTTCTTTGCTTCTATGAAGTAGATATGGTTTATGTTATAAATCGAATTATGTTATTTAGTCTTTTAAACCTAGTTTTTGGGTAATTTTGATTATTTAGGGTATAGTAAGATATGTTCTTGAGATTGATATAAATTACTGGCCTATCTTTAGCTTTAATTAGTTACTTATCTAATTATGTGGCTATCGAATAATAAATTTGATTCTTTAAGTCACAATAATCACTTTCTAAACACATAGCAGATCACCTCGAAGTATAATGAAAAGAATTTGATTTTGACGATTGAGTAGATAGAGTGTTATGTATGTGAAATTTGTTTTATTATTGTAATAACTAATAACTAATGACTGGTTATAGTTACTGATCATTCTTTTGATCTCTGAGCAAAAAGCTTATTATTTGTGTTAAATACACTCGAAAATAAACGTGGATTTTTTTTGTTAGGACAGGTCAACTGTTTGTCACTTTTGTTTCCAAAAATTATTCAAGAAACTGTAGTGTGTCTAAGTTGTATTTCTTTGTGCGTAACCTTATGGTTCTGTTTAATGTGTATCTAATCAGTGGTACAGAGGGGGACGCTCGTCAATCCTCCCAAGTTTCCAATTTTCAGTCGCCTGAACAGTCCCTTGGATTTCGTGGAGGAGGTGAATTTGATGTTAATAGATTCTGTCGTTTTATATTCTTGTAGTGAACGTGCATCTGGAACTTTTGCATTGATTTCCAGTGAACTTTGTGTTATTGAGGTTAAAGTTCATGACTCATAAGAGTGTATGCTAGAAACTATGATGAGTAACTTACCATGAGCCCAAATATCAAAAGCAATATGTCAAAAAACTATCACAATTCACTTTTAGGTTCACCCTTCAGTTATTTATGTAACTCGCGACACAACGCAATGGACTTGGGATTATGGCTTTTGTGATGGGAAAACAATGTTTTACGTATTTTGGATGTTTAAGTTGCAATCTTATACATCAATTCAATTATCATGAATATCACACATACCCTTCAATATTGACAACATAGGGGAATATTTCATATGAAGATTGCAATGGACAAATAGGTAAAATGGAGATTGTTGCAATTATTATGACTTATTGTGTTTTTATGTTGTTTAGTTTTCAACTCCACACCTTTGATCAACCAAACCGTCCACACAGATCTCCAGTTTGGTACATATGAGAAGGTGAGTTTGATGTTCGATCCTAAATTCATTTTATCTGTAATTTTTGTATGTGCCTTTATAATTTTATGTGCTGTGCTGTGCTGTGTCGTTTTGTTTTTGTGTTTCAGATGTTACAAGGACAAAATAGATCTCCATCAAATCAAGCTTCGAATTCTGGTGGTAATCGTGAGGCTTGGTTAGAAGCTAACATGGTGGATGGGAGTCCACATACTGATACTTCTACTGAAATGGACCCTGAGGACAAAAATACGAGAGTAAATTAGTGATGAATATTAAGTTTAAAGATAACGATTATCATTTTACTGTTTATGAGTTATTCAAACGAGTGAATTTGATATTAATTTAGATGTTTCTTATCCCGTGGTGCAGCTTGATATTGATCCATCCAATCCTTTTATGGCTTCGGGTTCTACCGACAAACGAAAAGAAAATTTCCCAGAACAGAAGGTAAACCATAACTATACTCGACTCAGTTCTGTTACTTTTTCCTGACTCGGTTCTGTTACTTTTTTTTTTGTATTAAAATTTTAGACATTACGAAGACTAGCTCAGAATCGTGAGGCTGCCAGAAAGAGCCGGTTGAGGAAAAAGGTAAAAACTTTACAATCTTTTAGAGGTGGTCTAAAGGAGTTGTCGGCCTGAAGCATCCAGGATTTGTTTTTGGGTCATGACCTGGATCTTTGCGTGGACCCTGTGAACTTAAGTCCTTTTTTTCATGTGTACTGTGTAGGCATATGTGCAGCAGTTGGAGAATAGTCGACTGAAGCTAACACAACTAGAGCAGGAGGTCCAACGAGCTCGAAAGCAGGTATATATACGTCTGTGGTTTAGACGACTTTTTCCTGCACCATTATTCGATTGTGAACTTGGTTCTGTATTTTTGCAGGGTGTTGTAATTTCGGGATCAGGTGACCAGTCTCAACCAAATGCTGGGAATGGTATGTATAAACCCTGCACTTTCTTGCTGAGCACGAGTATTAAGCATACGTCATTCATTGATTTGTTATTTTATTGGTGTTTGTACAGGCTCCTTGGCATTTGTAGCGGAATATTCACGCTGGTTGGAAGAGCAGAACAAATATATAGGCGAGCTCAGGACAGCTGTTACTTCACATAAAAGTGATAGTGAGCTTCGTTCTATGGTCGAAAATGCCACCTCACACTTCAACAACATATTTAGGCTTAAAAAAAATGCAGCAAAGGCTGATGTCTTTCATATCATTTACGGGATGTGGACATCACCAGCAGAAAGATGTTTTTTGTGGATCGGTGGCTTCCGTTCATCTGAACTACTCAAGGCACATGCTTCCACTTCCTTTTGTCTGAATCTCGACCCTTTAAGCATAAACATATTTTATTTTCTATGCACTTTTTGGCGTTCTTCTCACTGAAAAAATAATTGTCGGTGCAGCTTCTTGTAAGTCACTTGGAACCGCTAACAGAACAGCAATTAGCACGCATTGATCATTTACAGCAAACTTCACTACAGGCAGAAGAAGCTCTATCACAAGGAATGGATGCGTTGCAGCAATCGTTGGCCGAGACGTTGGCTAACGATGCTCTTGTTGTCCCAGCAGGGTCATCCGGCATGGCCAACTACATGGGTCAGATGGCAATTGCTATGGGGAAATTGGGTTCACTTGAAAATTTCCTCCGCCAGGTAAATTTTATTTTCACTACTTTGCTGTTATTTATTCAATTCGTTACGATGAAATCTTAGTTTAGGATTTACCCGTTATTAATCTTTACTTGAAATTAGTAGCCTAGATTTTGTCCTACAATTTTCTTTATTTTGTGCTATTAGAGCATCATCAGCAGTCACGACGACCCCATGAGGTCCTTATAACTGACACATCGGTTTTTTGAATTCATTCAGCATTTTTAGTAATCCGCGGTTTTCTAAAACTTACACTTTTCTAAAACCCCCAGAAGCTCTTATTACTTAATTAGTCAATTATAATCATGGTTGGTTTTAACATTTACCATTATAAACTTTGGCCCTTTTCTAGACTCTCCCTCCTGTTCAATGTTATTAAAAGCGAAAGTCGCACTTGAGGCGACATGCCTTGATTAGGGACTAAGTCGAGAGGCGCAAAAAGGGAGTGCCCGAGCGAAGTGAACCAACTAAAATTTAGAAAATACTTTACATGACAATGTTACCATAAAGACAAAATATAAGCATATTGTGTAGAATTATAGATAATTAGATATAATATCAAATACACTACCTCAATCCATAATTATTAATAGTGGCAACTGGCAAATAAAGTAAAATGTTCCAAAAGATTGCGTAAGGGAAACCAGAAGGCCGAAGTCAACCTTCTAATAGGCAACCTTTGATGTTTTCTGGGGGTATTGACCATGCAAACTATGTTTTATGTATTAAAATCGTAATAGATATTTATGAAACAAGGCCCTCGACTCTCGCCTAACTCCCTAGGACTAGTCGTACAAGGCGCTCCTGAACATCTTAAAGGCGCCAAGCCTGAAATGGGCTGGCCTAAGGGACTTAGTCGCAGAGGCGCAGGCCTTTAAATAACATTGCTCCTGTTCACAAAAACTGTCATGATGACATCTCATTGCCACATCAGACTAAGGACGTCCAAGTAACCACTTGATTGCGGAGAATTTTAGACAATTTGATCGATAGTGAAAAAACCATATGTCCATTCAAATATTGCATTCTTTCGGCACATAAATGGTAGTTTGTATGTTTACTAGTTAAATACTTAAATCCCACCATTTCCCGTATTGTAGTAATCATTTTAAACGCTTTACAAAATGTCAAAATCATGTCAACCTTGAAGTCCAAAGTTAGACGTGTTGACTTCAAAAGTCAAATACCTGCACCTCATATCCTTGTCTCACCATGTTTCTTGCAAATCCCAGGCCGATCACTTGAGAGAAAAGACGTTACAGCAAATGCACACGATACTGACAACCCGCCAATCAGCACGTGCCCTGCTTGCCATTAATGACTACTTTTCTCGGCTTCGTGCCCTCAGTACTCTTTGGCTTGCTCGTCCGCAAGAGTAAAGAACCCGAAAAAAGAAAGAAAGAAAAGAAAGTTGATGTAATTTCATTGTACAGTAGCTTATGTATCTTCAGAATTGCAGTGTGGCTGTTCAAAATAGGTGACAGCAATAGTAGTAATTAATATTTTAAGTAGGATTAGCAACAAAATAAAGTAAGTGGATTGCTTTTGTGATTATGAAAGAAACATCATTGTTCTACAATGTGATGTCAAAGTTTCTTTCTTTTTTTTTTTTTCTTTTTTTTCCCAATTAAGACATTAATATATCAGTTTGTTGACTCTTTTGAAAATAAAAGTGGATCTTTAACACATTTGGCTATGGTTGCTAAACGTTAACGTAATTTACACCTAGTCACATTTTATTTTATTGGTTTGTATTGACTATTGAAAGTTCTAGAAGGAAACAAAGGAAAATGAGGCGATTTATTTCCTTGAGAAAGGAAACAAAAGGAGATTTCTCAAAATTGTTAGATAAATTGGGTTGGGATCGATACCAAATAAGAATCAAAATAGCCTCTGATACATTGAGATCGAATATGAAACACTTTTCGATAATAATTTGTTTTAAACCGGATTGGTATGAGATAATATACAAGATTTTACTAGAATTAGGATTGGGAGATTCATTTGTATGTTTTCGCATAATTTGCTACACACAATATGTCGTCTGAAGTTGTATTACATAATATTCGAAACAACTTAAATAACTACTTGCTAAAAATGGTCATCATCATCAGTTGAAGATCAACTATGATGACAGAATGTAGCAGCCGCTGCTGAAGCATCAACGACTTGTTGATAAGCAAAGCATCAATGACAACACTTAGCAATGTGCAAGTTGAACATCAACAACATTAGCGATATATACACATGCTAATCAACAACACACCCATCTCAATATCAACATCAACAATTTCGGGATTTTTGTTAGGGACGGGCCCCTTTGACCCTCGTCCACTGACCAATCAATAGAACCACTGTTAGGGGGTGTAGCTTCATAGACATCTGATTATGCCCGGGCCTAAATTACAATACAACTTATGGTCTTATATTAGTGTGTATTTTATTATTTCATACCTCAAAACTCGTTGTAATATTTATAGTACTTTTTGTAGGTTAAGGAAATCTTCTTTATATCAATTATGGAACTAAAGTGACACTATTAATTTCAATTTATTATGATTGATTGTGAGATTTTGATAAAATATCTTTATCTTTTTACTTTACTTTGTTGATAACCTTACATCGAAAAGTCTTATCATTGCTCATGATTTTTTTTAATTAGTTATTAGCAATTATATTATTAACAAACTTTACAATCATAAATGAGCGAACTCATGAAATTACGTTACTTGAAAAATCAAAATCAAAATTTAGAACCATAAAAAACAAACGAATTAAAATTTAAACAAAAATTATATAAATTTCAAATTTAGTGTTGCAAATAACATCAAAATTCAAACAAAGAAAATTTCATTGATGAAAGTACTTAATAATGTTGTGATTGATGAATCATAATAAAATTAATGATATAAATGACAAAAATCTTTTTTAGTTGCTATAAGTGCTCTAAATTTGAAGTTTAATGTTATAGTTGATAAGAATATGAAATTATCAACACACGGTATTACTAATATTTTTAAAAAAAAAATTACAAATCTAAATTTGTATTGTAATGAACATATCATTTTTTATTACTCTTATTACTCATAACATTAAACTTATGTAGTTTCATTTACGACAACTAACAAAGCACGTTTACGTATTGGTAGCATTTTATTTGTTATTTTTATTAATGATGGTTGTAATTAATTTGACAAATTAAAGCTCAATTTAAAAAAATCCATATGTAAATCATTTATAAAATAAAAGCTTAAGTTTAGCGAAGAATAATTCAAGTTTATTTTAAATTTAAACCCAAAAGAACTCCAAACCTATAAATATCGAAAAACCATTATTTCAAACGAAAAACCGAAAGACGAACGATGTCTAATGCACAAAAACCGAAATTTTCAGTTTTCGTCAAAAACCGACCATGCTCACCCTTGGTTTTTTATCGGTGTTTCCTCCCAACACGAGTAACTACATGCCACTTGACGATTAAATAAACTGTCATTTGGATTAACGATGACAAGTGTATCCTATAATTTTCATTAATTTAAAAAATTAAAGTAATTTATTTATAAAAAAGTCCCTAACTAGGGTTTTGTCTTTTGAAAACCCGTAAATGTCATTTCTTATCTTTTAATAAATTTGGTCTTTTTTGCTAGCTTCTTATCAAAGTTTTTCACTTTAACTATCAAAGTTTAAATACAGTTATTTAAGTATTCTGTGGAGTAAAGTATCATGTGTTTTTATCTATTTTATTATTGTTGCATCTGTGTTTTAAGTTTTAATCATCATCATTTTTTTTTTCTTTTTCTGAGCGTTTTTAGAAATTTTAAGGTTGATTGTTGAAAATATTTTGTAAATAAGAAACTTCTGAAATCTTCAAATCTAATTTCTTTTTCTCCCTCATTGCTCATCCTTCCATCCATCGCTTTTCTTCGTCGCCGCTCTCCCCAGCTTTCTCTCCGCCGGCACCGGTGAAAGCACCGTCACTGGCAGTGAAGGCGCTCTCGCAGCTGTCTCGCCGTATCACGCCGCCGCTATCGTCTTAGGCATTTTGGCCTCAATCCTCGAGGTTAGTTCACGCTCAAGTTTCTTTTAGACTTAGCATCAGTATAGACCCGAATACCCATCGTCCCTTTTTCATCGGATGAAATTGGAAACCCCAGAGATCCTTCCATGTTGCATCCTCAATTTCACTACATTCTTCGGCATAAACCCTTGAATTTTAAAGGCTAATCAACTGGCTTCTAGAGTTCTATTAAAGAAACGGAACCCTAGTTTCAGTCACTTTCAATATGTAAGTTACTCAGACTTCCTCTACTTAACTTTTTGCTTCTGGGTTTTACTAGTTTAGAATTTATGATGAATATGGTTTTCAGTGGAATCACAAAAAATTTGGTTGGTTTACATTTTATACTTGGTGTTTGTATTATTTTTATTTGGATGAATCTGATTCCAGTACCATAGGATAGTGGGATGGAATTGTAGTAGCCAAAAACAAGCATTCAAGACCCTGATTCAATCGTAGGAATCTCGTGAAGTTGGTAATCAAAGAATTTAGTAGTACTAGTTGTTTAGTGTTTACATTCAACTGAACGTTTGGTAACCTGGTACAATTTCCAGATATTTCTCTACATTTTTTAAGAAACAGAAACTTCCACTTTAGTTAGACGATCCACCAGATCCAATGCATGTTTTTGAGATTAGAAATGTCATGTTTATTTGAAGATTTACAATGCGGTTGCATTTTTAAAGGACATGCATAAGTTGCTAGCTGTGTGTTTCAGCTATTAAATTGTCCAAACTGAATCATATTCTTGCAACAACAATTATTAGTTGTGGTTTTTTTTCCCATCATGTGCTGTATGCATCCTTTCCTTATTTTTGGTAGTCTTTTTTTTCTATTTATGTTGTTTCAACGAGTTTGAATGATCCGCTTTATTCCTTCCTTAGATTGTGAGTAGGGATGTAAACGGTTCCGGAATCGGACCGAACTGACCCGGAACCGATTTAACCGAAACCGAATATTAAAGATTGTAAGAACCGATAACCGAACCAATAATTGTAATGTGGTTCCGGTTCGGTTATGGTACGGGTATTTCGGGTACGGAACCGATTAGAACCGAAAATTTAAAAAATATATATAATTGTATCTATTATAACTATATATAAACAAAAAAACATGAAAATAAAATAAGAAAAGGGTCGATCATGATGTTTTCACATAAATTATGTAGTTTCATCATCCTAAAATATTGTTCCAACAAATGATATTTTCGGTTTTCACTTTTCACATTGTTGACATTTAAATCATTTCTTAATTTGCATGTTATAAACTTTTCAAATTATCAGTTTTATGTCCGATAAAACCGATACCCACAGAACCGTTAACCGATAACCCAAAATTAAAGATATAAGAACCGATAACCGAACCGAATATTATAAGTCGGTTCCAATCGGTTCCGGTTCCGGACTTCCGGTTCGTTTCCGATTCCGGTTCGGTTTTTCGGTCATTCCACACATCCCTGTTATGTGCGTATGTTGCTAAATGAATGTGCACTGCACATATTGTCACGTTTTTCTTGTTCCTATCACCAATCTAAATAGAAACCATACAAACTTTTAAATTCTATCGGTTTAACCACTAATATAAATTTTCAACCGGTTTAACCATTGAGCTATCAATTTTTATTGGTTTACCTTGTAATTTTTCTTTTTTACTGGATTAGTCACATGTTTTTTACGTGTAACCAGTTTGACCGGTTAAATTTGCTGACTAGGATGGTGAAAGACCAAAACAAATAAACAAGGTGACTAACCATCAGGGTTGCCGTGGTGGCTACCAAGTTTTTGTAAGGGGCTTAGGGAGGGTTGTTAGCCGGGTTCGATCCTCAGTAGAGACGGATTTTGGGGTTTTTCCTTTCAGGTGAACTAATCTAACTATGGAGATTTTGATCTAACTAGGAGATTGTGGTGGGGATCGAACCGGGATTTGTCGGCACTTGGGCCTAGGCGATAACCACCCCACCGGCCGGTAAAAAAAAAAAAAAACAAGGTGACTTATTAGCATTTTACTATTTTAGCACCAAAGAGAGAGACTCAACCTAGGAGAGGGAGGGAGACATTCACCGGCGACCCTGTTGCACAATCACCTCCACTGCTCTAGACCACCACCGTTGCTGCCACTTTCCATTCACCGCTGTAGCTCACCACCACCAACGCTCCTCACCACCGGCGCGACCATTGCACCTCTACCGCTGCTTATCAACACGTCTCAGGTGTGTGTCCATGTGTGTGCCATGGATTTCACCTTCAATGGTGATGTCTTTTGATGGAATAAAAACGAGAAAAAATCGGTTAAAGTGCAATCAAACTCTATAAGATCTAATTGAGATGATTATGTTTCAGTCAACAAGGGATATGTTTGATGTGTTTCTGAGATGGGGGTTGATTTTTAGAATTTTAGATTAGGGTTTTTACTTTTTATGATCTTGATTTTCAGATTTTTGTGAAATTTTTTTACGATTTTATGATTTTGTTTAGTTTAAGGGATGTAAATGTTGTTTTGATTAATGGAACTTGTTGGAATCTAATTTTGTTTGCTCTTCATTTGCTGTTATGTCACTTTTGTTAAGCTTACGGGATAAAGAACAAATCTGTTAATGAGTTTCAAATTCGTTTTAGGTTTCAAGTTGTAATGTGTTATTTCTCTTCTACGTGTTCTTCATTTGCTTTATACAATGAAACACACAAGTTCTTTTCGATCAACGTGTTTAAATTTGGTTTTTGCAAAATTATAGGTAGGTTTTAATTTCATTTGCAACTTTGATTTTAGTGGACTTTTGTAAATCTGATATATCGCTAGTCTTCTTAAATCTCAATCATGTTAGGCTTCATGAACTTGTGCTTAATACTAGAAAACATACAATGTCCATTCATTTTGGCTTCATCATTTTCACTACCGACAATCGACTTCAAAATAAAGAATGCTCGTTGCTCTTTCACTGGTGGAGACTCGGTACCTGGTCTTTCATCATTAATTTATTCTTTAAATAATAATGATAAATCATAATAGTACCAAATCAGCACCACATAATCATTAAAAATGCCATATCATCACTATGTCAGCATTTTACCTGTGATAACAGGTAAATGCCTAAACCAACAAATGATGAAAAAAATCAATGGTTTGTTCAGTTGAAAATTTTATTCAGTGGTTAAACCAAGAAGAAATAAGAAAGTTCACATGGTTCTTTAAATATTAACCTTGTTATTTTTTTGTTTCATTCAGGCTGATAACAATTTATCATTCAATTTAGTGTAAATGATAATCTGGAATTCTGGATCAATGGATTATGTCTTTCTTTCTGTTTGTTAGTGTACTGACATAGTGACATGTTGAGATATCTGTTTTCAGTTTTGATTGTTTCCAGAGTTAAGTTGATGGATGTACTTGTGTTTGTGTCAATGTTTTGTATTGGTGATAAATATGTACGTGATACAGCATTCTTTGCCGAATTGCCAATGTTTAAGATTGGAATTGGTTTGTGCAGGCATAAGCTTCAACATAGAGAAACATGCCACACAAAACCCGTCCTATGGCAGCACTTTTGCTATTTACTGGACTCAATGTTGTTTTGGTGTCAACAATCTCTCCCGTCTATGATTTTGTCTGTTTTCTTCCATATTGGGAGCGAAGGGTATGACTCTTATACTTGTTTCTGTCATTGTTGTACATTTGCTTTCTAATTCTTGATCCAAGTAATAATATTATTGATTTTTGGTGCTTATATATTTCATCCTGCTAATTTGCTAAATGCTAATCATCTACCTCTTTTGAACTGGCTTTTTGGCTTGCTCCTTCTTGGCTGCTATCATATCCAAGGGTGTGTGTGCTTGCCTTCCGTAGCCTGACATGGATAAATTAGCTGGTTGTTCAATTGCAGTCTTATTGCAAATTGGGTTGGCTACCTTACATAGGTGATTAATGGGTCATGAGAGCGTATTGCTGCTTGTCATTTTGTTTGAGTTTGTATTTGGCTTATCTTTGATTTTTTTTTCGTTTTGCTTGATTTGGGAGCTAGTATTCTCATTTAGTTTATGATTATTTGGTTCGTAGATACTTCTCATGATCCTAATTGATTATCTTGTGATGCTTTAAGCTGATCATCTCATGAGCCAGTAGACTTTAAGCATTTTGTGATACGTCACATTCACATCGTTTGCTTTTACCAATTTGGAGTTTCTGATTTCTCATCTTATTATTGTTGATTTGCTTGACGAGGTTGATTTATAGAGTACAGAAATGCCTGCTTATTGGTTGACCTTTTTTCTGATATTTTATTTGCTTGTGGAGATGAATACTAAAACAAAAGGTGTGAACTTGTGAGTAGGAGGAATCCCCTACATCTGCTGCCAGTGATAAATGTGAGAAAAATTGGGTTTTTGAATTTGAAGGTGGGCAAATGCCGCAAATGAGACCATAGTTGTTGGTATCCATATTTTATGATTAGCAAGTGGGACTAATGTTTAGAAGTAATATTTATTATTTTTGTAGATTGCAATGTTTTGGCACTGATATCTTATCATGACAGAGAGAACGTCGGCGTCAAGAGCGTGAAGCTAGCAAAGGGTTCGACATCAGGATGAACTGATGAGGAGGTCCGGACTTTATATTCATAATCCATTCTGATGATCTCTCATGGTTATCTTTCACCTTATAAGGCTAATGGTTTCTTGCATTCTTGTAATTAAATTGCAAGAAGAAAAATTAGAATAAAGAAGTAAGGATTGGGCATTTTCATCTTCCATCAACATGTGGACTGAAGGACAAAAACTATCTTTATGTTAGTCATTGAATATGTGAAATAGTTGAGGTGGGTTAAAACCAAGATACAGATATCAACATGTTCCGATGTGCATCAGATCGGTCATTGTGTCTTCCTAGGCCTAGTAACAAGTTTGCTAGATGGTGACCTTTACACTACCCATCTCTCTTACAACTTTTTTTACTACTCTGCATGTAATAAACTCGGTCGATAAGTTGTTTTTATCAAATTCATTCCTATGCTACTTTACTCATATAGAAAAGGAGATATGATGTATCATTGTTGTCTATTTATAGCTGATCTTGTGAATAAACACACTTGCATAGAGCATACAAATATTATTCTGTAGATGATTGTAAGGAAGTACAGAGATAATTCACATGGACACCCAAGGTAGAGCTAATCTTACCAAACCGTTTGCATACTTAACCTGCCCCGTAATTTGTTTCAGTTAATATGCTATTCAAATTTCAATGAACACAAAAGATGCAACTGCTCTTTGTCAATTATGGGTGATTATATACACACACCCCATCTTTGCTAATTGCACATCCCCACCCTCTAAGGTAAGAAAAATGATTAATTTTAATCAATGAGACTCGTGTCATTAAGGAAAATAATGTGAGAGAAAAGGGTGTATGATTAGATGAAAATTAATTATAGGGGGTGTGCATGTAGCACGACCCGTCCATTATTTCTCGAGCAGTCAAGTTCATTACCCCACTAAAAGCAGGGTCCATAGTGGATAAGTGAGAGGAGGGGCAGATGGATGGATCTTAAAACTCATCTAAAAATATCCAGATTATTGTTGCTCAAAACTTAATGTCCAGTAGGACCAATAACCTTAACATCAAATACCACAAAAGAAATACATTATTGCGACTAGGATTAACTTCATGTAAATATGATACTGTCATTCGACTTGCTGACACACAAGTCTCTCACACTTTCACCTAATGTATGGTGAAATGAGGTGTTGTTTGATAACTTCTGAATGAAACTATTTTTAGGTCGGTATTTGTAAGGTATCATACTATCATGTATTTTTTCCTTTCGGTTGTAGACTTGAAAATAATAATAAAAAAAAGGTAAATTTGAAACCTTTGATTTGAGAAAAGACATGGGAAGGTATTAAAAAGTTGTTTGTATGTTAATGTAGTGTTGCTATCATCAATTGTTGAATGAACATGTGTTAGTGGGGCAGTGTACCTTGCTTCTATTCTATATGATAGCTGTGAATTGTCAATTTTTGTTTTTTACATAGTGAATATGGCTCACATGGCTTCTTTACTTCATGTATAGGATCCTTACAAGTTCATGAAAGAAGTTTCTTTTTTGGTGGCTACTGATGGTCCTCACTCCATCTTGGCTACTGATGGTACCTCTTTATCTTACCATCCTTTCTCTTATTTTAGTTTCATTTTTACTTGGTTTCCAAAACATCCCTCTTTCTGATGAGTTGGTACAAATCGGAACGTTGAAAAACGACAAACCTGTTACATGTTTTAGTGTCTGAGAGTACAGGTGTTTATGGAAGTTTAAGTTAGGGATGTACATGTTTATGATTGTTTATATTGGTAACTTCACCCGTATGCTACTACGATTAGTTGATAACATGTTGGGTCGTAGAAATTAGGAAGTATCTTAAGATAAAGGGTAATGCTACTATGAAGACTCCCTGCAACCCCAGAAAGTCGAGTTGTAGGCCATTCTTTTTAGAAGGTGAAACTTTACAGTTTTTTTATTGACGCGTTGTTGGCAAATGGTAATTTATCGGGCGGTAGGTTTTTCGTTGGTTGTGTTTTGGAAGGAACTGGTGGTCCACTTGTCATGTACACTTGTATAGCTTTGTCGACCTAAGTGAAGGTCTTGTTTCTATCATGTGGGAACCCTTATGAGTCGAGTACATGAGAAACTTCAAATTCGACAAGTAAGCACTCTTGGGGTTATATAAAACTGATAGATGAATTTGTTTAATTTATGAGGGGGGAAATGGTAATTATGTCAAAAGGATGCAGTAAATATTGTGAAGTTATGACTATTCAAAGAGTAGATGTTAGAATCAGGAAGTTATGGTGAGTAGCAAAACTTGTAAACAACGGTTGTGTGCCTAATTTATGAAAGCAATAGTACAATAAAGGGATAATTGCGCAAAAAAAAAAATCTAACTTGTCAGCCTTTTGTGATTAAAACCCAAAACCATTTTTTGTTGCATTAAAAACTCCGAATCAACTAAAAATCAGTAAATTTAGGTTTTATCAATGAGTAACTAGTTGAAACCGGTTATTAATCCTACGTGGACGGGTAAATAACTTACGTGAAATAAATTTTAATTGTTGAAATCGGTTGCAAAGTATTACACATCATTTAAACCTCCGTTGACGATGTAATCTCGTTTATAAATTACAATTAAAAGTTATCAACGAGGGTTTAAATGATGTGTAATATTTGGAAACCTGTTTTAACAATTAAAATTTATTCCACGTTGGTTATTTACCGGCCCACGTAGGATTAATAACATGTTTCAACCGGTTACCACAAAATCTTGATTTGCTGATTTTTAGTTAGTTCAGAGTTTTCTATGTAATGAAAAAATGTATTGAGGTTTTAATCACAAAAAAACTGATAAGTTAATGGTTTTTTGCGCAGTAATCCCTACAATAAAATAATTAGTTTACTCGTGAATGGTAATAGCTAAGGATGTGTTACGGTTTAAACCCCCCTAGTCGATTGGTTTCAGTGTTTTTTCTTTTTCTATTTTTAAAAAGAAAATACAAATGCTAAATTTTAAAATACCGGAACATAGACCTCGACCGTTTGGATGCACCTCTTTTATAAACCTCTGTATACCTAGAACAAAAAACTGGGAAATTTGATACCGTTCAGTTATGTGTATGTGTGTGTTATGCATATTAATCTTTCACTCACCGATACCAAGCATGGGAACAAGCTTCCAAATCAAGCCAAAGTTGTTTTAAACAAGGCACAAGTGTTAAAAAAGAAGCATTAAATCTCAAAACTAAACAAACACGTTGGGACCTCAAAACAATCCCATAACGAGGTTATAATGGATAAGAGATTGCATAAGCATCCGAAGCAAAACAATCGAAAGATGAAGCAAAATGAGTGAAGCAAGAGGGCAGCGCCCTGGGAAATGGCTAGTTGCCCACTGGTCGAGCGCACCAGCACTCAACTGTGCTATTCTATGTAGAAACTTGACTTTCAACTCAAACCGATTTTGGTGAAACTTAAGGCTCTCTTTGACTTAAAACAAGTTTCATAACATGCAATAGCATCAATCTTAACATTGTTTGCTCTAATTTGAGCATTCATGACCAAATCTAACCCAAAATCCTAACCAAACTTAAAGAACACACATACTTTATTTAATTTTCTTTCCAAATGCAAATCAAATCCAAATTTTGCTTTATAATTTGCTTCCAAATCCACAACATATAACAACATTCTTTAAATTTCTCTAGCTTAACTTTTGTCAAAACACAAACATACCTTTGATTCAAGCAACAAGAATACTTGGATCAACACATTGTCTTGATTTCATCATAGATTCTTCGATTCATGCACAAATCTCTCAAGACAAAGTAACAAAATAAAAGAGATGTTAGTCTAACAAAGTGTTTTGAATGTTTTTTTTTAATTTGATTAATCCATCTAGAAGGTATAATAATCAGTTTTATAACAAGTTAATTTTGAGAGAATTGACAATATGACAATAGAATGTCAATTTCTATATTTATTAATTTTATATTATATAATTAAATTCAATTCTAAACAAGAATACTGTAAATAAATTGATCAATAAATTTTAAGTATGTTATCGTTATGACACGTTTAATAACGAGATGAATTTGTTTGGATTGTAAGTTCTTTTTATAAGAGAATGGCTTTGACCAATGGAGTTTAGCTCATTTAGTAAGAGGGGTGTTATGTAAGTGAGAGGTCACGGGTTCGACTCTCTTCAGAGACAAGTTGAAATTTAGGTGGAGAAAGTAAGTCTTGTGGGTAAATGAGTAGTTTAAGAGTAGGACTAGGATAGTTTGCCATTCAAAAAAAAAAAAAAAAAAAGAGAATGACTTTGATTCTCAATACAATTAAAAGGAAAATTAATTTTGATGTAACAACACTTATTTCTCTATTAAATTCATCATATTAAGAAAATTCAAATACATTAAAAGAGAGTGTGCTTTCAATCTCTTTTCTTCAATTGGTAAGTTAATTGTTTTCTTTTATGTTCTTTTTTAAGAGTAGAATTATTTTTTTCAGAATGACAATTACTTTTTGTGTGATATCATTATGTGTTAAAAGAATGTTTTTTTGAAAAAAAAAACCATGTTTTTACGGCTTTATCAAGTTGATAAACTGTAAAATACAATATTATTTAAAAAAATCAAGCAATTGTAGATGGTTTTCTTTGTATCAAATGTGACTTAGAGGGTGTTTGGTTTTGCGTTTGGAAAATTGCTGAAAACTAATGGTTTTCTTAGTTAACGAAAACTAGTCAATTTTCAAATTCAGTTTTCAAGTTATAGTTTTCGGAAAAAATGTGGGTTTCTATAAAAAGTGAAAACTTGTTTAAATGATGAAGTTTTAGTTTTAAGAAAAATAATATGGGTGATTATAAAATAAAAAAAATAGGTTAGGTGATAGAAAAGTAAGAGAGAGAAAGAGAGTGTAAGATAGGTAATAGAAAAGTAAGAGAGAATATGAAAAGTGGTATTTTAAAAAGTGAAATGAAAATTTATGAAATTCTTGTTAAGTAAACAAGTTTTCATTTTTTTTAAAAAGTGAGATGAAAATTTTGAAAATTTTCGGTAACTAAACGCACCCTTAGTGTTCGGATTAGCGTATGCTGTCGGTTATTCCAGTTATCAAATAATCAGTTTATAAGTGTTTGGATTTGTGTTTTAAACTTGTAAAATTACCAAAAAGGACATTTGTATATAATTATGAAATTCCTTAATTTAATATGTATTTTAGCTTAATATTTTTATTTATAATTATTTATCAATAAAATGATAATCATTTTAATAAGTTTTTCATCATAAAAATTGACATATACCCAGATGATAAGGCGAACTGTATGTCTGTATTAAACTTTCATGTTTACGTGGTATTCTTCTTTTATATTTATTTTGATGAAAACGATAATGCTAGTCTATTTCATATGAAAAATTAGTTAGAAAGTTACAAGTCCGTGATCAGCCTGCTGCCGTTCTCGATTAGCTCCAGTGTTGAGTTGCTGGTGGTCACTGCCGTTCTCGATCAGCTCGAGTGGTGGTCGTCGGTGGTCATTTGTCGTCGGAGGAGGATGAAGTAGGCGCTGATGAGCGATGGCAGCGAAAGAGGCGATGATGAGTGATTGAGGGAAGGAGGCGTGGAATGAAAAAATAATATAGGATTATTCGGTTTAGATTAAAAATGAAGGTAACATTGTCAATTTACAATAAAAAACTAATTGTTGTATCCTCATAGCAACAAAATTCTGTTGTAGAAAAAACATGATATAGATGTCACCTGATGCAAATAAGCAGTTATTAAATATTGTTATTCAAACACTTCAAAGTTTAAACAACTTATTTATTGTATTGTAACGTAATAATTAAATAAAATGTTGTTTGGTAAAATAAAATGTAACTTGTTATAAATATAAAATAGATTATTTCAATGAAGAGGAGAAAAAGAAAAGTCAAGTGATGGTGTTAAAATGGAGTGGTTGTACGTACCAATAATCTCACACAGACACACACAGTGATTAGTGATGATAGTGGGGCCAAGGCAACTCATTCCAACTTCAACGGTTACAGGGCTTCCTCTCCCCCTTTCCAGTAGTTTCCACTTTCCACCAAGTTGTTACCGTTGAGTTGACCCTTGACACAACCGTTGATTTGGTGGGGCCCACCCTCCTAATCATCATCTTCACCGTACCCTTTGATTCTTTCCTTCTACTTAACGTCTTATCGTTTAGGTTTAGCACTTTAGCCCCATGCATGCCATGCCAAATTGCCAATCAGTGACGGATCCAGAAATTTTCGTTATCTGTGCCCTTTTTTTAAAGTAAGTTTAATACTTAGATTTTCAAAATATTTTTTAATACGGATCGGGTCACCGAAACGGGTTGCCAACACAAAATTAGCAAATAACAAGATTTTTCTAATTAAAAAAGTACATGATACAAATAACATTACAACTTAAAACCAATAAGTATAGTAAGTTTTAAAATTTTACGATTGTTGCCTTCGAGTCTGTATTTTTTGAAACCTTGTCAAAATTTTGTCTATTACCCTAATTTTTTTTAAAAAAATTAACAAATAAGTTTAACAATTGATAAAAAAACTTAAAAATAAACACTTAACATTTAATTTGTCCATTGACCTAATTGCCTGAAATATTGAAATAAGTAAATATTTCCGTAAGGTTGAAGCGTGGGATGAAAGCAGAAAGTGATTTATATTTTAGGTTTGGACTGGTTTTTTTGGGCTTTTTTAAAATCTTTCGGTCTTTTGGGCTGACTTGATTAGCATTCTTTAATGTTTTTATATTTTTTGGGCTTTTTTTTTAATTTTTTAAATTAAAACTCAGTATTATTTTAATAAATTTAAGTAATAAAAACAAAAAATATAAATTAAATACGTTTGTTATGATTTTATAAATTTTTCGTACGTGTCACTCAAAAAAAATCTTAGGTGTCACTCGGGTTTTTGATAAATACGTACCTCAGTATTTCGAAAATTTATCGGTGTCGAGTGACACCCATCATCATTCATTAAATCCGCCCCTGTTGCCAATGCCAATGCTTATTTAGTAGGGGTGTTCATGGATGGTTAACCGACCGAAATTGCATTTCGGATGGTAAACCGGAGATACCGGTCGAGAAATTCGTGAACCTAAACCGAAAATACCGGTTAACCGATAATCGGTTAGCCGGTTTTTTCGGTTTGGTTATTCAGTTAACCAATTAATCATTTTTTTAATTAATAAATTAAATTTCAAATTAAAAAATTCCAACAAATAATTTCTAAAAATTTTAAATGCCAAAGATAATAATGGCGATGAATAAAACTATAAATTATCTATATAATATCTTTAAAAGATTAATTATTATCTTTAAAAATCTAATAGAAACAACAAAACTAGTTTATAATCTTTATAAATTAAATTGTTCTAGTATAGTTTTTTGTAGTTTTGGATTTAACAATTAATGTAAACTAATAAATAAGCTAAAATTGTGAATTATTGTTTGGATAAATGTTAATATTTATAAGCCTAAAAGTTAAAATATATAAATTAAAATTTTTCGGTTTTTCGGTTAACCGTCCGTCACCAAAATCGTGAACCGAAACCGAAACCGAAGGTTTTTTAAGTTCGGTTAACCAAACCGAAAATAATTAAAAATTTGGTTTGGTTAACCTCAAAATCAGAACGGTTTTCCGGTTTTTCGTATCGGTTTTCGGTTTCGAAATTTTTTGAACACCCTTGTTATTTAGACCTTTTAATATGAGATTTTTTATCATTTAATCATTATTAATTAAATTGCTAATAAATGAATAAAATTATATTAAATCTATATATAGGATATATTAACGTGGATTTATTATTAATCAACTCCTTTTCTGTAAAATTGATAGACTCGGATTCTATCAATTTTATTTTAACATATACACACACGTTACATATATAATAATAAATATAATTTTAGTCAACTTTAATTAAGAATGCTTTGAATGTTAATATTTAAAGATGTATACTATAAGTTTATAGTAAAGTGGTTATAATTATATAATTGATTTCAGTAGTAAGAATCAGGTTCATCAGCGTACCTATGAGATTCCAGCGTACCCAGCGTACCCTAATGTGAATGATCATTCACATATATTTTTTTTTAATAGACATGTATAAGACAGTATTATAAGACTTTTTTTCAAAAGGAGCAACATCATAAATCTTGTGAATGGTAAAAAAAGATCATGTGAATGGTCATTCACACCATTCACATGGATGACCATTCACATAAATATGCATTGAGCATTCACATAATTTTTAAGGACACAGAAAGTGTGAATGTATATGAAATTCACACATCATGTGTATAATATTAATTTAAACATGGTTATGAGAAAAAAAATTTAAAAAAAGTTTTTTAAGGTTGGTACCTTCGGGTGCACTTGATTTCGAGAGGTACTTTTTTGATCCTGACTCTCAGTAGTAATATATATGTTGTTTGATTCTTTAGGAGTCGATGAGAGTGTTGTTGATTAATCCGGAGTGGTGGGGTTACATTATACTTATTAAACTTGTTTATATACAAAGATGTTGATTTATTACTAATCATATATGATACGTTGTTTTAACTAAAAGATGTTTCACATGACTGATACATAAAACCAATACTTACTACTAAAGTTTTTCATAAATAACTTTCTAATGACATAAATATCATGTAATAATTGTTATAGAGAGATATCCAAAAGCCTAAATATATCTCATTAATTTTATATAACACACACACACATATTTCATAAGATCCGAGTCACAATTATGAGTTGAATAATCCTCATGACTAAAGGTCACACATGTTGTGGCCATGAAGTCACCAGAGACAACACAGTGTAGATACAGACCAATATCCACTTTTTAAGTATTTTTAGTTTTAGAATCTAACAAACAACACTTGAAACATGTCGCAAAGTTCGGAAAAAGTTTTAGAAATGGGTGGAAAAAAAATTTTATATTACAAATGCTTGATTTGGGGTGAGTTATTAAAACTACTTGGGTCGGACTTACAAACACCGACCCGTCGGAAGCCTCTTACTGGTCGGGCTTAGAAACTCCGACGTGTCATTGTCAACAATTTGTAAGCCACACATGTCATTGTCAACAGTTTTCTTTTTCTTTTTTCTTTTTATTTGAATTTCACATATATTCATGCAAACTTTAAATATCATACATTGCAAAGTTTTTTTATTACATATGTATCATTATAAAACTTTAAATCTCATATGTACACACACATATATATATAACTATTTTAAATTTATTTTATCGTTTAAAAAAATAGAAAATATCATTTTCTTAACTAATTTATCATTGAATTAAATTATAAAATGATATTTTATACTTTTTAAATGATAAAATAAATTTAAAATAGTGATTTGGATATATATATACATATATATATATATGTGTGTGTGTGTGTGTGTGTGTGTGTGTGTCTGTGTGTGTGATTTAAAGATTTAGAAGAATATATATGTAATAAAGAATTTAGTTTGTATTTCAAAAATTTACCTTTTTAAAAAATAACATAATTAACTCATTGTTTTTGTTTGTTTAATTTTACGGATTCTGGGCAACTGATAAATATTAATTGCCTAATTGGAATATAGGGCCGGGATCAATGAAATACCATGTTAGACTGGGAAACCGGAGTCCACCAAAACTAATAACTGCAACTGAAAAATTATTGAGATTTAGAGAATATTTAATTCCCATTTGAAAATTTTCATACCAATTTTACCCCTCACATTAAACGACGTGGGATTCAAATTTCAGGAGAATTTTGGGTATTAATTACTAATTTTAATGCAAAATGATTAGCTGTGAACGATACCCCGATACCCCGGTCTAACATGTTACACAATTGATCTTGAATTTTGGAATATCCGGTTCCCAAGTCTAACATAGTACTCCATTGATCCCGACCCTATATTCCAATTAGGCAATTAATATTATCAGTTGTCCATAATCCGTATAATTAAACAAACAAAAACAATGAGTTAATTATGTTATTTTTTAAAAAGGTAAAAATTTGAAATAAAACTAAATTCTTTATTACATATATATTCTTTTAAATTTTTAAATCTCTCTCTCTCTCACACACACACACACAGATATATATATATATATATATATATATATATATATATATATATATATATATATATATATATATGGAGGTTCAATGGAAAACCACCATGCACCTGAAAACTTGTGAAAACCGCACTGCACCACCACAAATGCATCAAATTTCCCGCATGATGTATCAAAATCCCGCGTGATGCATCAAATTTCCCGCGTGATGCATCACCTTATTTACGATCATGCCACCGCGTTTTTCATGAAATGCACCAAATCGGACGGTATGCGTAGGTTCCCATAGTTTTCAGGTGCATAGTGGTTTTCCATTGAAACTACCCCTATATATATATATATATATATATATATATATATATATATATATATATATATATATATATATATCCAAATAGGGGTGAGCTCGGTACCGGACCGTACTGAACCGGTACCGATCCCGAAAATACCGAAACCGAATTATTAGTTTTGAAAGAACCGAATACCGAACTGCATAATTTTATATGGTGCGGTTCGGTTCCGAATACCGAATTTTAGCTAATTTAAAAACCGAATACCGAACCGAGAGTACCGAATACTGAATTTTAGCTAATTTAAAAACCGAATATATTAATTCGGTATCGGTCGGTACCGGGTCGGGTTCGGGTTCGGGAAATGATACCCGTCGCTCACCACTATATCCAAATCACTATTTTAAATTTATTTTATCATAAAAAGTATAAAATATCATTTTTCTAATTTAATTCAATGATAAATTAGTTAAGAAAATGATATTTTCTATTTTTTAAACGATAAAAATAATTTAAAATAGTTATATATATGTGTGTGTGTGTGTACATATAACATATGAGATTTAAAGTTTTATAATGATACTAGTGTAAATAAAAAAGTTTGCAATGTATGATATTTAAAGTTTGCATGAATATATGTGAAATAAAAAAAAAGAAAAAAGAAAAAGAAAATTGTTCACAATGATATGTGTGGCTTGGAAATTGTTGATAATGACATGTCGGAGTTTCTAGGCCCGACCTGTAAGAGGCTTCCGACGGGTCGGTGTTTGTAAGTCCGACCTAAGTATTTTTAATAACTCTCCTAAAATCAAGCATTTATAATATAAAAAAAAATTTTCCACCCATTTCAAAAAAATTTTCCAAAGTTTGTCAATACACAATTATGTTGTGTGTCAATTTAATGATAAAATGACCATTACAAGCCATGGTACAAGTATTTTATGCACCAATTCAACCAAACACATACTTTAAATCAAAATTGAATTAGAAACAGATCATATAATAAGAAAGAACATTCACCGTAAGTTAGCTACAACAATGATTCTTATCAATTTCAAAAGATATCTCATAGTCAGAAGGAAAGCTAGCTTAAACTCTGACCAAAATCCCATCATTAACCTACAACAATGATTCGCTTACTATTATATTTCTATATATTTAAATTTTCTCAAAATACCAAGGTATTATCAAAAAGTACTTTTAAATTGCACATCATATAACAGTTAAACTGTCATTTCTGTAAAAAAAAATATTGTTTGAACAAAGAAAACTGTCATGTCAGTAATTTTTACCTTTCAATCCGATATGTTTACCTTGATTGACTTGATTTGAAATGCATGTTACATTGATCAGTAAAAAAAATTAACTCATTACCCAAATTTAAAAAAAAATAATCTGACAGTAGGGTGACGTAGTTAACCCATTAATCAACGTAGATATACTGAAAACATTCCTTTCCTTTTTATTTAAAGGAATATATAAATAAAACCCCACCCCGCCTACACCACTTATAATATCTCTCTCTCCGTCAGTTAACTGCGAACGGTCCTCCATTTCTTTCCTTTCCTTTCTCTTTGCACTATAAATACAACCAATTCCTCTGTCCATCCCTCAAATCTGTAAATCAATGGCCACTGTTCAAGTAAGCAACGCCGCCATTTCAGATTCTTCTCCGTTAAAGAAGTCACCGTCCTTCCGATACGGTCGGAAAAAGTCCATATCACGCACCGCTACCGAGATTGACGATATCATTAATCACTTGCATGGCTCCGATCCTGTCCGTTTCGAGCTCAACCGCCTCGAAAATCAACTCCGAGGTATTTTAATTCTTCGGTTTCTTTAATGCATATAGTCAATCAAACACCTATAACTTTCATCTCAAATCTACTACTTCCAAGTTTCAAAAGTGATATGAAATTTGTTACAATTTTCTCGTTTCAGAAGGCGACACTAATATAATATACATATAGTTCTAAATGCGGATTTGACGTGGTTTTCATAGAAATACGTACATTTTCGTTAGATTTTAACGAATTGATCAGTTTTGGGATGTGAAAGTACTTAAAACTGTTTGACTTATAATCTTAGATCTCATATTTCAGATTTGGGAGGTATTTAATTTGTGGGGATACCTTACTTATGAGTCATACTTGAAGAGCTCAATGTCAATCCGTTACTCAGTTCTCTTTTGTAAGCTGTAGGTTTTTGACTTGTTGAATCAGGTAAGGGAGTCATGTACCAGATGTTTTCCGTTTGACATGGAGTACCTTAGTACCTCCTCCGCGAAAAAACTCATGGAAAATAAACAAGGGTCAGAGAGTTATATACATTTCGATTTTGAATGAGATGGTGTGAATTTTTGAACTAATATGCTAAAAAGACATACATGTCAATTGAAGTTCGAGAAGTAGAAAGGTCCGAGTTTCTATGATCAGGAGTGAATTCCTTTTCTCGTCATGAGGGAGTTAAATAGTCAGGACATTGTTTTATTGAGTTTGATGTTGTATGCAAATTTTCTACCTTAAGCAAGTCTGGCAAGCATACTAATATACGAGAATTGTTGAAGATTTGCACAATTTAAGAATTCTTAATGAAGACACGAAGAGGAAGGGCATCCCAGTTTTAGTGGACCGGAGGTCCCTTATTCAAGGGATGTCACATAGGATATATACAATGGGAAGAACTAAACTCTAACAAACTATCCAACTATTCTATAGAAGCCAACTTCTACTTTTAGTTATTTACAAATTTCCCTTATATATACTACTATTCTGAATATTCTTGTAAGTATGAGATTGTTTGTAAGAATCATGAGCATCTCTTGAGTAATTATTTAGACCAGAATTGATATCTTATTTGAGATATTTGCATGATTTAAGAGCATGTCTTGCATCATGATTTAGGCCCACAGTCGGCGTGTGTGTTATCCTAAACCATTTTTTACGTTGTTTCAAGTTCCTCTCTAACGATGATTGATGAAGATAATAATTCTAATCACATTTATCCTATCCTCATATTTCTTTGCTAACACTTTATATTTTTTACTCTTTAAGATAAAGATAGGGAATTGGGTGACGCATATACAGAAATCAAGGCATTGAAATACCACAAACATCTTAAAGAGAAGGCAGTGGAAGAGGTGTGTCTACTCCTTGAGTTTTCAACCCATTATTGTGTTGAGTTTTATGTGTTATAAAGCGTTCTTTGATGTCTCTTGGCTCATAGTCTGTTATCTTATGCTGTTGCAGCTAAATGATGAGCTAAACAAAGTGGATGAAAAACTTAAGAAAACTGAATCCCTTTTGGAAAGCAAGGTAGTACTCCTACATCTTGATGTCACTTCTATAGTTTGAACTTTGAAGATTCTCTCTCTCTACACGCGCGCACACACACACACACACGATTACAGTGACTTAAATGTTTGGTATAAGTTGATGAAGTTATCATATGTGTATATAGAATTTAGAGATTAAGAAGATAAATGATGAAAAAAAGCAAGCTCTGGCTGCACAATTTGCTGCAGAAGCCACTCTTCGAAGAGTTCATGCAGCACAGAAAGATGACGAGATTCCTCCTATTGAGGCTATTATTGCTCCACTGGAGGCAGAACTCAAATTGGTTAGGATGGAGGTAAGAACACTAAACTACACCCACAATACATAAAATTTCCCAATCAAGGGTAAAGGAGTGAGAAAGATGGATCACAGGGTCTTCTGATTGTGTATTTTCTATCAGGTGTCTAAGTTGCAGGATGACAATAGAGCTCTGGATCGTCTCAGTAAATCTAAGGAATCTGCTCTTTTGGAAGCAGAGAGAACTGTAGAAATAGCCATGGCAAAAGCATCACTGGTGGATGATCTTCAGAACAAAAACCAGGAGCTGATGAAACAGATTGACATATGTCAGGTTAAATTATATTACAACTCTAATTTCCTTTTGTATGTAGATGAAGGCACGTAGCCCATTGGTGCATGTGCTCTATCTGGTTTATGATGTTAATTTTTGGAGTTCTCTCATTCAGGAAGAAAACAGAATATTGGATAAAATGAACCGACAGAAAGTTTCAGAGGTTGAAAAGCTAACTCTAACTGTTCGTGAGCTCGAGGAAGCTGTTTTGGCTGCCGGAGCTGCTGCAAATGCTGTGCGCGATTATCAACGAAGGGTTCAAGAGGTTAATGTACGAATTTCTCTCTCTCCCTCTCTCCCTATATATTAACAGTTCATATAAGTTTGGCAACTTGAAAACAATTATGTTTTGAAGAAGGTGCTGGATTCCAAAATCTTGTGTAGGAAGAGAAGAAGATATTGGACCGTGAACTGGCTCGTGCTAAAATCTCTGCAAACCGAGTTGCCGTTGTAGTGGCAAATGATTGGAAAGATACCGACAACAAAGTAATGCCCGTTAAGCAATGGCTGGATGAAAGAAGAGTTTTCCAGGTCTCTGATTCTCTATGCATTATTCGGCTCATTTATCATTTTAGGGTAACATTGCCATATAATACCAACAAGTCATAAATTTTTTTGGGGCTTTTTAGGGAGAGATGCAGCATCTAAAGGAAAAACTTACAATCGCAGAACGCACCGCAAAGGCAGAAGCACAATTAAAAGTGAGGAGAATCTGTAATTCATGAAATTATTGCTATTGTAGCTTTTTCACCTGAAACTTAACATCCTCTTAATAACTGTTGCATACATAGGAAAAATACCAATTGCGCTTCAAAGTTTTGGAGGAAAGATTTAAATCATCATCTCGTTATGGTGTTTCATGTGCTGTGCCAGAAAGAGCAAAGAGCAATGGGCGTGCACAGCGCCAGTCTCTTGGAGGAGTTGAAAATTTATCAAGATCGTCCTCTAATAGATTTTCATCAAGAAGTTTACTTAAGAATGGGAGTATTTCATCAAAAGTATATGATTGTAGCAAATTAGTAGATTCTGATAAGCTGTTCCCAAATCAATCTGATCATGCTGACAAGCACATTAGTAGTAATGGGCAGAGTGGTTTACTCGAGAAAGATGGGAATTCCATAGAGATAGATAAGTCAAAACCTGTAGATTTCGTATCTGGGATGTTGTATGATATGTTACAGAAGGAGGTTTTGACCTTACGGAAAGCCTGTCATCAAAAGGATCAAAATCTCAAAGACAAGGACAACACAATTGAGGTTTGCAGCCACTTATCATCATTATAATTCTGTTAGACTATTCTTTACATGTACTGATTCGAAACATGCAGATGTTAGCAAGGAATGTTGAGACACTGAATAAAGCCATGGAAGTGGAGAGCAAAAGAACAAGGAGAGAGATAGCTACAATGGAGAAGGAACTTGCTGCATTGCGTGTCGGTAAGGAGAGGGAGAGTCAGATGGGACGGCGTAAAAGTGCTCCCAGGTTAAATATTCATATAATGCATTTGCTACGTTCATTCTTTCCATGATGTTGTAATCGTTTATTTTACGATTTCTCCAATACAGATATTCAGATCCATCATATGCTACTAAATACACATTACATATCTACATATACATGAACATTCATTATTTTATCAGTTGATATATTTTCTTGGTTTGTGAAAGATGTACGAAAATGGAACTAACTTTTTTTTTTTTTTTTTTGCAATGCTCAGGACCCGTGTGTTGACTTGAGCTGTAAGAAGTGAACGTTCCAACAGACTACTAAGGTAGATAGCTTATAAGATTTATTCATTATTTTTGTAAAATAATTAAGTAATCTTTGGTACATGATGTATCATTTGTGTGTCATATATCATATATGTGCAATAAAATTATTACATGACCTTATATATATTCTCAATACCTTTACCCGAAAGGAGGTCCTGAGTCCGGTAGACTTCAACTCCTTGGGGCTCTGAAAGCAATCAAGAATCACAGTGTTTCCACATCATTTTTATCTCTGTTTTTATTCCTTTTGGGTGTGATTATGCGATCCTTACAATTTGATTCCCATCAGGGGCTGCCTTGAAAAAAACCCCTTTAAGATAATCATATTTGCACTGAATGTCCCAGGAGTATGTTACTGGTAAACGATTGAATGTGGTCACACCGCTTTTTGGCAGTGGGAATCGGCATGATTTCATGTTACTTTTGAGCATTGCCCATTAGATGATTCTTCAAGTGACTAGAGATCGCAAGAGATCGTTAGAGCTGTGTAAAAAGATTATAAGAACCATCCCCACAATTAAGTTGGTCCAAGATCTAAAGATGCCATATACATCTCTAAAGTTGTAGGATAAGTTGAGCACTAGTTGTCCTCTGAAGTTGTTTGTAGATAGGTATATTAATGTATTTAGGAGGGAGGCGTAGGATTCGTTGCTTAAGATTAGTCTGAAACCAATCCCAACCAGTGAAAGAATGTCATACATGACTTTGGTTCGATCTAACATTGAATATCAGAAACGTAAACCAAATTATGTACTTCACCTGTATCATGATTCTACCGTACATATGAGTTTAGTTATAAAGCGGAAAGTGGCAGGCATATTAGGTGTGATAACATGAATTTTGTATAATTGCATCTTGATCTTGTAAGAATGAGAAAATTTCAAAGTTAGATCAAGGCAAGAATGTACAGTCACGAATTTGTTAAGGTATTATTAAAGACTGTTATAACAAGAAGCTATCGTCAATTGTTAACTCAATCGAGATGGTTAATTTCTTGCAATGTTAGAACAAACATCATATATATATAATTGCAATGCAATCCGGTACCTTATAATGAGAAATTACATGCACTATATATTGATCTCTTTTATCTTTCTATCCTATGTGCATCAAATTATAATGTTCTATATACAATTCGAAAGGTTATGAATTCTGGTGCATACGAAAATTCTTTTTCTTATTTTTTCAAATAGATAATGCCTCTTTCATTTAGTTTCGATAAGGACACGTATATCCTACATGGCTACAACCAAGACCCAAGTCAGCATAGTTAAATGATCACTAAATGCCTTTTATTTTTTTGCTAGACATGTGTATATATGTACACAGATAATACAACCTGTGCCCGCAAGCGCAATTTTAATCCAATGTGACAAACTTTTATATAGGAGGAAGGATCAATTTCTTTTAAAAAACTAAACATGTTTTGTAACTGCAAACTTTACATTTCTAAAATACATCTCATAAAGCTAGTCATATTTTTAAACAATATTGAACAAAAATAAAGGGTCCAAATACATATTTCAAAAGAACAAGGGGTTGAAATATGTAACATCGAGCAATTATTATAAAATTAAGTTTTGACAAAAAAAAAATACCGGTGAAAATGTAAATTTTGAATTTCATGGTTTTTTCTTAGCAAAATACAATTTTGTATGATCCTTTTTCAACCTATAAAATTAATTTTCATATCCTTTCTCGGTAAAAGTAGAATATTATAATCTTTTAAGGGTCTAAAAAATTTAACAATACATTTTTTTTATCAAAAATTTGAATTTTATATTACATTTATCAGTTATTTGTGCTATTTAAAGTTATTAATAAACTAAATGTATTTTACACTCTTGAACAATAAAAAGGAAAAGAAAGAAGAAGAAAGAGAAGGACAAGAACAGAATTAAAAAATCGACTAGAAATTATCAAGAAGGGGGAGAAAGGAAGATAAAGTGGGCTAATATCTCTTTCCTAAGTTGGGAAGAAAGAAAAAGAAACAAAAGATGATAATGTGTTCTTCGATCAACATCTCGTTTTCTTTCTCATTCTGTTCACTCATTTTCATTCTTTCATTTTCTTTTCATTGATAATACAGGAACAGAGTGTCAGAGAATCGATGAAACTCATTTAAAAAAAAACATCCAGATAATATACTTGATTGAAACAGTGATGAAATCTCGAAGAAGTATACATAAATAAATTTAAAATTGAGGGACAATATTAAAAGAAAAAAAAATTGAGGGACAAGATTGAGATTATTCATAAGTTTTAACATTTTAAAGCGACTACATAATTTTCAAATTGGTAATTAATTCATAATTCTGAAAGCTAACAAAAAGTAGTTAGAGATAAAAACATGACTTGATTATTTTGATAAAATCTAGTTTCTATGACAAAAAAACTGTTTTCCAATATGATCAATTTTTGGTTACAAAACTTCTGAATGTAACTACTATTTGTGAAATAATAATAACCAACACACAATATAGAGACTTGCAATTAATAATTATTAAAAAAAAAAAAAGGATTCACAAAAGCTATTCCCCTCTCATAATAGAGAGATTCATATAAAGCGTTTTAAGCTTCAACTTGTATTGAATTATTGATGAGTCAATGGATGGTATTATCATTATATGAATGAAGGTATCAAGTAACATGTTTATTACCAAAGGGAGGTGCTTTGTACACGACTCATTTTATCCATCCATAACAATTTTACTTAAATGGACAATTATATCATTCCTATTATTTTTATCAAATTTACCATATTACTTCCTCCATTAACTTTGTTTTAAATAATGACAAATTTTTTAATATAGAAGATTTAATAATATTTTTGACGATATCCAATTCCATAACATTTTAGAAAAAAGAATTTTTTTAAATTCCAATTTTGACCAGAGCATGTTTTTTTAAAGCTTCTTTGACAAATTCCAATTCACTGAATTAATTGATTTGAATTCATATCCATATTTTTAGATGACTTTATATGATTGGAGCAACATGAGTTTTGGGGAGCAACATGGGTTTTCAGAAGTCTTTTGATATTGTAGTGGATTTTTGCGAGCAACATGATTTTTCAGGTGATTTTTGGATCCTTGGAGTATGATTTTTCAGAAGATTTTACAAATTCTGTTATTTTAATTATCTAAATTGTGATGTGTAATTAGAATTTTGTAGTAGTTCTTGCAAGAATTAGATTGAAAATCTAATAAAAAATTGAAATTGTTGTGAATTGGTATTTTATTTTCACTTTTTTGATGTTTTTATAAATCTTTTAAGTAGTATTGTCATTAGTTGTAGATTAATGTGAAATGTGGTTTTAAAAATAAATTTACAAAATTTGCTATCGTCAAATTCTGTGAATTGGAATTTGTAAAAGAAATTTAAGAATCTGCTCTTGGAAATTAAAAAAAATTGTATATTTTTTAAAATGTTATGGAATCGGAATTCGTAAACAAAAAAAATATTATTAAATCTTCTATTTTTAAAAACATTTGTCATTATGTAAAACAAAGTTAATGGAAGGAGTAATATGTAAATTTGATAAAAATGATATGAATGGTATAATTGTCCATTTAAGTAAAATTGTTGTTGATGGATAAAAGAAGTTGTGTACAAATCACCTCCCATCACCAAATGGTCTTTGGCCTGACAGTTGAGGGTGACAATATAAGTGAGAGGTCAGAGGTCAATGGTTCGACTCCCGTTGGAGGCAAGTTGAAATTTAGGTGGAGTAAGTGTGGTAAATGAGTAGTTTAGGAGTAGGATAGTTTGCCGTTCAAAAAAAAAAGTAAGATGTTAATTAAAAATATAATGCATGAAGATGTATGTATGACTCTGATGCTTGGGATTCAATATTTATCTTTTATTTACGGTTAAATTTTACATCCAACAGTAGAAATTATATATTCATATAGTTTTCATGATGAATTAAACACAAACCCTATCAACTTTTTCATTTTCGTAATTAAGTCCCTAAACTATTTTTCTTATTATTTAAGTCGTTGAACTTTTTTTGTCTTGTTCAAAAGTGTATATTTGACCTATTTGACCTATACCAAACAAGTAACTTTAAGTTTTTTTTTAATGATTAATGTTGGAAAAATTCATCATCTTTTCATATTTTAGTGGTTAAGTCTCTAAACTTTTTATTTTATCAATTGTGTTTTACTGGCTAATCCGGTAGCCAATCAATTATATATATTTTTGAATAAAACAAACATAGTTTACAGAATTAAATAATTGAAAAAAAAGTTTAGGTACTTAATTGGAAAACAAACTCAAAAGCAACAATGGTGTAGCCATTTTTTTAAAAAATTTTAAACTTAAGATTATCATCCTTCCACCATCCAAAAGCATCGAAATATACATTCGGCTCATCGATGTATACCCTTACTTCTAGTATATGCCAAGTTTTGATTTGCATTTAAAAGGTTCAATACTAATATGTTGATCGTGCTTGGCTGTACCAATTTTGATACGTTTACCAAAACAACTTGCAAAAGAGCTAGAGCCATTTTTAAAACACCACCGGCTACACCTTGATTCCCATCAATTCTGTTACTAGATTAAACGTTTGATACTTTGATGTTTTATTAGCATCAACATAATCTTTGAACAAAAATACAAAGCATCTTGAACCATTTGCATGTGTTTAGGAGCCTTGGTAGCATTGAAAGAATGATCAAGCAAATTCATTTTGTACATGTGATACAAAAACATCATGAATATAAAAAAATATGTTTCACAAGAAATAAAAAAATGAACGGAATGTTAAGAGAATAGAATTAAAAAAAGTTAATCACTATTATTTCTACATATTTTTTTCTTGGTATTGGAAAGAAAAGATAGAAGTCAAAAACACGATTAAAAAAAATAGAAAGAACACAACAGATAAATAATTTTTTTTTTCAAATTAAACATTATTTTTCCTTAAGTTAATTATTATTGTTCATTTAAAAAAATGCATATTTTCAAATTTAAATTACAGTTAAATTATGTAACTATAACTACTTTTACCAAACTTACTTCAAATTTTTTGATCCTAAAGTTAGTAAATATTTATAGAAAATATATTTATCAATTCTATTTCTATGTCCGTTTTCGCCACACATGAATGATTCAGACAATAGGGTTTATAGGTCAAAAATTCGAAAGAAAGGAGGGGTAGGGTTTAAGAGGCCATTTCCATTTTCCACCCACAAAGGTAATTTCTTTCCCACCCATTTCCACTTGACTGACTGCTGCTACTCCATCGTTATCTTCTTCTCCAAACGAACCGCGAAAAAACGCTTATTTCATGTCCAGACTCTGGATGAATGGCTCTTCTTAAACCTATTCATTCAACCTATTATCATTCTCTTCGTTTAGTTATGTCCTCAAGATTCTGGCTACCCATTCATGGCCTCTATCTTTCTCCTTCTCCTTCTCCGCCTCCATCATCTCTACTCCTGAAACCCAGGTGGAGCAATTTTCATTCATTTTTATCAAACTATATGCCTTTCTTCTGTAATTCGTCAATAATTTTATAATTTTGTTTCCAGGTCAAATTTGGAAGTGAGGACACTATCAACGCAAAGGGTTTTGTTTCCAAGTGTTTTGGTAACTCCCAGAGCTTTTATGTCATCGGGAACCAGCGCTGTTACTGAAGTTCGTAAAGGAAAAGATGGTCCGGAGCATTATGGGTCGGAAAATATTCAGGTGAAGACGTTATAATATTCAAATTTATATTTTGACCTAATATTTTATAATTTAAAATTTGATTTGGGGTTTTGTTATCGACATATGCATTCTTTTATTTGTAGTGTGAGATTATATCACATTATGTTTGACATTTCTACCGAGCCATACCAATTTTAGAGCTAAAATTTGGGATTCAAAGTCGAAGACCTCACTTTTATATGCTGCCCTATGTTTATGCATCCATCCCTTTGGAAGAATACAATTAAAGAAACCAACTTTTGCAAACATTATGGACTGCTGCTTTGTTGAGAGTAGTGCTGCTTCCTTTGTCAATTAGGATTTGCAGTTTGATTCTGATTTTATTGGGGGTCAAAATAATCATATTTAGAGAAACCAGTAAGAAGTTGATGTAAGAATACTAGTTACTATGATAAATGTAAAATGACATAGTTATAATCAGGTTTATTGAACAAGGGTGAGGGGTGTGTACTCAGTACTCACCCCTCCCAAATTCACCATTTTGGAGACGTCAACCCCACATCAGCTTTTCTTTCTCCACCATTTTCATTCTAAATCATTGGAAATACCCACCATTCTCAACCTTCTATCCCAATACCCGTTAACCCAACTAATTTTAGAGAGAGAAAGAGAGAGGAAGGAGAGAGAGAGAGAGAGAGAGAGAGAGAGAGAGAGAGAGAGAGAGAAGCCGTTGAAGGGGAGAACCCTGCGTCGGGCGAGAAGTGGGCGGCCCCGCTGGGGAGGGGTGAGATGGCAAACCCTGATGAACCGGCGGCCTGCCCATACCCTTTACTCTTTACTCTAATATTCTGTGATTCTGATTCTACTAGTCTCATTGATCACTCTACATCCTAACATCGTCTCCCCTCAAGACAGCATTTTTTTTACTAGATGGATAGCATAGTTCAGTGAACCTTTGCAATAAGATTAAATTTGGTTTTGCTGTTTATTTGTTAATCTAATTGTTTGCAACTCCAGCCGATAAAAATGTTCTCTTTTGTGGTGACACTCACATGGAGATCATCGGAGGTGTTTGAGCATGCTTGATATCTAAGTGAAGCAGTGTAGAGTCAAATGCATACATATCAAGAAGCAGATGCCTTCAATTTTCATATGAAGTGATTGGCATTTCTGCCAATAGTTGTCAATTTTGCCAGTCAATGCTTCTCACATCTCAGGACTCATGTAAATATGTTTATGTTTTTCTTTTTCTCATTTCAGATATTAGAAGGTTTAGACGCAGTGAGGAAAAGACCTGGAATGTACATCGGAAGTACAGGTTTCCGTGGTCTGCACCATCTGGTATCTTCCTTAAATTAGTCTTTATTGCGTCGGCTCCTTTCTTTTCACTACTTTAAATTAGAATTAGTTTATGTTATCGACTTATTCAGGTGTATGAAATATTGGACAATGCTGTTGATGAAGCCCAAGCAGGATATGCTTCAAAGGTTGATATTGTCTTACTTGCAGACGGTTCTGTGTGCATTACCGACAATGGACGTGGGGTATGAACTTTTATTGTTTAGCTAGTAGTTGCTAATCAGCAATATGCAGAATCGAATAAAACCATTTTTAAATTTAAGGATGATTGACATATAATTGGTCGTGTGAGTGACATTAGGTAATAACAATTGTACTCTCGAAAATTGCAGATCCCGGTCGACTTGCATCCAGGCTCAAAAAAATCAGGAGTGGAGACCGTGCTGACCGTATGTTGCAACATTAATTCTTTTCTCTCATTCTAAATTAATAAATCTGGATTGCTACACTCACTTGTTTGTTTTCTTTTATATTCCGTAATTAGTTAGCTCACTTGCTGTTATTACATCTACTGATTTACCGGTGCAGGTTTTGCATGCCGGTGGGAAATTTGGTGGGGCTAGTAGTGGTTATAAAGTATCAGGTGGACTACACGGCGTCGGTTTGTCTGTAGTTAATGCGTTGTCTGAGGTGCTTATTTATAACTTCTAACCCTATTCTAGTTTCTATCATTAAGTATTACCAACTTTTAACCCTATTCTAGTTTCTATCATTAAGTATTACTAAATATGCCCCCGACTAATAAGTTAAGCTGTTTAAAGGCCGTTGATACTCACTTTTTCTTTTATTTACCCTTTCACAGGCATTAGAAGTTACCGTTTGGCGAGATTGCAAGGAATGCCATCAAAGCTATACTCGTGGAAAGCCTCATCAACCTTTAGAATGTAGGGATCTTCCAGCTAAATCAAGCAACCGTACAGGAACATGCATAAAGTTTTTTCCGGATGCACAAAGTACGGTCCTCACTTATCCCTTTTAACCTTTTCGTTTGAAATGTTTATCTTCCGCAAAGCAAAATGTTATGTGGTTTTAACTTGTAATTGCAGTTTTCACATCTGGAATGGAGTTTGATTATGATACTATTGCTGCACGAGTTCGCGAGCGAGCTTTTCTAGTCCCTGGGGTTGTCTCTGTTTAGGAGCATCTATTTTGTTCATGTAATATACGTTTTATTTTACCTGAATATTGATTTTCCTATTTTTTTCGAAATATCGACAGCTAACTATTACTCTAAAGAAAGAGGATAAAGACCCTGAGAAGAACCGATATGATGAATATTGCTTTGCTGGTGGACTGGTTGAGTATGTGAAGTGGCTAAATGCCGATAAGGTATTTGCTTTTTTTCATTTCCTTCTCGTTGTTTACGATCATATCTATTTGTTTCAACTTTATCAATTCTTGCAACGATGTTCCACAATGGTTTAAAATCCAAATCCCTAATTAATTGGACTGGTCACCAAGTTAACCATGGTCAGACTACTGTTAACCCATGATGTCAAACTTACATACTTGATTTTATTCTCTTACATCGTAATATTGACGTTCAATATAAGTGATGGGTTGTTTTTCTTATTTAGCAACCAATTCATGACATCTTAAGCTTTAGGAAAGAAGCAGACGGGATCACTATCGATGTAGCTTTCCAATGGTACACCGCTTCTATTTTGTTTGTTTTCAGATACTTTTACCCTCTGGTAATTAAAAAAAAAAATACCATGAATGCATGATTGTGATTTTACATAGTTTACTGCATACAAAATCGGTAATTGATACACGTTACATTTGGGATTAATGTAAATGCCACTAAGTCAAATTATTTTGGTTCTAAATTCAATTTTCGCACTAGGTGTTCAGATGCGTATTCAGATACAATGCTAGGATATGCTAACAGCATTCGTACAGTGGATGGTGGCACCCACATCGATGGTATCAAAGCTTCATTAACAAGAACAATCAATAACCTTGGAAAGAAGTCAAAGCTTATCAAGGTTTGTTCTTCATCATGTTCCTTTTTTCCCCTTTTGAAAATTTATGACTTCGTGTTCTTTGTTTTGAGGAAGAACTGTAAACTCTTGGGGTTTATCATATTAATGTAACTGCAATGGCTTCAGGAAAAGGATATCAGTTTGAGTGGTGAGCATGTGAGAGAGGGATTGACTTGTGTAATATCGGTCAAACTTTCAAATCCGGAGTTTGAAGGTCAAACAAAGGTAAGCTCTAACTTATTTGCATTCTTTAGTTACCAGGTAATCCGGGTATCGTTTCATTAGAAGTGGTTTACACTTCCATTGTATTACTGAAATCTGATTATTTTCTCCGGCTCCACATTTGCTTGAAAGACGAGATTGGGAAATCCAGAGGTGCGGAAAATGGTTGATCATTCCCTTCAAGAATTCCTTACTGAATACTTGGAGTTAAATCCAGATGTTCTCGACTTGATCCTTTCCAAGTCACTTAATGCTTTAAAGGTATGACTAGTGTTCCTTATAGATTGTTTGTAGTCCTTTTCTAATGTCAACATGACCACCGGCATTTTTTGCAGTGTTCTAAAAAGTGATGAGTGGATAAGTCGTTTAAGTTAGCTGATTTTTAAGCAGACATATAAGTGATTCATTTGAAATACATAAAATATAATTATTGTTGGATTATGTATACATATAAAACTTTTAGAAATTCAGGGGACGCTTAACGTTTTTACAGACACCTACACAGCCAAGAGGGAACCTTTAGAACATTGTTTTCTCATGAGTCGGTTGTATGTGTGACTAGGCAGCTCTAGCGGCAAAAAGGGCAAGGGAATTGGAGAGGCAGAAGAGTGTTTTGAAAGTGTCATCTCTCCCAGGAAAGCTTGCTGATTGTTCAGCCACTGACCCTGAAAAAGCCGGTACTTTCCACTTACTTTTGTTCTATGAATTTTTTGAAGATGCTCAGAAATTAATGGTATTGTGATTTACTCACTTATTAGGTTCGGTGGTTCGATACTAAACTTAACACGAGTTTATACTTAAAATAAGTTAGTGTGGTCAAATCAAATGAAACATAACCAAACGATCAACAAATTTCCTCACATTTTTGCAGAGATATTTATAGTTGAAGGAGATTCAGCTGGTGGAAGTGCAAAACAAGGTCGTGATAAGAACTTTCAGGTGATCGTTAGAGAGAAAGCTTTTTGTTGTTTGATCTAATTGTTTTTTTATGCTCAAGCTGTTAATAGAAATTGTTTTGGTTCAGGCTATTCTTCCTTTGAAGGGTAAAATATTGAACGTCGAAAGGAAGGATGAAGCAGCGATGTACAAGAACGAAGAGATTCAAAACCTTATTCGTGCCCTTGGCCTTGGAGTGAAGGTTGTTTATTTAAATTAAGTTATATATTTCACTTTTTTTCTCGGTTTCTCTTGTAATTTGCGTTAACTTATCATCTCTTCATTTGGTGTTCACCCAATTTTTGTGTTTCAGGGAGAGGATTTTAAAAAGGATGGTCTACGATACCATAAAATCATAATCTTAACCGATGCTGATGTTGATGGTGCTCATATTCGTACACTATTATTAACATTTTTCTATAGATATCAGGTATCGGAAATGATATATTCATTCTACATCCGTGCTATCGAGAAAAGAAGTTTAAACACTCCTTCAGCCCAATGAACTTTGTTATGTTTTGACTTGTCACGCGATGTGTTCCTTTTCTGGTCAAATATCTATAAGTAACCTTTAACAAAGGCGTATAAAATAATCTTTCTGTGCCCAAATTAACATCTTATTGTAAAATGATGACAAAATTTTGGAAATATATATGAGATACAGGTAGTAATAAAGGTTCTCTGAATAATTTGTTCATGCTTGCTTTTACAGAGAGCTTTATTTGATGAAGGATGCATATATGTTGGCGTTCCACCCCTATATAAGGTTTGCTATTTTCCTTCATAGCACGAAACTGCTTTTTTCAGACAAATATGTTTTGGCTGACTTATCTTTAAGTGTGGGCTATTCAGGTAGAGAGGGGGAAACAAGCGTTCTACTGTTATGACGATGTAGAACTTAAAAAGCTTCAGAGTTCATTCCCTTCGAATGCCTCATATCATATTCAGAGGTTCAAAGGTAATCAGATAAAATACGTTTACTAGATCAGTGATTGCAAACTAAGGTGTTAGTGATTGTTGTCTGAACGTCTGGTTGTTCCAAAGCTTGCCCTTTCAATCTTTCATCAAGGGTACGGTTGGGTTAGTTACCAAAAAGCCGCCTTTCGTTCTATCAAATTAGGTCAATAATTGCAAAGACACTTGATTAGGCATAGAACTTTGAAATTAGGCCAAAGTCATTAGCTGGTTCATTTTTTAGTTTGTATGGAATGTTTAGTCAAGGGAAGATCACATGAAATGAAGATACTTTATGTTCTATTTTGGGGATTGTACTTTCAAAAGATGAAAAGAAATATTCAAGGGTCTCAAACTTTGAAAACAAACATTTTGGGGTCTAAGAACTGAAAAATAAGTTTTTTTAGACCCTTAAATATTGGTTTTGAAAGTACACAATCCCTACTAATACCTAAAATAGAAAATTACATAAAGTACGTTCCATTTTCATGCAGTTTTCCCTGCATTGAACTGGGCTAAGTGGCTAACAATTAATGCTAGCTACTTGCGAATGTAGGAGCCGTTTGATGCCTAGGCGGCTGGATTTTTTGATCTTTAGCTAGCTTCTGATGAAATGCTTTGTCGATATGTACAAAACACAGGGTTGGGAGAAATGATGCCGGCACAATTATGGGAAACTACTTTAGATCCAAAGACCAGGCTATTGAAGAAACTAGTGGTTGAGGATGCAGCCGAAGCAAATGTTACCTTTTCTTCTCTTATGGGTGCCAGGGTAAGATTCAAATTCAAATTTATTGATAGACGTTTATTGGAAATCGTCAATTGATAATACAGTGCATGATCTGTTCATCTTAAAAACCGCAAAAAGGGATTGGCCTGGTGACTAAGCGAAGACTTGGCACTAAACTCACGCACATGTGAGGATCCATAAGGGTGTGTTTTTGCAGAAAACAGTGGTTTTTCTTTTCAATTTCTTTGAAAACACGGTTTTTCAGAAAACATGTTTAAATGGATTGCTTTCCAAAATAAATTTGTAAAATTTTAAATTTTCAGTTTTCTAAAGGGTTTATATCGAGCATTTTGGTTTTTTCAAATGACTTGTAAACAATAGAACCATTATACTTTCAAAATTTTATCGGTTTGGTCCTCTGGCATTTATCTTCTAAATAAAAAGGGACCCCAAAAAAAGTATCCTCCGACACTTATCTTCAGGTGAACTCGTGGGGAGGTGCTTATTTAGTTATTTGAACCTCATCGATCCTTTGTGAACGCTTTACTCGTTGCGGATGTTGTGAACAAATGGAAAGAATACACATAAGCATTTATATATATCAACAAATGTCTGCAACAAGATTCATATGATTTATAATAGTATGTGTAACTAGATTTATAGGCTTTAAGGGTTCATAGCAGTGTGCAAAAAGTTCGTAAGATCCAATAAGATCTATCAAAATCAACAAGATTTATACAAGATTAGTATGATTCACAAGGCTCATAGTAGTATCTTGCTATCTGCAATAAGATTCATCGGATACAAATGCTTTTTGTGGTTGTTCACACTGTTTGCAACGAATAAAGTGTTTACAAATATGATTCTATTATATATATATATATAGACTCATGGAGTCCCATATTAGGGTGGAGTTCTAGAGTCTCATGCTAAATATACATGTTTATCACGATAAAATATTATATTTCATGCAAAAATGTAATATGCACATGTTCAGAAGTGCATTATTATTGACAAATTCACATAATTTGAAGTTCATTACGATAAAAAAGGTTATAACTATACAAAAATATAATATGCACATGTTTAAAAGTGCATTATGAGTTCACATGTGCATATGTTCACATGATGTAATGATCATGATGCATAATCCTACTTTTGGTGGTGTATTGTAGTTTTTCAAAACCCACACTTATGGCCCTATATATATATATAAGTTACTAATGTATTTAGTGAGGAACATCCATCTCCATTGCCCCTGTTTGTCTCCACCATTGGCGGTGGTTATCGTCATAATCTGTTTTTATGTTAACAACTTTGAAAACCAATATGTATATGAACACGTTTACTAACATCAAAATTAGTTTTGGCAACTAGACAGGCCTTAAGCATTTGGTTTTGATTTTGAGATCTAGGTTGACGTGCGGAAGGAGATGATACAAAACACAGCAAAGAAGATGGATTTGAAGCATCTTGATATATGACGTTATTATCTCGGGATCATGTAGAGGGGGAATCGAATTCTTTCATCTTTTAGATTGTACAGGATTTAAGAAAAGGCGATTAAAATGGAAAGCAAATGAGAGGCGACTTCAATTCATTTCTTGGACCCGTGCTTCCTTCTCGTCCCCTTTATCCAACGAATCGCTAAATTGTGCCCATGAAAACATCTGTTTTGTGAAAGTCATTTTTGCGGGGTTCCATTCGTGTGTTGTTTTTATTTGTTTTGTTTACAAAACTTGTTATATTTTCAACAACAAAAGACTTGCAAAAATGTTCTAATCTCTTTTTTTATATGGTAGAAAAATGGTGCATTTGTGAATGCAATCAATCTGCAAGCATTTGTATAACGAGCTATTGAAATTTGAGAAAAGTTGATCTGAATGTTGTCCTAATACTTGATTGATTATGTAGTTAAAAAGTTGATTGAATGGTTTCCTAATCTTTGTTTCATCCATCAATGGAAAGTTATAAACCTACCTACAATTATATTAATTATTATCAAGCAAAAATCACTATTTATATTTAATTTATTAATTATTATGAGAATTTTAGTTAAAGTTTAAGACTTAATGCCTGATGATGTAATGAGATCTCACTTGATTTAATTTTTCTGGTATTTGAATGAGACTAATTTTTTCACATTATTTAATAAAATACCTGCATATGTATTGGCACTTATTTCTATACGAGATATATTAAAGTAAACGGTATACTCACCTGGAAGGGCGAGTGGCTTCACCATAATACCACATCGGACCAAGGCTGGCAGGCACACTGCCCTGCCTAGCCCGCCCATTTCCACCCTTGATCGGCTTCTTCACAACCTCACACTTCCTTCTTTCTTCCTCCTCTTTCCCTCTCTTAAATTTAATGGGCAATGAATATTGCGATAAAAAGTTAGAGATGAGTATTTCCAACTTAAAAAGATTGAAAGAGTAGAGTGAAATGTGATGTGACGTTGTGACGACTAAAATGATTAAAAATAAGATATGTGGGTATACCCATCACCCTTAAAAGATGCATTGTCCTTTTGGATATATTGATTGAATATATGTGTATGTATATATCAACTGAGTATGTATATGTGTGTATTAATCGATTTTGATATACTCTTTGCTTTTATAAATCCTTGATTTGGAGTGGTGGTTACCTAGAAAGAAGGGTGTACCAAGGCTGATGAATCAGCAGCTTGGTCACCTTAGCTCACCTCGGCGGTAACATTGCCACCCTCACTAGCGGCCCTGCCAAACCACCAACGGCTCTCTCCCCACTCAACGACTCTCTTCTTTTTTTTTTTTAATTTAAAACGGTCATAATACCCTTTATATATAATTATTTTTTTCATTTTTCTTCCTATAAATACATGCATCCATATTCTTCTAATTTACACTAAACTAATCTCTTATCTTTCATTTCTCTACAAAATCTCTCAACACATCAAACCCATATCCACTTTATATCTAAATATGAATCGAAACACCGACAAACAATTCGGCTCAAGCCGTCGACGTGGTAATGATGATCCCCGCACTACTTCTCTATTTCGTCCAACGCAACAACAAAATTTTCAACCGAATTTTTCTCAGTCAATTCTGTGTATCATTTCTTCAACCTTCATTTCAACAACAATTTTCATCACTCATTCCACAAAACTCACAATCTTCCCAACCGATTTCATATGTACCACATAACCCACAATCTGCCAAACAAATCTCACAAAGTTTTTTTCAATTCTTCTCGTCGAACACTTTAAACAAAGATTTGGACTCATTTTCTAGTTGGTTATCGTGAACCACAATCTGATGAGGGCGACGGCGACGAAGTCATTCCCGAGACACAAGAAGAATCTGCTGACGACAATGAATAATCACCATTACCGATTCCAAAACAATGTCTTGTAATTCCGACGAAGTGGACGTCCCTTAAAGAAAAAACGTTGGCGGAAGCATGAATTGATACTTCCGAGGATCCAACAATTGGAAACAATAAAAAAAACGTGACAAATTTTAGGCGCGAGCCGTGGAGAATTTTAGAAGACAACCTGGAACGACCCACAACGTCTATCAACTAAACTCAAAATGGAAGAATATGAACGAAAAATGCAAAATGTTCAACGGTTTATTCAACAACAACTGGAACAACTGGCGATTCGACGAGAAAGTATACGACATTTTGAGGAAGACACAATAGCAATTCAAGAAAGCCAACAAAAATATGTTGTTCTACACGACTCGACATGGAATGTGTTTTGTAAGCATCCAAACTGAGACAACGTTTCAGGCATGAAGCAGTTTATCCAACACCAATGCAAAAGATCAAAAACATCATCGGGGTCAATTAAAGTCTAAACATTGTCGTCGGATGCAACATTATTAGGTTTTCTAGAAGAAGAATACAATGAATAAACGGAACCACCACGCCGAAAAAGAAAAGAAGCGACATCATCATCAAGTGAGCAAGACATATTCAAACAATTCGAATTTTTACGACTTCCCATGTTGATGATGTTGAAGACATGAAACAACATCGGCGGTGACTCGAAAAAATAAAAGTAGCACAACAAGTCGAACATATAAAAATCAAAGAAATGAAAACTCAAGCATACTTGGAGTCGATGAATGAATAACGACGACAAAGAGATTTAGAGTTTTTCACAAACCACACGACCATTTAGAAGGTTTCGCATTACAACCCATACTACAAACAAAAAGAGAAATTGTGGCTTTGTTATGGTTGGGAATTTGAAGTTTTCGTAACTATTAATTACAAATTATTATTATTGTTTAATAAAAAAATATAGAAAGATAAAAATTTGAGAATGATGGATATTTCCAATATTTTAAAATGGAAATGGTAAAGAGAAAAAAGATAATGTACTGCTGAAGTATCCAAAACGGTATCAGTGAACACCTAAATGATACATGTAGGGATGACAAAAAAACCGAACCCGACGAAAAAAATCGAAAAGTGATCTAAACGGGGCGGGTTTCCCCGAACCCGATTAAGTTAAACGGGGGACGGGGCGAGTATGGTATTGCTAATACCCACCCCATACCCGATTACATAACCCGTTTAAATCCCCGAATACCTCTATTACTTTTAATAGCAACATGCTATTTATATTGTTATATATATATTATATATAAAAGATGAATATTTGTATCTATTTTATATATTATACATAAAAATTATTATGCATAATTTAAAAAACTTATTTATTTACATATAATTTAATGAATTAATGTTTTTTTCGTTATCATTTGATAGAGATATAAATTTAATTTGATATTAGTATTGTAATTTTAACATACATGAACGTTTTAAGCTTAAATTATGAAGCACGTGATTAAATTTCATATCATTGATTTATAAATGGGTTATCCGATTTCCCACGGGTTTCCCCGCGTACCCGATGGGGATTCCCGTTTAATACCCGCGGTTTTTTTAAACGGAAACGGTATTTTCATTCCCCCCAACCTGCCACGTTGTCATCCCTAGATGCATGTCGCCTCCACGTTCATCTGAAAAAATATATATAAATATAAAATAGAAGATATATATATATATATATTTTTGAAACCTATAAATATTAATAAATCATTAACTCTATCCAACATTTGTCATTATTTAATATTTATTACTTTTGTCAGCATCTAATATTTATTTTTATTATTTTGTATCCTAGATAACATTAATTTTTGAATTATTTTATCATTTATAGCAACAACTTTTTTAAGTTTTGTTATAAATGATAAAAAATATAAAAGTTGATGTTATTAATGATAAAAAATAAATAATGTTGCTATAAATGCTAACAATGCATAAAGTTGTTTCTATTTTTAGCAATTGACACTATTAAATATGTAAAAAGTAAACATAATACAATATTAATAAAAATTATATTTCAAAAATGTATATAAACATTATATTTTACGTAAAACTAAAATCACAAATTATATCGATGAAATATATATTAATTTAGAAATATTTTTAAAAAAATTAAAATTTATTACTTTTTAATAATAACCATGACAAATAACAATATATTTTTTATTTTTAATAATACCTAATATTTATATGTTTTACTTTTAAGCTTACATACATTTTATAATCAATTATTTATTACTATCTACGAAATACGTGGGTTCATAAACTAGTAAATTTAAAACAAAACACAATTTAATTAAAAAGAATCAAAATTTAAATCGAGGGATCAAAAATAAAAAAAGCAAAAATGGTCAATATAATAAAATTAACAATAAAATAACTGAGGAGTGACCAAAGTTCAAGTAAACAGTGTTTTCAAGATTGTTTATGTAATTTTTAAAGACGAAATATCATATCTGTAATTTCTTATCAACTGGAGGGACAATTTTTGTAATTTACTCTTTTTCTTGTTTAAAATTGGGTTTTAAAGGATTGAATTATAATTAAAAAAAATTTGAAAGACGGGTTATAATTAAAGTTAAGAATTTAAAAAAGCATGTTTAGTAAGACAGTAGATATTAAATATATATAACTTACGTTAATAAAATAGATTTAGAAAAAAAAATTATCACGAAGAATAAAAAAATTATGAAAACTCTTTCATTCTTATAAATAGAAAAAAAACAAAAACCAGTTTTAGATTTTTAATGAAACTACAAATAGGATTATTAAATACGTAAATGACTACTAAAATGGTGAAATTATGGAGAAAAACTGAAAAAGAGATACTCAAGGAAGGAAACGTACAAGTCAGTAAAGCGACCTATAGCATGTACAAGTCCATAAAGCAAGAGATAACGTCAGTTCCACGTCGGAGTTGGAGACGTACATCGGCGAAGAGATGCCAGGGAGAATGGATGGAAACGGTACCGACACCGACGCTTCACCCACTTGTACACACTCTCCCTATTTATCTTTTCCCCCAAAATTTTCACCGATAAACAAACCCTAGATGGCCGACGACTTGGCTTTGATCAATTCTCCTTCTCCGGCCGCCGTAGCCGGAGCTACGCAGGCTCCGTCTCGTCCGCTCCCTTTCCGTGAGGATTGTTGGAGCGAGGATGCGACGTCGACACTCGTCGACGCTTGGGGCCGCCGTTACCTTGAGCTCAACCGTGGGAATCTTCGCCAAAAGGATTGGCAGGAGGTCGCCGATGCTGTTAACGCCCGTCACGGTCATACTAAGAAAACCAGGCGTACCGATGTTCAGTGCAAAAATCGAATCGACACTCTTAAGAAGAAGTATAAGGTTGAAAAAGCTAGGGTTTCGGAATCTAATGGGCAAATTACTAGTACTTGGCCGTTTTACTCTCGCCTGGACTCGTTAATCGGATCCGCTGCAACCGCGAAGAAGTCGTCTTCGTCGTCACCGCCGACGGCCGTTCCGTTACCTTACCGGAAACCTCCGTCGACGGCGTTGTCATCTCAATTTTCACAGCCTCTCCCGGTTCTACCTCAGAAACGGCCGTTGCCGGTGGCTGCGGCCGTCGATGATTCTTATTTTCGGAGGAATTACTCAGCTGTTGCTGCCGCTGCTGCAGCCGCGGAGGAGGACGGATCAGAGGATGACGAGTCACTGGGGACTAGCGAGGATGACGGTGCTGGAGGAGGGGAAGGAGTGAGAAAGGATGGAGGAGGGGATTCCGACAGCATGAAGCGGTTGGCAAGAGCTATTGAGAGGTTCGGAGAGATTTACGAGAGGGTTGAGGGAGAGAAGCAGAAACAGATGATTGAATTGGAGAAGCAGAGGATGCAATTTACTAAAGATTTGGAAGTTCAGAGGATGCAGCTGTTTATGGATACACAGGTTCAGCTGGAGAAGATCAAGCAAGCAAAGAGGACAGTTTCTGATGATGATGTTTACAGTTAAACTCCCTTTTTTGACCATGTGAGAAGAATGAGGTTGATTTTGCATTTGATGATATTCATTGTTCAGTCATTCTGACTTGGTGACACACCTATTTGCGTTCTGGTATTTATGCATGCTGAAAAAAGAAAGTATATATAATATCTGGATGATTTTCGAAGGAAGAGAAGGGTTTTAACTGTAAGAGTAAATTGGTACCCGGTAATTATTATTAGATAAGAATATCGATGTTGTAGTTACTTCTATTCAATGTCTTTGGCTTAGAAAAACAATATGGTGGTAGACCCTGTTAATCTTCCTTGAAGAAATCTGATCTCTAACTTTTGGTCATTTTTAAAGTTGCTTCATTTGATTAAATTTCATTGACATGTGATCTCTTTCTGCTTTCCCATTTGTCTACTTGCATTAGTATCCTTGTATACAATTTATACATTACATGAAAGATATGCATTTGTGATTGGTACTAGCTTGTTGATGAAAGAGGAACTTTTGTTCGAAGCAAGTAAGGCTGTGTAAACCGTGGAACTTAAATGTAAGAAAACTCTTGCTAAAGTTGTATGCGGGGCCAAAGCATTCCCACCAGCTGCATAAGATACCAACACCATGTTGGTGCCTAATGTATAAGCATCATGTAGATGATTGCTATCCCAACCCGGCAAACCAAAGTCGTTGCATGAGAAGTTTTGATTGGCATTGGCATCAATGTACAGGAATGACGTTATTCAGAAACTTTGTCTGGACCTCACAAAGGAAGGTTGACATGTATTAATTATTAGGGTAGCATATGTATTATAAGGGTGAGCATTTGGAGCAACCTCTGAAGTCATTGCAGACATGGATCCAAGTCATGGAAGCAGCCGAGCGCCACTGATCTTTCATCTTTGTATTGCACAGGTATATTGGCTTTGTTGGTTCTGATTCTTGCATGATCATTATATTTGATTAACATGACTGATATGTTGGTCTGTCTCTGCCTATATGAGGTCTGAATTCTGCCTTTACTGGTTAGAATAAGCCCTTTTCACAAGGTTATTAGGGTTGATATTATTTTGCTATAATTGTCCAGGATGTAAGGCTGGAGACTTGTGCAGATCTTTCTCTGCATTTGCATAAAAAGGAATGCTTTCATGCGAGTACACAGTTTATAATGTATGAATGTCGAACTTGAGTATGCGCCTTTTCTTCTTTGTCTAGAAAGTAAATGTATTCTGCACTTGTTAGATGTGAATAGGAACACTAGTGTCTTCTGTTCTTGTTAGATGGCAAGATGATGTGTCAACTTGCCTACATGGGATGCATGTAGACATAGGGTGCTACCACGACTTGATGCATGTGTAGCGTTAAATTAGGGATAACAATCAAACGGATTGATTTAAGATCCTATCTCATTCTAAATTTCTAATCCTTGTTTGTCAGAATTGGTCTACAATCTGTATGATGGATACATGGGTGAATTGTTAAACTAGATTGTATATGGAATGTATAATTGGATATAGGTGGGTCATGGGTGTAACTGTGTAAGCTTAAAACCCATATACGCCCTATTGACATCCCTACTTTTTGATTGGTTTTAACAACTGTTTGGCGAAATAGCGTGGCTCTAGTTGCTCTTTTGCTTTTGTCTTGGTTTGGCCTGTGAGGACTTGGAACCACAATCAAAACATTGAACACTACCTATTGTCCAAAACTGTATATATGATAAGAAACAGAAATTCTCTTTGTTTGGCACAGGAGAATCTCTGATTTTAGCAACCTAGAAATATTTTTTTTATCTGACATACTTTCTTTCTTTGTACATGTGTGAATGAGGTCAATAATAAGTTGATAAAAGTAGCTAATGGGGAGGGCTATGACTAGCAGAGGCAGAGGAGAGTCCCCCTTGCGGGTGCCATGCCAGTTCTCCAAAGCGCAAAATATATGATAGCGCAAGAATCATGAAATAATTTGAATGCGACTTCTGTCAAGGCCTACATTTGAATGGTAGAGATACCAAACGGCTTCAAATCGAAGGGTAGAAGAGATTTGAGAGAGTTTACATACCTCCATACATACATACGATGATAATGAGGCATGATCAGGGATGGGAAACCATAAAACCTTGAGAGGTGATTTTTATGCATTAGTTAGTTACCGTACATAAGAATTTCATATAAAATAACTAGCATATCCTTACCAATATTTATATCGTCTTTACATTATATTTTCTCCAAACAAGAATAATCATTTTATATAAAATTGTTATGTACGAAAAAAATTTATTGTATATAAATTAGTCCACTAAAACCCCTCATACTTTAGGTTGAGTAGGTATGGTCAAAGGTTGTGTCGGGTTTGGTTTTACGTTATAATGAAAATTATTAGATTATTACGTTACAATAACGTGAATAATTGGTTTTAAAGTTTTGGATTACATTCATTAAAAATTGATTATTTGCGTTTATAATTAATCTATCATAAGCCAAAAATGTAGCTTATTTGCTAAATAATTGATTATTTAGTTATTTTACAAGTTAAAATACAAATTCAAAAATTTTAAAAACTGATTATTTGATAAATGTGATAGCAAATATCAGAATTTAAACCAAACACTAGGTTTCCAGCAATATTTTTTGTTACATCTATTATCTGATTATTAGTTCTCAAAACGTTGCAACACTTTTTCAAATGTAAAACTAAACATCCTTTAATCCCAATTATTTTTTTTGTTAATTATATATCCCCTTTCACACATACATATTTAATCATTTAATGATGTGAGATTCATTAATTTTTATGGAAGGGAGGTGTGTGTAATTAATATTTAAGGTGGTGTGTATAGAACATTTCCCTACGATGAAAATGTTGAAGTACTGATAACTCAATCGGTCCATACCAGCCATTCTAGGCCCATCACAGTTGGTGTTGTTTTTCGTCCTAACCATTTATAGAATCCATGCTTTAAAAAACTAAAATGAAACTCACTTTCTTTTAATAACAAACTACCTATTTAATATATTAATTCATAAAATATCAAACCTAAGATCTCTAATTTCATATATCAACATAAAAATTTTGTTCATCACTTTTTCTTACGGTACACTTGTAAGTTAATATATTAAAGAGTTAATTTGTTATTAAAATAACAAATCAATAAATTTGATGATGAAATGACTTATAGCTTAATGGATAAAGTGTTTTCTTATGGAACAAGAGATCTTGAGTTTGATTCCTAACTAAATAATCTAATATTTTATTTTTATGAAAAAGCATAAAAACAATTGACCAATTTCGACTGACTCGACCCCCGACAGGCCGCATGATTAGGGATGGCAAAAAACCCAAACCCGACGGGAAAAACCGAAAACCGATCTAAACGCGGCGGGGTTCCCCGAACCCGATTAAGTTAAATGGGGGATGGGGCGGGTACGGTATTGATAATACCCGCCCCGTATACCCGATTACATAACTCGTTTAAGACCCCGATTACTTTTAATAGTAACATGCTATTTATATTGTATATATATTATACATAAAAGATGAATATTTTTATCTATTTTATATATTATACTTAGAAATTATTATGTATAATTTAAAAAACTTATTTATTTACATATAATTTTAATGAAATAATGTTTTTTCTTTATCATTTGATAGAGATACAAATTTAATTTAATACTAGTTTATTACCCGCGTATTACGCGGATATTTTTAATATATATAAAATATAATAAATAAAAGTATAAAGATATAAACATTAATTTTTAAACAAAAGTATATAAGGTGATATTATTATTTATTATGACCTATTAATTTTGTATATTTCTAAATATATATGAAGAGTAATTATTTTCTTATATATTTTTTAAAACTTTTATTATATTATCTTATAATTAATAAGTTAGTAGATTATTAGATTTTGTTTGATTTGAATTTGAAAGTGGATTATATTAGATTTGAATAGATTTAATAGTTAGGTTAGTAGAGTATTATATTTGTTTGATTTGATTTGAATTTAAAAGTAGATTATATTAGATTTGGATAGATTTAATTTAAATTTCTTTATTCTTTTTAAAAATTTATAACTGTCATGTGTCGATTCATGGTGACGACACGTGACTTCACCAGGAATGAGTATAGTTACTCTTTTAATAGTATAGATAGATTAGTATTGTAATTTCAACATACATGGACGTGTTTAAGCTTAAATTATGAACTATGTGATTAAATTTCATATCATTGATTTATAAATGGGTTACACGATTCCCCGCGCGTTTCCCCGCGTACCCGATGGGGATCCTCGTTTAATACCCGCGGTTGTTATAAGCGAGAACGGTATTTGCATTACCCGCCCCGAACCCGCCTCGTTGACATCCCTACGCATGATGCATCAATTGATCGTGATGTATCATGCTCCTCGCGTGATGTATACAATCCCGTGCTTGATGAAATATACTTTCTTTGTAATGCATTGTAGTTCAACTCGAACCGACTAATGCATCAAACGATCATGATGCATAATCCAACTTTGCTGATGTAATATGTTTTATTTTGCGATGCATTGTTACCAAATATTGTATTATACCTTTGTATTCAAAGAGAATTCGTTTTTTAAATAGATATATTTCTTTTTTTTTTTTCTTGCTTTGAGGTATATAACATTTTTACTGCAAGCCGAACCAAACCGACTGATGCACTTTCCTGGTTAAAATAATATAAAGTTATAAACCCATGTGGCCATGTGTTCCATTTTGGCTTAAAAAGAATAAAGGAATATCCTAGAAAATTATGCGAATCAGTTGTTTGAGCAATGGAATAAAACTCTCGATTTATCAAAGCACTCATGTATTTCATCGATTCTTGTTCACATATTTACAAACCCTTAATTTGTTTCATCACCAATTTGAATTGTTGAATCTTCTAGTGACGGTCAGTTCTCTTCGTTAAACAGCATTTGGTTATGTTCGTACTCTCTTTCTGGTTGCTATCCTAATCCTAGGTATTGTTCAATTACGTACAGTAGGTTAACGAATTGCGCTTTAATGGCATTTATAGTACTGATTGCGTTAAAGTTTAGCTAAGTTGTGAACGCATCTAGCACCCGTTTGATTACATCTTTGATGGATGTGAATTGTTTTTGTTGGATGTTCAGTGGGGTGTGTTTTTTGTAGTGATCTGCAGCTGTTGAGTACATGACAATTTAACCAACTATGGGAGTGTTTTGGCTATTCCGATTCATGATCAGATTATCAGACGACTTCTGAATTAGATAATCCCTTTATAAAATCTTTTTCACTAATCAAAATATGTAAACTTAATCATTTTTATGCACATCCAAACACTTATGTCAAGGGGTGATCATCGACTCATCGAGTGGTCTTAGTCCTAAGTTCAACCCTTTAAGCTAACCTAAATTATTTGCAACACATTTGTTGTGCCGGAGAGGAAGAGCGAGGAAGAGAGTGAGCCAGAAATGCGTGATTTTGACTTAACAAGAATGCCATTGGGTTGGCCTGGGACCGAAATCACTTGAACTTGGTGTGATGCATTTGGTTCCATAAGGCACCAGTACTAGCCAAACACCCAATATTTGTCTATAGGCCACGTGAAGATGTTGCTTTGCATTGATCTCATGATTAGGTGGCCAAGTGGATTGGTTCCAACTTCGAAATATCATAGTTATCAAATAAAAATGGTTGTCATTTGCCATCACATTATTCCACCACATACTAGTGGTTACTCTAGTTTTGAGAAATTTTACCTTGTTTCCTTGATTGTAAGTACAATGTTAAATATGGCAAATAAATTGTTAATATGAAGGATTCCTCTATTAACAATTGTGAACCTCAATTGCTAACTTCCCTTGTGCCCAATTAAAATGACTTGTTCTTAAACTTAACAACCGAAAACACTATACACTAAGTATTTTGTATAAGCTTGTCTTCCCTCAAATTCCTAATAAAGTTCTCCCCAACAACAGATCCATCCTTGACGAAAATTGCTGGATAGCCAATCGGAGCTTCTATCAAAACTTCTGAACCTTGTCTATCATATAAACTTCCTGTCCATATATGTTTCCATGCACAACTTTCTCCAACAGGAAAGTAGGCCTTCACATTCTTTCTATGTTTATCAAGAGTTGGCACCACGAGGATCTCCTCACCAACTAGAAACTGCTCATATGTCAACTTATATACATGATCATCACTAGGGTAATGGATAAATAGGTGACGACAAACTGGCAGACCTTTCTCAGAAGCTTCCTGTGTTATATATACACACATGATCAGATCCTGAAATTATTTTGTGCAACTGCTATATGTGTATACGGAAAGTGATTATAGATTTATATTACCTTCATGAGTTGGACTCTGTAAAATTTCCATGCTTTGTACACTTTAGCAAAGCGAGCAAAATGTGATAATGTCCTTTCATTTGAATAGAACTGACTATTAATAAATGGCTTGTTTCCCTGTTCGAAATTTTGAACAGACCAAGTTAAATTTGGTCAGGACATAAAACAAGAAGAAAACTATGGCAGCCACACAATGATCATATTAGATGTAATGGTTCCAAGCTGCCAACTTACTTCATGTGTTCGAAATATTGTGGTGAAGGCATTTAACTCCATCCATCGCAGTAGTAATTCTTCTTCCCTTCGGTACTTGAAGAAAGGTAAGTTTACTGCACAATAACCTCCAATATCGCTATGATTGAATGCATACCCACAAAGGCCACTACTAAGCAAGCCAACAACAGCACTTTTTATCCCGTCATTAGCTTGCCAACTTACCATTTGATCCCCCTCCCAAAAGAGCATTGCCCATCTAGGACTATTTCTGAAACCAGCTCTCATAAAGAAAACTAAGGATTCTGCTGGGTCTTCCTTCTCCTTTCCAATGAGTGTACTTTTCCATTCTTCTGTAAATTCCCGGTTTATTTGGGCCCATAGCTCTGGATATCTATTATGTGCAGAAATTGGGTCTTCACCTGTAAAGATTTCCATCAATGTTAGATTTATATGTAATGGTTTACGAACTTGCAATTTACTTGAAAACAAACATTTATAGGTTAGAAGCAATAGTGCCTCATCACACAAACTCACAAAGGACCATACATGATACATAGACATAAATTAAGAAAAACACGTGTACGACCAAGGAATATGAATTTGGGGTGTGTTAGTACTCTTAAACAATGAAATTTGCCACTTTCTTGTAGTATTTCTTGATGATCCAAATACTCTGTTTTTCTTTTAAATTTACTGTTACAAGTATAAGTTTCCACCCCTTGATGCCTTTGTGGCTTTGTTACAAAGAAAGTAAATTTACTGTTACAAGTATCTTGGATGTCTTACCTGAGTAGATGCAGGCATCGACAGGAAGGCCTTCGCCAAAATCAGCCATCCATCCCCGAACTCCATCATCTACCATATCTTGCAGAATCTGCTTGAACCATGTTGCAGCATGAGGGTGCGTCAAATCCAACATCCCCACATCAAAAGCAGTGTTAGGAACCATGTATGCTTCTCCATTTTTGTTTTTTACTAAGATGTCCAACTTCTTTGCCTCTTCAAAGAGGTTTCTTTTTGCATCTGGCTTGCGATCCATCTGGGAAATCACATGAGATCTTCAAAACATGACCTATAATTGTTCATAATGCTCATTGACAAAAGAAAATGATACTTACCGGAGATAGGCAAGGATTGCAATATGTCATCACTTTAATATGCCATGCATTAAGATCATCAATTAATGTTTTCCATCCTTGATAATGTTTGTCATCCACTTCCCAATTCCACCATAGTTGTGATCCAATTACTGTCTTCCTCTCCCCTACCCAATCCTACAATGCCATATATGAATTAATGTTATAAAAAATAGACTAGCTTATCTTTTATCTTCCCTTTCTCTTTCTTTTGAACATACCTTCTTACTATGTGACTTTTAATTGGATGTTTCCACATATGCTTTGAAAGTGATTTTGTGATATTGAATGACAAGATTCAGATAATCGATTGTAATAAAGCATGGTGCATGAGATAGTGTTTAGATGTGCTTTTGCTACTTGAGGTTGTAATAATCACTGCTGATGGTAATGATAAATTTTGATTGTTTAAGAAAGTATTAAATAAAATAATGGAATATAACTAATTTTATTGTACCTTTTGATAATCAGTTTTGTTGTGGTTAGGATCAAATCGATAATTCTTAACTAATGATTTGAACCCTAAGGGGGCGTTTGGTTCATGGATTTCCTGGATTCATTAGGATCTGCATTTAAAATCTTGTGTTTGGTTCACAAATTTCAGCAAAGATTTAAAATCTCAGGATTTTGTAAATCCCACTATTATTTGGTATTTAAAAACTCAGCTTCCCCCTTAGGATTTTAAATCTCAGTTGCATTGCATTCTTCAGATTAACAAAATTTTTCTTAAAAGATAATGCAAATTTTTTGACAAAATCTAAATAAATGAAAGGTTGCACGATGGAGAGATTGGGAACTCAAGGTTTTAGGATGCACGAATACTACCTGCAACCAGAATGCTGCTATTGGAACATCATGGGCCACCAGTTCTTCCCAAACACGGCGTACTGCATTTGTTCCACCTTGCATTCCCACAACAGCACCAGATATAATCCAGTCAGGAAGTGGGGGTGGTCTGCCTATGGACTCGGTAGATTGTTCTATGAGCTCAGAAGGTGAGTTCCCATACAATATCCTACCTTCAACACCATCTCCATGTATCTGCAAGCATAGTCAAATCAACGGATATTTCAATTCTACAAACTGAAAATCTTGGGAATCCCTTGTTTTTAAAAAACATTTTCTCGCTCCCCTCTTTGGTCTTCACACATAAACTGATACAATTAAGGAAAAAAAACCATCTGCACAAACGTAAAACCTTTTGATTGTAATATAGTTGTCTTTTCAAAAAAAAATAGTAACCAGATTAAGCTTCATAACAAGAGCTTCTAACTGAAAAAGGCTGATGTTAATTTTATGGAAGTGTATAAAAGTAAGTTTGAAAATTTGTTTTGATCCAAAAGTCAAAATGTATCTCGTTTTCAGATTGGAGGTAGTAAAATAGCAGCTTGGACAGAAAAGCCACCTGTATCTGAACTCTGTCATCCCGTGTTAGATCAAAGACTGAATAGTCGTAACCTTGAAGGTACAGAGATTTCATCTTCGATGTCATATAAAATGGCGAAGGGGCATACGTTGTACTCCAATCACCCCCAGCCCTGCACAATGACAATAGATATGTTTTTAATATTATGTCTTTTTGGAGTTGGGAAAATTATTTACTTTATGATTCTATACTAATATTGGAAGTATGGTCTTGCCTGTAGCTAATCAGATTAGCAGCAAATGTGATTGGTTGGTCCCCCCTCCCAATTCCTTGTTCTTGAACAAAAATGGGCACCTTTCTTCCTTTAAAGTCCATGTGTGAGAACTGTTCTCCAAACCCAAAAAATCTTTCATTCTTTTCACTTGAATATGTAAGACAGATCCTGTTGAAACATGCATATCCACCATCCTTCATTGCTACATTTTCCTCTCTGTTACTTGAATCCGTGACTAACCGTTTTCTCCTAGAAAATGACCCCCATAACCGGACTCGAATCCTACGAGTTCGGCTTGATTTTTGAGAAAATCCCCTGTAGGTTCGTGGTGAAAGCTTTGGTAAAGATCGAAGATTCGGTTTTCCAAGTTTTACTTGGAACCCAATCTGGTTACTATTCTTTTGATTAAACAAAAGCTTATACCTTACATAACTATGAACATCCTTTTCTATAGATTCCCACTTTTCATTTAATGGCTTCTTGTTCTTCCGCATACTGAAAATCTTACCTTTTATTATGAGAACAGGGAATTCGGATCTAAATCCGTCATACCCAGATTCAAAATCTTGATCTTTTTCTTGAAAACTAATATCAGATTGACTCTTTAACACCTTAATTTCTTCTATAGTCTGATGATCACACACTAAACGAACATTTCTATCTTTAATGATGAATGATCCCCTGCTTTCTTCCACCTCTGTTTCTGCCATTGCAGCAGAGATGAATGGTTGACCAGGGATTGTAGACCATATGGATCTTGTAGGTTGGGATTTATGAGATATAGAGACATACCCACCTTTTTCTGATCCCAAAATTAACTGAAAATCCTTTCCAATGGTAAATATTTGGTGGGTTGAAGGGGTAGTTTTGGGATTCAAGTACAGAGTTCCCTGTTTGAAGGATAAAGATTTGGGCTTTGAAGGGAAGGGATTGTTGAGATGCCTATTGTGTTTCTTGGTGATTTTGAGGGTTGACATATTCTTGAAAATGTGTATTTATGATGAGCTTTGAAAAGGTTTTGGTTTTCATATTGGATTTACAGCATTTATAGTTGTTGATCTTGGGGGGATTTTACTGATTTGCCCTCATGGGATGACTTGATGGGTTTAGTGGGAACTAGGAAGTTACTGGTTTGCCCTCTCGGATAGCGTGCGGAGAAGAAAGAAATGGAAGATTTGACTTTTGTGTAAGAATGGAAGAGAAGAAAGTAGGAAAATTAATTGGGCTATTGGAGCTTGTATTTATGTGGTATTTATAGATTGCACTCCATCTTCATTGATATTCATTCATTATAATTAATAATTAACATGACACTTATGTTTCATTTTACATATAATTTGAAATGGATTTGGATTTGTTCATAGGAATTAGCATATAAAACGACAACGTCTTGGTAAAAATTAAACGCAACATGATGTCAAGCCAACTCTAACCTTATATAGGTTTATTGTGGCGTGATGAATTCCTAGTCTTTAAATGTAATGTTAAATCGGTTCAAAATCGGTATGTGATTGTTGATGATAAATTTTTAAACAATAAACTTTAAGAAAAACGTTGAAATTGAGAATGTTTTGAATTGAGATTAGTCAATAGGGGTCAAAAGTCAAAACTAACGTAAATGTATGAAGATGAAAGCAAGACAACTAGACTACCCTAAAGCAACTCCAATGATTTTTCCTTAAAATAATAGTAATTTATTGTTGCTGATATATTTAAAATGCTTGTTTAATAAGAACAAAATAAAAAATTATAACCCCCTTAATTTAAAATGTTGAAAAGAAAAAAATAAAAGAAAAAGAAAAGTCTTTGTGTGCATGTAACTGTTTTGACAATTTAACCGATTTCTTTAATCATGTAACCTATAATGGTAATGGTATTGATTTCGGACCTTTGTGTGCATGTAGAATCATTAACATCTTTTTAACGTTTTTGCGGTTTAGACACTTCGTCTAATTTTTTACCAATAAAATTCTCAAGTGTTTATTTGTGACTTTCGAAAAAAAAATTCTTAAAAAGGTTTTCGAGATTGAGAGCTTTTCAGGAAGAAAAAAAAAAAAAGAAAATGTTGATTATGAAATAGATTTTAAAGGAATTATAATTTGCTTGTCGTATCCTTGATCATTAAATACATAGATTTCTTAATTTCAATATTTGACTAAATAAATATACTTCATCAATGTTAATTGTGTCAAAAAAAATATATTGTAATTTTTTTAAATATGGGTAATATACGAACTTTTTCTATTTACGATAACATTCTCTATAAATCAATTCAATCAATGTAACCATTTTAGATTGGAATGTAAAAATTGTTGACATGACACTTTTTTTGTTCATTTAGTATAATTTAATGAAAATAGTTTAGTTGATATTTGATGTGTACTACTTTGTGTAAATTAAAAGGGACTTTTGATAATATATTGCTATTTTGACCACGTTACGAAATAATTAAGAAGTTTTAAAATTAAAAAAACTATTGACTGGACAAAGAAACTTTTACGTCGGTAATTTTTATCTTTCAATCCAGTAAGGTTACATTGATTGTATTGATTTAAAGAGTACGTTATCCTAAATACAAAAGAATTAGTATGTTACACAAATTAAAAAATAAATTTGACTAACTTATATTTGGACGTAATTAACCTTATTTCAACAACCCAAAGTGTTCAATATTTATAAAGTTAGATACAAGGGGAATAAATAATCAAAAAACTAAATTTGTTGTTTGGAGACCAACCAATGATTGTGTTTCGATGGAATCTGAGTAACGAAATAATTGTCCATTTATTTTCAGTTGTTCATACTTCATACCTAACATACTTTCAAGAAAAATAATTACTTTTTGTGGTTAGTTTGGTACATAAATTTTGTGGTGCGCATCTAAAACATTTAGTTGCTATTTTTAACATAAGTGATAAGTGAATGATCACTGATTATAATGCTGATTGATAAGTGGTAGGACGCTGTTTACTGAATACTAAATCGATTAGTTGACATTTGTTAACAGATTGTGTTTAATTTAATTGAACAATATTGATTTCGGACCGTACGTGACAGGTTGACCATTTGAAAGGGTTGGTTGGGAAGATGCATCTAGACGCATTTTTTGCAGCTTGTTAATATTCTCAAGTACCTGGACGCTCCTTGGTTTTGATTAAACAAGCCGCCATTGGATTTTTTTGAATTTATAATATTCTAATTTTTAACATTATATTAAAAAGATTGTTAGATATTAATGTCTTTATTTATATTAAATAAATTATATTTTAAAAATATATCATTTTTTCATTGTTTGATGTCTGGAATGTATTATTTCCACTCAAGACTCAACCCTTTTAAACTTACCTATTAAAACTAGGGTTATATGTTAGAAATCAACAATTTTTTTTGTAGTTTTACCGTTTATAAACATATTATTTGTTTTTTTATCATTAATAACAACTTTTATATTTTTTACCGATTATAGTAATTTTGACCTGGAAACATGCTATACCATATTACCATCAATAATTTTATTTTTTTAACAATAATAGCAACAATGTTTAACTTATTATTATTTTAAAGAAACTAAATTTATGAAAATCAAAACAAATTCAAATACTCGGTTTTTGGTCGAAACCGAAAGCAAAACGAAATTTCCGGTTTTTGAAATGGAGAAAACGTTCGGTTTCGGTTTTTCGGGTTTCCGATTTGGATTATCGGTTTCGGTTTACACCTGTGGGCTTTTGGTTTTTCGAAAACGATTTGGTTTTTTTATTTAAACTCGAAAAATCTTTGACATATTTTTACTAAAATTGAGTTTTTGTTTACAAAACTTATGCTTTTCTTTACTAAAGCTAAACAATAGTTGATATATCATTAAAAAGTAGTTTCTTACGTTTAGATTTTTAATTGACTTATGTGTTAGTTTGATACTTTGATTTAATAAAACTGGATATTAGATATTAATTTAGTTAGTTTAAGTAATTTCATCATGTAGAAATATAATTATAATGCATGTTTATACCAATTAAATAACATTCTCTACTTCACATATAATTAAAATAAGCATAACTATTAACAATTTCAATTAATTAGTATTTTAACATCATAAACATCAATTATATATATAATTAAAAGATGCTTAATGTAACATAGGAGTAGCACATAATAAAGTAGAAATAACTCAATAAATATATAAAATATTTATAAAAATTAAATTAATTTAAATAACCGGTTCGGTTTAGGTTTCTCGGTTCGGTTTTGAGAGTGAATCCGAAACCAAACCATTTACTTCGTTTTTTCCGGTTTTGGTTTTTTTTTTGGTTTTTCGATTTCCCGGTTTTACGGTTTTTTGGATTTCCGGCTCAGTTTTTGCTCACCCCTAGTCATTAGGCGGTAGTCGACTAGTCAGCTGGCCAACTGGAGACTTGAGAGTAGTAGGCTTAGGCACGGAGTAGTCATATTGAAATTTTTTATATGTAAATTTTAGAATTATACATACAACATATATATATATATATATATATATATATATATATATATATATATATATATATATACTCAAACATGAATATAATTAATTATAGAACATCCAAAAATATGTTTTATAACACAACAATAATTGTTAAAAACTTCAAATAGACATACTTCAAAATTCAAATATATCATTCTAGTACATTAATAATATAATTAGAATATTAGATTATGTGTTGTAACTAGATTTCTAGATACAAATTTATGTCATCATCGGTAATACCAAACATGGGCGGATCCAGAAACTTTTGTTATCGGTGTCACTTTTTTAGAGTAAATTTAATACTTCAATTTTTTTAAAATGAATCGGGTCACCGAAACGGATTGTTAACACAAAATTAATAAATAACAAGATTTTTGGGCTTTTTTTAATGTTTTGTGTTGATTATTTGTTTCTACTTTCTTCTTCTTTTTAAATCTTATTGAGATTTTTTTTCTTTAAAGTTTTTATAATTAAAACTCAGTAATATTTCAATAAATTTGGGTAATAAAAACAACAAATTTAAATTATATTTTTGTATAATACTTTTGTATATTTTTCGTCGGTGTCACTAAAAAAATTTCTAGGTGTCACTCAAATTTTTATACATACGTAATTCAGTATTTTGAAATTTTATCGGTGTCGAGTGACACCCATGGTATAATAGTAGATCCGCCCCTGATACCGAAAACATCTCATTTGAATTGTTTTTGCTCATATTGTTGGAATAAAAGATACAATTCTATTAATGATTATTTTTTATTCCTAAACTTCTAGATTTAATCTTGTTTTTGTAGTTTATTTTTATCGGTTGCGTTGAAGTTTTACCTGAAAATTTTTAATACGTGTATAAAAACCTAACAATGACAATATATTTAGAATAATTGCATGAAAATATAACATATTCAAATATTATTCATTTCTTAACGTTTATAAAAAAACCTTACATGTTATCTCTCTCATTGTTGCACATTGCATTTATTCTATTTCTAACAAAATTTGGACACAAATATAAATTATATATATTTATTTGAACGTGTTTTGAATTTTTCTAATAGTAACAAGTTTAAGATAAATAGCGTTTTAATTTGATATGTCTTGTTATTGATAAAAAGTTAAAAGTTGCTGCTATTATCGGTAAAAATATAAAAACGTTGTTGTTATTCTTGATAAAAAGATAAAAGTTGTTGCTATTTCAGGTCAAAAATTCTATATTCGTTAAAAAAATACAAAAGTTGTTGCTCTTAATGATAAAAAATAAATAATGTGGCTATAAACGATAAAACTATAAACAGTTATTTTTATATTTGACATATAACTCTTAAAACTAATTATCTAAATACGTAGATTATACATATCACACACGTGTCATTTATTAATTGTTGAGTTGAAAGTTGAAACTACACATCACACATGATATTCCATAAAAAATAATCCAATTGTTTTTTGCATCATTTTATCGATTTATTGGTTTGACCTCTGTGTTTTCAAATTGTTAAATCATAACGTGTACTTAATTAGTTTATAAAGTTATTAAAAAAACATGCAGTTTTAATATAAATCCTAGAATAAAATGACTCTTTATTTTTTTAATTATATGATCAACTGGCTACAATTAATGATAATATAAAATGTTGAGCAAACAGACAAAATAATAAAAGTATGATGTTTCTCTTTAATATTAATGCTTAAATTAATGATGTAAAGTGTAAACGGTTTGTTAGAAAAAAGAGGATGAAATAAAATGAAAGACAATTTTAGCTATCTGTTAATAAATTTAATTGTTTCCTATCATATTAATTACTGATATTTTCGTCTTAAAATAAATGTTCGTCAGATTAAAGACACCAATATTAGTAAATCTGTAATTATTATATTTTTTTACAGTAAATGATTGTATACTAATTGATAATTTTGTACGTTTTTTATTTTATCAAATTTTTAGAAAAGACAATCCTTTTGTAAATATATGAACACTAGTCTATTAACCCATGTGTTACATGGATCGATTGAAAAAAAATATTTATATGGTAAAAATATATTAAGATATACTTTCAATAATTATAATACATGAATTTTACAAACAAAATTTTGGTAAATCATAAATTTAAATATATTTTATTTCACACATACACATATTCAAGATGGATGGGATACCATCTTTGGTTGGAGTACTAGAGTATCATATTAAATGTACATGTTTATTACGTTATAATGTAAATTTAATGCACAACTACAATATACATATGTTCAGATGTCCATTATTATTGACTATTTCACATTATTTACATGTTCATTATTATAAATGTTTGATTTCATGTAAAATAACAGTATGCACATGTTCAAAATGTGCAATATGCTTGAACATGTGTATATTGCATAATTTTGCATGAAACTAAACATTTTGTTTTATTAAACATGTAGATGATACAAACTAGTCAATTACAATACAATTTTGAACATATGCATATTATAGTTTTATATGAAATTTAACATTTTATCGTAATGAACATGTATATTTAATATGGTTTTCAAGTACTCCAGTCTAATATAGTATTCAATGGATCCCGACCCTATATATATAATGAGTTATTTGCCGTATCCTTGCATTTTCAATTTTTATTTCCCAAAAGACAGTAGTTTTAATTTTAATTGCTAAAAAATGGTAGTTTGAATGAGTTTTTTTGCATTATGATGGTAGTTAAAAATTTTATTTACCAATTCCTTGTGCTTTTTAATTTATTTACTAAACCATTGTATTTTTAATTTATTTATCAAATCTTTATATTTTTTTTCTTCTGAAAAGAAAATTTATAATCGTTTCTCTCTCTGACTCTCACTTCATCTTTATTTTTCAAACCCACAAACATTTCCTATTTTGATTTGAACTATTTAATATTTATTAAATCTCTTGATTTTATTTTTATTATAATTTTACCTTAATATACAAAGGATGTCGATGATTTTAGACAGTTAATTTCAGTATAAATCATTTAAATAAATTAAAATAATAATCTATAAGCAAACACGTTGGTTTTATAATCAATTCATGAATTGGTACAAATAATAATTTCTATATATTTAAAATCAACATATTATCCATTATATTCTATAATTTAAATATGTAATAATATTGTTTAATCTAAATGATTATGTATAAAAATTCATATGTTATTGCTTGATTAGAAATTTTTAAAAAAAATAATTAAAGTACATTCGATATTCATATTTTTCAACTATTGATCCATTGACATTCAATCTAAATACTTGTTAAAAATTAATCTTTGAATGTTAAAATGATTATATGAAAAATTAATTAAATTAAATTATATTTGACTTGATACACATATTACACACATGTTTGACCTATTGTCACTTATATGGATGTAATTTAGTATGTAACATAAAGACTTTATTTAGAAAAGTATTGTTATAATCATATTAGCAAATGAAACAAGTTATACATGTCTTTCCAAAAACATGTATTCATGTAGATAGTATATTAATAAACAGATACAATCTTTCGTTTTGTTATTGTTTGCATCATGAAAATATCTAATTATTATATTTCGTTTGATTTCTAATGAAAGCAAGAACAACATATAATAATAAAAGTCATTAGAATTAACATGTGTTGCAATCAAAAGTTTTTTTTTTAAACAAAACTAAAATATTGAATTACATAAAATTTAGAAATATAAAATTATCATTTTTAGAACATATTTTTTATAAGGAAAACTGTGGAAGTTTTGTTTTTCATTTTGTTTTAAATTATTTATATTTAAACCTTCTTAATAAAATAGTAACCAATGTAATAAAATATCTACTGATTTATAATTATTTTTATTAATATTACAATTTTAAATTTCTTAAATAATTTAAAATTTCTAGGGACGTCGTTGTTATCCTCTTTATATTTACAAATTTAAGGATACCAAATTTTTATACTTATTTACGGTTAAATAAAAAAAAAATAAATTAAGATATTTTAAAAAAATATTAAATAGCCAAATTTAAAAACAGAAAATTTTATACATGTTTAATTTGTTTGGGTTTGAGAGATGAATATGAAAAGAGAAAAAAGGTAATGGATAGTTTTCTTTTTTGAAAAGCACTATCATTTGATAAATAAATCAAAATGTACAACATTTTGGTAAATAAAATTTTAAACTATTATGATCATGAAAATAACTCTATATATAATTTGTGGTAAAAAGAGGTATGAATATAGACGTAATTATTGAAGCCATATCGGAGAGAAACGTACCTAGACGTTATTAAGGAACATAGAAATGTTTCGTAGCAGCAAAACAAACAAACCAAAAAAGGAAAGTCACATCGATGGCTTTTTTGGGAGTGTCAAATAATTCGTTTATAGATTTTTATTATATAATAGATTGTTTATTCAAAATTATAAAAATTTTATATGATTTTAATAATATTGTTAAAGTATCCCTATCCCCTTGCGGTTGCCTACTCTATCTAATATAGTAGTTAGTGTATAAACCGTAGTAACTTGGATTTGTTTCATTTCGAATACACAAAAGGAAAATTATATAAAAAACCACCCAACTAATTTTTTTTTGTTACAAATCTTATCAGTAGATTAGATAACAATTTTCTGTTCTCTTCAACTTGACATAATCTGGTAAATACAAGACATGAAATTTCTCGAATCAATAGCCAAATATGTTAAATACATAAGCAATTAATCATCTGATTTTCATATTGTGACTAGTTTTATCAAGTGTTTTCTCGAGCTGAAAAATAATCAAGAAATTATTTTCAATTGTTGACTAGTTTTACAATACAATTTCTACTAAGTTTATTAAAATCATCATAGATGAGAATTGGGAAACAATACATAATTTATTTGACAAATTCAATAAAAAAAACACAACTTTGATATGTTTTAGGTTGTAATTGGTTACAATCTTACGTGTTGAACATGTGGCATCCATGATGCAAAATGTGTTTAGTTGGCACACCGCACACATTTGACGATATATTCTTATGACCAAATCCATCACTCAATTTTTTTTTCTAAAAAAACCGTCATACTTGAATTTTTATAAGTGACTTCACTTGATAATATTTTTTATTCAAAAAGCTATGAAAAATTTAAGTCGACACAAAAGTCCAATGTTATTGACTTAAAACGAAAATAAAGTAAAACAAATTTTTGGAGGGTTTATGTAACGAAAACAAGCAATGATAGATCGAAATATTAAGTTTTTTAAAAAAGTCTTAAGTTTCGTGTCTAAAACAAAAAAAAAATGTTGACAGAACTTGTTAAAAAAGTATGACATTCCATATTATTGTGTAGACCCGATGTTTTTTTTACTATTAACTTAGTTTTTGTTGACCGAACATTAAACAACAAAAATAATATTCCTTCAATCTATCGTTTTGTTTTACTTTTTTTTGTTTGTATCCATATATCTTGTGTTAGGTGTGTCGATCAAACAATCACTTAACCCAATTAGAAAAAAATAAATTTTTGTGAGTTATTTTAGGTTGATGGATTTACGAAACAAAAGTTTTTGTTTGAATGACTTTATCTAAAAAACATCATATTTTCTTTTATACGCTTTAAATAGTGTTTTTATGTGACCCAATTAGTTTTTTACTCTTTTTTTTAAAATGTGATTATTTAAACAAAAGTTATATAATATAAAATGCTACCTATACCTGTTTGAAATTGACAATTGAAACAAATTGTCGTTGCCATTTGTTCATGGTTTCCTTCTTTAAATTATTTAATTGTAGAAACATAGATTTTATGCCCTTTCGAGTTTGACGATTCCAAATATTAGGGGCATTTGGCACGAGTGGAATGAAATGAAAAAATTTACATTGTATTTTTAGTCATGATACACTAACCAAAAAATCAATATCATTCTCTTTCCCAATCGATAGTGTATTTTGAAGTCTCTACCAAGACGTAGACAATCAAGTTAGCCTACAAATCGGAAGAGAGAACGGAAATCAATTTCAAACGTGCCATCATTTGATTATGAAAAAACAATACAAACCTTTTCATTTTCTATCGTTTTTATTTCATGGTACCAACGCCTCCTAAGTTTCCTAGATCATCCTATCAAAATCATTATAAAACTGTAAAAATGGTCCATCCGCTTGGATGCAGACTAATGCTCATATCCTTAAAAACTTCCTGACGAGCGAACCTAGATCATAACCCCACTAGCCCATTATTACCTGATGTGGCCCATTGACAACGAAGTCCAAACTTATCCTTTTTTCAGCCCAAAGGAATAATTTTTTAATGCATAAATAGTCATCTTTATGTACAAAAATCAGGCCCGATTTAGACAAGGTGCAAAGTGGGCCCAAACGCAAGGCTCCAACATTTATAAGGCCTCAAAAAAACATACTTATTTGTGTGTGTGTGTGTGTATATACATACATACATATACATATGTATGTATGTGTGTGTGTAAATTTAGCCTTCCTCTCTGTCAATGATCAAGTCCAATACAATAGATAATTTGATCGGTCCTTTGTTTTTAGATTTCTCTATACATGCTTATTTTACCGTATTATTCTACTAATAGATTTTCTTACAATTAATTAATATGAATATTTAGTCATTAGACTAATTTAGTTGACTTGGTGAGAATATTTAATCGATTTTGCTTCTAGGAATGTCAAAGAATGGGATTTTTTAAGAAATAAATATATAAGTCGAGTAAGATATTTATAATAATTTTTATAGTATTATTGAACCTTTTGCATGTATTTAAAAGTTTTGTTTTTAAGGGGTCTATTTTATAACTATTGCTCAGTGCCTTCAAATTCCATTTTGATGGCACTGACAAAAATTTGTCAAGTATATGCATAAGTAACATTTTTATAAATCAACAAAAAAATACCACACATATTAATGAAGGTTTTTTTGTTAGTCCAGTTTTTTTCCTGACTAGTTGGGACCTTTTGTTTTACCGTTCAGGTTTTCCGGTTTGAAATTTTCCTGAATTTTAAAGGCTCTGATTTTTTCTATATGGATTTTTCGGATTTGATTTTCCATTCCAATCCTAGACGATCTTGGGACAGTCTTTTTTGAAAAACCCAATCAACTTTTCTCTTTTTTTTTTTCAAATAAGTCTCTAAAGTTTTTTCCAATTGTTTAAGTCCCTAAACTATGTTTGTCTTATTTAAAAGTATATATTTTTACCAGCTATCGAATTAGCCGGTAAAATACTTGATAAAACTAAAAATTTAGGGACTTAATCGCCAAAATATGAAAAGATAGTGAATTTTTTATAACATTAATCAAGTGAAAAAACTAAGAAAAGTTGTTTGGTAACCGATCAAACATGTCAAATATACACTTTTGAATAAAACAAAAATAATTTAGTACTTAAATAATAAGATAAAAATTTATAGACTTGATCGCGAAAATAAAGAAAGTTGATGGGGTTTTTTCAATATCAACCCTAAAAAAAGAGAAGTTTTTTGCTATTTTGAGCAATTCCTCCTAAAATCAAATGCTTTATCAGGCTACGAGTTTGTAATGAGTCAGTTTTTTTTTTTCTTCAGTCAAACTCATTTTTTTCATATAAATTTCAAGCCTGATGTTTTTTTTTTGGAAATATGATGGTGGTTGGATTCAAGTGTTTGTCGATGTAAATGTTTAAGTCATTAGAGTTTTAAATTTAGCTATCAGTCCTATTTAGATATCACATCTATGTTTTGATGCCATGCAAAGTTTCAAGGCTTTCTAACGTTGTGTTTCACAAAAAAAGTCATTAAAGGAGAGAGAAGGAAAATGCGAGAGAGAAAGGAAGGGAGAAAAAAAAAGAAACGAAGAAGGGTGTTTGAGGATTGAAGAATACGATTGGAAGCTTTCCAGTTAAATTTCTTCAATCTTCTCAAAACTGGGATGATTGAAATTGAGGGTGATTCCCTCACTTCCATTTCTTTTCCTCTGTAAAAAAAAATTCAAAAGAACACGCTTGATATTTTATTTCCCCTTGTTTCTTTTCTTTCCCATGGTTATGGAACACAACGTAAAGGAGGTCTTAATTTTGAAATGGGTTATTGCAAAGTTTTCAAGTTTGGTTAAAGATGTAGGTTAGCGTTTAGTTTAAAAAAAATAGTCATTTTTCATTTCAGTTTTCAATTTATAGTTTTCAAGATAAAAAGTGAAAACTTGTTTAAATGATAAAGTTTTTAGTTTTAAGAAAAATAAGATAGGTGATAGAAAAGTAAAAAAATAATATAAATACAGGGTAGATGGTTAGAAAGTAAGTGAGAGAAAAAGAGTATGAAAGGTAAACATAGGATAGCTGGGTAAGTGATAAAAAATTAAGAGAGAGTAGAAAAAGTAGCATTACAAAAATTAAAATAAAAATTTAAAAAATTATTGTTAAATAAACAAATTTTTATTTTTACTGAGAAGTGAAATGAAAATTTTAAAAATTTTCTGAAACTAATTCTTTGATGGTTTTTAGTTACTATAATGGATAAATTGGTCAATCACTCAATGATACATTATATCCAATTATCATTTTTATTTGATTACGTTAATTTGATCTTATATCTTCAATAGATTTTTAATTATTGAATCAATAAAGTTTTTTGTCTCAGGAAAAAGGAAATATGCAGTGGAAAAGATTAAAGATGCAAATGCTGAGTGATTTGAATTCAAAAATAATAAAATATAGCGACAGCTTAGATGTGATGTATTACTGAAGGTGAAGGATCGATCCCACGTGTAAAAATGAAAGAAACAAACAAAAACCAAATTGCAGCATTGCTAACATACGCATCCCAATCCACTCTGTACCTTCTTCACTGCCATAAATGCATTTCACAGGTACAGTAACAGTAAACACCCTCCATTATTGAACCAATTTTCTTGTTAATCCCACCCATCCCGTTGTCTCTCTGCTACAATCTTCATCTTTCCAAACCTACAAAATCTGGGTAAAGATCCATCAAGCTCTTGTCTTTTTTTCAAACGGGTTAGTTTCTCAATATCTCCACATTATCACTGCCAGTTTCGCTTTTCAGAAACCCTAATTTCTGTATTGGTTTCTTGTCTGAATAGATGCTAAATGCTTGTGGGATAGGTGTTTTTTTAGGGGTTTTTATTATGTAACAATCTTGATTCTGTTTCTCTCCTTTTGTTTTATAGAGGCTTTGTTATTTCTATGTCTGTTGTGGTTGATTCTCTGGAGCTACTTTAGCAACCATGTTTGCATTTTCTCGAAAAGGAAAGAAGCTTGGAAGGTGAGGGTTTCTATGTACATTTATACATACATACAAACAAATGTATCTATATATCAATTGTGTGTATGTGTGTGTAAGATTGTATTTGGATGTATGTTTATGCAATGCGAAATGGTAAATTGTGTTCTGGACCTTGTTGTGGAATCATATCAAACAAAAGGAAATTTAGAACGAAAAAAGATTGATTCTTGATGCTTGTTTGGACACTATGGGCCATTATTTTGTTTCTTTTTAACTTAAAAGAATTAGAGGAATTACATGATTAAACATCATTTGGATAGTCTAGAGCAGTAGCCAGGCTATGAAATATACGGCCCGAGCCGAATTTTACAAATGATTATAGAGAATTCTTTAATTTATGAATTTTGTTTTTTAAAAAGTTCTATTAACCCCAAGAATCGTTGGTGGTTACTGCATCTATCAGCCCCTCCATGGCTTGGCCACTGGTTAAGAGACTTAAAATAGAGAAGACTTTTATACAACGGTAAAAGCTTCTACTCGATGGAGAATGTATCTGGATCATATTGGTGATTGGTGATATGTGATGCGATATCAGCAAAAGTTTATTGTTCTTGCTATTAAACAACCATACATTTTGGAGCATTCATTTTAGCCTACAAGTACAATGAATAATGTTTTTATCGGTAGAGTTGGTTTCTACCTGTGGAAGAGCAGTATGAATTTGTCAACGAAGCTTGAGTTGTCATCTTCTCGACAGGAAATTTATTTTGGATATGTGCATGTTTCTTACAAATTTTGCTACCTGTAAAACCAGGTTATCATGTTAAGACATCTTAATTAATGACATTTTTAATTGGATTCTCGTTTTCCTTCCGTAGAGTAAAAGTTCAGCTTTCTGACTCTGCTCAGGGCACACGCAGTCCTGTTCGACACCCAAAACGCACAAACAATTCCCATGTGAGACCGGACTTGCACATTACATATATGATTGGTCTTTTCAAGCATCCATCATCTTACTTTAAAATGTAAATGTCACAGGGTGATAGTGCTACGACTGCTGTCAATGTTACAAATGATAATAACCGTTGTTCATCCACTGCACCCGAGCTAGACAATTCCAGTTCTGGGAACAGTGAAGGATGGAAAAAGCTTTCTACTACTGGGGATAAGCCTACCCCTCGCTTTAATGTAATACATTCTTCAACTACTCGGTCACCTAAAAGATTTCTTAATATTAAAAGCAAATGTTTACCCTTTGATCCTGAACAGCATGCAGCAGTTGTAATCGGAAAGAAGATGATTGTCGTTGGGGGTGAATCTGGAAACGGGTTGCTAGAAGATGTTCAGGTACACTTTCTTTTTTTCATTTAATGAAAGTACGTTCCTTTTGTATCAGTTTGCCCTAAAATATATATCAGTTTGTAATACTGAAACTTGTGTATATCTGATTATTATTTCAGGTTCTCAATTTTGAAAATTTTTCATGGACGACAGCTTCATCAAGATTATACCTTTCACCATCTAGTCTTACACTAAAGATTCCAGCATGCAAGGGTCATTGTTTGGTATTATTAATATATTCGTTATGTTCTATTTCTGACTGAGTGATCATTTATCATCTTTATGCCATTTAGGTCTGTCTTTGTGATTACTGATAAATTAAAAACATGTAGAATAGGCATCATTAGCATATTAATCATAGTTTAATGTTTCGGAATTTACTTAAGCTAAAGTTAATATTCTTTCTTGTAATTTATACAAATAGGATCCTATCTATATTATAGCTTGTTCTCTTTGTCCATTTTAGGTGCCGTGGGGGAAAAAGGTGCTTTTGATCGGAGGACGAACTTCCCCTCCAAGTGATCGGGTTTCAGGTTGTTCAATCTCATCTCGTCACCGAAATTTAGATTTCATGGTATGAAGTCTTACAAATCCTGTCTTTGGCAGTGTGGGCATTTGATGCAGAAACAGAGTCTTGGTCACTTATGGAAGCAAAAGGAGACATCCCGGTAATCTTTATTACCTTATCATAAACCATATATTTTATATTTGCTATTTTGAAGTTTATTTTATGGATTATTTATTGGTTTGTTTTGATTTCTTTAAGAGAATTTTGTAGTATAAAATATATGACACAAAGGCAGATGGTTACTGACGGAGATCTGCATCATTCCAGGTTGCTCGCTGTGGTCACACGGTAGTACGAGCAGGCTCTGCTTTGATCCTATTTGGAGGCGAAGATATAAAGAGGAGAAAATTAAATGACTTGCATATGTTTGATCTGAAGTCACTCACATGGCTTCCTCTTCATTGCACGTAAGACGCTTTTAATAACATACGTTTAAATCTTATCTTAAAATTGTGTTACATCCAAACGTTGTTACAAACATCTTATACAAAATACTTATTTTATCAACTAAACCGTGTGTTTATCCTTAGGGGACCTGGACCTTCGGCAAGATGTAACCATACTGCAGCTCTTTATGATGATAAATTGCTTCTAGTATTTGGAGGAACTTCAAAGTCAAAATCTTTGAATGATTTGTACTCGCTTGACTTTGAGACGGTGTGCATAAAAGATCTATTTTTCTCTCATCTTATTATTCAAAGTTGATTCTATTATACATAACAGTTTTCATAAAAGGCACATGGATCTCTTTGGTTTTAGATGATGTGGTCAAGAATTAAGATACGGGGTTTCCATCCATCGCCTCGAGCTGGTTGTTGTGGAGTCTTATGTGGAACAAAATGGTATATTGCGGGAGGTGGCAGCAGGAAAAAACGTATGTCTTTAAAGCCGAAAAATCATCTCATGATGTAAAATTTAGAATTAATCTATATGCTGCATCCTTGACGTACTCCTGTATGATATTTACACAATAACCGCTTAATATCTTTGTTGTTACTTTTAATAGGGCATCCGGAGATATTAGTATATGATATCTTAAAACAGGACTGGTCTGTTGTTCTCACATCATCCCAACAATCTATCACCACCAACAAGGTATCATTTTATATATATAATTTATAATATATGAAATTATGAATCAGGGGCAGATATAGAAATCTTTTTTTATCGGTGTCACTTTGTCAAAATATGGAACTAATAGGTGTCACTTGCGAATTTTATGTAGATTTTATGAAAATAATCTGATATATTGACCGGTATTAACACACTAAATCCGCTCATGAATTAATGGCTCCATGGAATGCTATGGAGCTACATATTTGATTGTTTATGGTAAATGTGAAATCATGAAATGTGTAGATGCAAAGAGAACAGGAAAGGGAAACCGGAGCGTTAAATATTTAATATTGTTTAAATGTTCAATTGTAACTTGATATATTGACTGCTATTCTTGGTAACTTCGCTGAAGGATATTCTCTTCACAGGGCTTTAGCCTCGTGCTTTTACAAAAGAAGGAAACGGAATATCTGGTAGCATTTGGAGGTCTCAAGAAGGAGCCATCGGACCAGGTCAGATACGAATATTCAAAGATTTTATCTGGTTCCTTTATTGCTTGCTTTGATGACCCATTGCAGATCTAAGTTCCTATTTGTTAAATGTCTTCAGGTTGAAATTCTGATGATGGAAAAGAACGAATCATCTGTGAGTCGACGAATGACACTTCTGTCAGACAAACGCACGTCTGCTGGACCAGCAGTGCTTGGTTCTGCACTAGGTCCGGTTGGTAGTCTTGGGAGACAAAATCTAGCTTCAGCGATCGAACATCATGGCTCCGGTAGGAAGTCTTTGTCGGAATCTTTGCTTGTGGATTCAAATCCTGGTAATGTTTCGCTCCGGAAAGAAAATGTCGATGATGACATGGCTTTGAAACTGTCAAGAAACGTGGAAGACGAAAGATCCTCGCTGGTAACCTCATTTACTTTGATCTAGAACTCGGGAAAACATCAAAAGTATCGTTAAATTGGTTATTTTAATTTCAGCCAATGGAGCAGACACGAAAACAATCAGATATTGGTGGAGGCAGAACAAATGCTGAAGAGACTTCTTCCATGGTTGATCCTGAAAAGGCAGAGAAAGACGATAGAGAAAGAAACATTAACGTGCAACCTACTAACGACGACACCATTGCATTCCCAGAAACGGATGGAAAGTCAGGGTTTTTTCCGGCTTCTTCAAGTATATATCAATTGTATGAAATAAAGATGTCTGCTCTGATAAGAAAGAATGGTATTCTAGAAGGTCAGTTAGCAGCTGCAATGGCTGCTCGTGAGGCTGCAGAAAAGAATCTGTCATCTGTTCTGAAAAGCCGGCAAGAAGTTGAAAAAAGATTGGCGGACACATTGAAGGATATGGAGCTGATGAAAGAGAAGCTAGTATTGGTAGAGATGGCACAAGAAGAGGCCAACAGTTTATCAAATATCGTGCATTCTGATCATGTACGGCTCGAGCATGATGTGGCTTTTCTAAAGGCTGTTTTAGACGATACACAGAAGGTACTGTATGTCATATTTGTTTTGTGGGCTCATCGTTATTCATATCATCAAACGTCATGTTAGTAGTTAAAGTTGATCGTATTTCTGTGTAGGAATTGCATTCGACCAGAGGAGTCCTCTCAGGTGAAAGAGCGAGAGCGTTTCAGCTACAGGTACGTTTTTTTATCAGTCCTCACATACATTAAAAATGAGATCAGAGGTGACAAAATGGATTTGTTGGGTTGGGCAACAAGACCGTTTAGTTAACGAAAACTAGTCATTTTTCAATTTCAGTTTTCAAGTTATAGTTTTCGGAAAAAAAACAAGGGTTTCTATAAAAAAAAATAAACTTGTTTAGATGATGAAGTTTTAGTTTTAAGAAAAATAAGATTGGTGATTATAAAAATAAGAAAAATAGGATAGGTGATAGAAAAGTAAGAAAGAGAAATAGAGTATTATAAGGAAATATAGGGTAGGTAACAGGAAAGTAACAGAGAGAAAGAAAAGTGGTATTTTAAAAAGTGAAATGAAAATTTATGAAATTGTTAAGTAAACAAGTTTTCATTTTTTTGCTATTTTCCTGAATAATGTAAATAATTAATATGTTATTTACAAAATAATATCATCACCCGATTTCCATGAAACAATCGATTTCAGAGATGAAACTGTTGAAGGGCTATTTAGAATGAAGCTACCTGTGATTAATAATACATTACGCATAAGGCTGTGTTCATTGTGAAGTTGAAACACGAAGTAAGGCTTACGTTGTCAATATCTAATAATATGCAGGTTGAAGTTTTCCATTTGAAGCAAAGACTGCAATCGATGGAGAATAGAACACCAACGCCTAGAAAACCATTCCATGGATAATCCTCGAATGGACTTGATTTGTAAGATGATGTAAATTGCCACTTGCTCCAAACATGAAATTCAAGGCCTCATTTCGGTTGGTTGTATTTATGTTTCACGTGACCTGTTCATAATCTATGATATCAATGGTGCTGCATTAATCTTTTGCATTATGTTTCAGTTCAAAATCGTCAGCGAAATCTTGAAAACATTAAAAATCATGTCTGACTATTCTTTGTTAGCACATAAAAATGATTATTATGGCTTTGCTTGTATAAAGTATAAACTATTCAAACTGTGAACTGGGTAGCTTGCTTCACTTTTGAACTGAAATAGCCATATGCAACATTTGGAAATTAAAAACCAATGTACCCAAAAGTGATAACCCTTTCAGAGTTACGAATTAGACAGGTAGCGGTTAGCTGCTGAAATAGGGGTATTTGTCAGGTAGGTTATGCAGTTTGCAGGTTAAACGGCTCTGGTTATGTGGTTTGGGTATGGTGGAACCATTTTTTATATGATGGATTAAATGACCAACATTTAAAATTATTAACAAACAAATTACTATAATGCAAAAATTATCAACAAAACTATAACATACTTTATATATAAACCATTAAATATAATAAATTTTAAACCAAAATCACAACTAATATATTGCTATTTCAATTTTCTTAATACACATAAATAGAAAGTGGTATCAATCTAAAGTTTTTAACTTATAAATAAGTAAAAGAATTCAATTAATTCCTATATTATGTATCGTGCTTACTTAAAATACTTGTATATTTTTTTTTAAATACGTAAAATATTAATTTAAAAACAACAATCGCGTACACAACCCATATAACCCACATTAACCAAATGAACCGCACAATTCGAAGACGCAGGACCACATAAGATGCGGTTTGAACGGTTTTTGATAAAACCGTTTGAAGTGTTCTTTTTTAACGTCATGCAACGATGAGTGACAAGTGTGTGTGGTTAAGGAAACATAAAAAGGGTTAAACTTAAACCACAAGAAAGAAGGAAAAACAAAAAAAGAATGTATTGGAGGTGGCGATGTACGAAGTACAAACTCCTAATATTTCAAGATCATTAGGGTTTTATCAGCAGGAACACCACCATGCACAATCACAATGAAACTGCTATCATCACTAATCACACACCTACATTAACCGTTTAAAACCCTAGGAAAGAGGGTTAAAGATGCCAATTCACTCTAGAGCAAAGAATGCACATTGCCTTGAAACCTAAAACAACGATGACATCAGTAAACTCCGAATGAATGAAACATTAATAGACTTTGGGGTAGGTTTGTTCACAATCATTAGCTTTATATTAGATTGAGGCATCACCAATCTGCATTAAGAATGTGAATCGATTAAGGTCTACATAAAACAAGGGTGTGTATGTGTGTGGGTTTGGAAATTTTATAAAAATGAATTTACCACTTTAATCTCTATCGAGTGTTGGAACCAGAGACAAGGTCTTCGAGTTCATCAATGATAGCTTCATAGCAGAAGATGTATTGATCCTGAAGCATGAAATGCAAGTATTATTATCATAAAAGACTAGCTCAATACACTAGAGGCAAGAAATAATCCTCTCCAAACACGGTAAACAGGACATACCAATGTTTGGACCATCCCCATCCGCTGTGCCCTGAAAGTGCCTATTGTTTTAGCAAGATCCAAAGCAGTCATATCTCCAAATAAAATTCTTTGGATGGTGTTATGAATTGCACAATATGTTCCGGTTCTACCAATGCCTGCACTGTATAAGGTGTAAAAGTTTCTCAGATACACAGATAATCTCATATCTATAATGCATATATCCTTGTAAAAACAAGATCAACCTGCAGTGTACCACTATTGGCCCTTTGGATGATGGCAAATGGCATAATCTTCTAAAAATCTCTCGAACAGCCAAGGTGTCATATGGGACACCATGATCAGGCCATTCAGGATATTGAATATGCAAAACAGGCAGAGGAGGATCATCTGACTGAACAAGGGAAAAAATATACAGTAATCAGTGCCCAGCAATAGGGAAGAAGAGTAGATAAAATAGGTGGAAAAAACCAAAAAAACTGGAAAAAAGGAGATGCATTAAATTGTGGCTGGAGAGCAGGATACGGCTAAGGACACTACAAAGTCCATAAACCAATCGCAATTTTAGTCCTGAAAATCAGGACATGTCGTGCAGATAGATCAAATGCTGCGAACTGCTATTCATGAACTATTGGTTTCTTTCATGGGATATAGCTTCACATTTTCTGGATTGTTAATAAACCGTACACATACCCTATTTTAATTAAGCATAATACTAGTTGTATATAACTGGCTCACCTCTTCATAATTCACCTCCAGATGGCGCAACACTAGTGAGCTGTCAGTTGTAGTTATTCCTCTGGTAACCGTACATATATTGCCAAACAATCTTGGGCCATTTTCTGCTTGAAAATAGTCTCCACACTTTTGGATCTGGATACGGAATTAAGACTAAAATTAGGCAGAGGGAAAGATATATTGAATAACAGATAACAGAAGTAGGACATACCGAAAACCACATCGCAGACATGCTGATGTGACAAGGAGCATAGAGAATATAAAGATAATACAAAAATAAAACAAATGCAGTACACATCCTTGCATTTTTGCAATGAAACGGAACATAAAGACAGCAGTGAAAACTAATAGGTCCAGGTTTCTAACATATAGTTTATCATACAATAAGTATGTTCAAGATGAGTCAGATGACATATAAATATCCTAGAAAAAGCATATATGAATGAGATACATGGAGCCATGGAGGCATTCACATTTTGATTTCCGTTTGAAACACACTAGTACTTTGAACTTCTTACTACACCAAAATGCAAACTTTATAACATTTACAAAATTGCAATAGAGAAATAAAAAGGGAAAAAAAGGTGTCTCTTTTTTATCTTCGTTAGGTCAACATACTAAGAGAGCACTTGTTGCAACAAGCCTCCATTTCTGTATTTTCATATATCATATACCCCTAAAAAGTAAAAACTAGTAACATACTAAAATATATATACACAAAACACGCTGAGTACTTTGTGCTAGAGGTTAGGATTCTCTAAAGAAGATCCTGCTTCAAAAGTGCAATACTATTGACTAGCCACATCATTTACATGATCATTATAATAAAATGTTATATTTCATGCAAAATAGCAATATGTACATGTTCAAAGGTGCAATATACATGAACATGTGCATAGTACACTTTTGCATGAAATTAAACATTTTATCGTATTGAATATGTAAATGATGTGAACCAGCTTATAATACAATTTTAGACATGTGCATATTGCAATTTTACATGAAAATTAATATTTTATCATAATGAACATTTATATTGTATATGGACTCCAGACTCATATAGGACTCCATGGAACTCAACCCTATATAGAATATGGTTCGAGAGAGGACCACTCATTATGCAGCGCACCAGAAGGTACCACCTTTAAAAAAAATTTTGAAATTTTTTTTTCATAAACATGTTTTAATTAACATTAAAAAATTACTTTTAAGTGGTACTCACTTGAACCTAAATCTATATATGTATATGTATATAGATATGGGTTCATTGCAGAACCTAAATTTAGTGTAGAATTGTAGAACCAATATCGTCCATAGATGAGATTAATCTAATGGTCTTGATTAAAAAAATCAAGTTTGGAATTAGTAAAAAAATATTGGTATTAGTGATATTTTAATTCATTCAAGCGTAAAAAAAAAAAAAGAAAAGATTGGCAATAGCAAAAAAATTGATATTAGCAAAATAAATATCCTATTATTTTAAATTATAAATAACATTAATATGATTAATTTTTAACTAAAAAAAATTATACCATAAAAACGAGAATTTTATATTCTTTAAAACGAAACCAGTTATGCTATATTTTTTCCGAAAAAATTTTACGTGTTTATTTTTCGTTTTTTTTTTTACCCAGACCACTATGCAATAGAGCATATTGAGATCATTCAATGTCGAAGTAACATTTTATATTGTATATTCAACGTCGAATTAATACTATACACATACATACATACATATATATATATATACATATATATATATATATATATATATATATATATATATATATATATATGTGTGTGTGTGTGTGTGTGTATGTATATGTGTGTGTGTGTGTATCAAGAAGGTACCACATCTTTCGATGAGTGCCTGTAGGTATTTTCTTTTGCATATACATGAATAGATTAACATTATACATGTGTATATATGTAAATTCACATCAATCTTTCTGAACATTCAGAACTACATATACATATACATACATGTATGTATATGTATGTTTAGATGTATGTATGTGTGTGTGTGTATGTATGTTTATATGTATGTATGTATGTGTATGTGTGTGCATATGCATATGTGTGTGTGTGTGTGTGTTTGTATCAAGAAGGTACCACATCTTTCGATGAGTACCTGTAGGTACCAGTCATGATATTAAGGGTGCGTTTAGTTCCTGAAAATTTTCAAATTTTCCATCTTACTTTTCAACAAAAATGAAAACTTGTTTACTTAACAACAATTTCATAAATTTTCATTTCACTTTTTAAAATACTTTTCATATTCTCTCTCTTACTTTTCTACTACCTACCCTATTTCTTTATAATACTCTCTTTCTCTCTCTTACTTTTCCATCACCTATACTATTTTTTTTATTTTATAATCACCAATCTTATTTTTCTTAAAACTAAAACTTCATCAGTTTTCACTTTTCATAGAAACCCTTGTTTTTTTCTAAAAACTATAACTTGAAAACTGGAATTGAAAAATGACTAGTTTTCGTTAACTAAACGCAACCTAAGTTTTATTAGTTTTTCTTTTGCATATACATGTATAGATTAACATTATACAAGTGTATATATGTAAATTCACATCAATCTTTCTGAACATTCAGAACTACATGTCATTTTATGGATTTACATGACATGAACTGTAATTTTTTAATTCACATAACTTCTTTTATTGTTGTTAAAGGCATGTCTAGGCTCTAAGGCTCATAGACCTCAACATGTTTCCCCATTAAGATGCGCTTCAGGTACAAGGCAAAGTTTAAGAAGGGTAGACAACTAGGCTTCATATGTATACATATTTTTTGATATTATAAATTTTTTTATGCAACTAGACATCATATATATGTTTTTATGTTACTAGACAACTATGGTTGATATTATAAATGTTTTTATCCAACTAGGCAACATGAAACATAACTTTGTTTGATATCATAAATGTTTTCATGCTATTCAACTTGTATAGAAAACTAGGCATCATACATATATCTATTTTTTTGCATTTTCTTAATTTGATGTGCCTCGCATTCATGAGGCTTGCACCTCGAGAACCCCTTAGCGGCTCGATGCGCCTCAAGCCTTTCAAAAATTTGAGCTACCAAAATATACTGAAATCTAGAAAGTAAGTTCATAGAATCAAAAAATACCATCAGTAGATAATTAGAATAGTTGCTGGAGATGGTATAGAATTCAATACCCTGTGGTGGTCAACTAGTCGAGTGAGCATCACAACTGCCGGACAATGATTCTGGAGCACCATTTCCCAGAAATCTTCAAAGGTTTCAGGAAGGGGGCCTTGAGTGGCTATGAACCGAGAAACACTTTCAGACGGATTAGCCTACAATCACAGACGGTTTGTTCATTAAGATCAAATTTGGGTCCATTCAAACTCACGAGTAATTACAGTGCTTGGTGCAAACATTCCACCAACCCAGAAAGAGCCATGTAAGTGATGTAACATAATGCATAGTGAGGTGCATGGATTTAGATAAGCTCATACAAGTTGAACACAAATTCACATTACAGATTACAAAGACACTGAAATTGGGTAACAATAAGTTTCCAAGATAAAACATCACATGTATATATATATTTCAAAAGAAAATAACAGCATCAAGAACCATCTTTTATTATGTTAAACAGTTTACATTAACAAATAGTTTAATACTAATTTTCCATTTCAAACAAAATATGTATCATTACTTTATGTTATACAAATTACACTTCCAAACTAAAGGTCAAATATTCTTAACTATATGAAGCAATGTCTTCAACAATTATTTATAAATGCAATATTTGGCATTAATCACATGGTACTGAAGAGTAGACTTTTTTGACGAGCTTATGTCAATATGCTGTACCAGGTATATGAATTTCTCCCTTCCTCTTCCTCTTCCTCTCCCATTCTCCCTCCCCCTCTCCCCCTACCTCTAATGTTTATTGGTTTATTCTTTGCTTTCTTTTCGATATTTCCATTTTTCACTCTCTTAAGGGGGTGTTTGGTACAATGGAACCATAAGGAATGGAAACGAGAAATAATGCATGCTTTTAATAAACATATCATTCATATAATTTGATATTTCATACATTTAATTCTCAAGATGATAGCAAGGAGAATCAAATAACACTAAAAATCCAATTCTCTTGTTTCTCTATCAAAAGGTAAAGAATTGAATGAACGATAGAAACTGAGAGTTGGAATGTAATCCATTTTGTGGTTAGTGCAATCTAATTTCTCATGGTTAAAAAATCAATGTAAATTTTCTTATTTACATTCCATTTCATTCCACTGTACCAAACGCACCCTAAGCGTGAGTAACACCATATGATGCAATCTCCTGCAACCGCTCACATGGCACTCGCCCTTTTCCATTTAATGCATAGCTGGATATGATGAGCACAAAGCTTGAATTTCAGCACACCAACAATCAAAACACAATTTTCCTTGTACACCGAGTCAGTAAATGCAAGACAATAACAACCAATATCGACAGGAATATACAGAATTGGACAAGAAGAAAGGAACACTATGTATCTAAAACAACATTTGTTTTTCAATTAAGTTGTAGTAATGATATTTTGGATCAAAAATTCATGAACAATATTCATGCCTATTGTCTCAACTCTCAAAATTGGTTTTGTATAATCAATACAGAATTGTTAGCAGCTAATGATACAAAACTTGATAAAAGATAAAATCAATGACCTCTGCTGTGATAAAACTAGCATTGATGTATCCCATCGCTGATGATCTGTGATCTTTGCATGGATCAAGAACAACCCTGTTCGCATCAACTGAGACAAAGGAGACACATATCAGTCATTGACTCATTGTGATGTCTCTACATGATGGTCTTAGCTGAAGCGAGAAGACAAAGGAAGAGTTTGACTAGCATACATGGTACAACATCTGAGTAGCGGTTTTTTCTACAATTAACATGTAGTTTAGCCACGGAGCAACTACTGTTAACTTCTGATGCTCTCATCCTCTGGTCCTGTAAGAAAGGATAGGAGCTATGATTAAACACACATGATCCATGAAAAACAAATTAAACAGATAATTGTAAACAGCATTGCTGAAAACCATAGAGGATTCCAAATGCTTCAAACATTTAACAAATGAAAATATGCCTACCGGTCGGAAAATAGTGATCCATAAGACGTTAAGAGGTCCGTTCTGTATCTTGAATATCGATGAGATGCATTAATGAATGAGCACATGACTTCATTGTTTATTTTTTTTCTATATATATCAGCTGAAATTAATGATTTGTTCTTGAATCCACATATCAGAGGTATCAGCTATGATTATGCATCTTTCCTCATGTATTCAGTAACCCTAGTCAATTCTGAACAATGATGACCTCTACAAAGTTGTTATATTGAGCATGGACCAATGATAGAGTATTGAAGATTGATAATACTGTTCTCGCCATTCATGAGCAACAATATTAAGGACCATATTCTTTAATGGAAAACTTCAAACTCTCCTTTCAACATAGAAAGCCATAGGAAAAGTTCCCAATAAATTACTGCTGACAGAATACCTATAACTGTACCTGATAAATAATAATACTAAGGATCATATTCATCATATAACATCAATATTATATAATTTTGAGTACTTGACAAAGTTGATTGTATCCTTATATAGTTGAATTTGACTAAATTAATCTATCTTATACTTAAGTCAAAGCATACATTTGGTTAGATCTTCTTTTCCTTCCTCTAATTTGCAGCAAAGCAGTGAATATAATTACATGCATAATTTACAGCGAGTTAGAACGACGGAAACATGCTACTTACGGTGTTCAAATGATCAAAAGCTATAAGTTATAAGAAATTTGAACAAAGTGAAAACTAACGCACGTAAATTGAATCCCAATAAGGCTTATAAACACATTAAACAACAAAAACCTGCAAAATGGAGAACTCTTTCTCAATCATCGAATACTGATCAGTCTGTTTCGCCTTGAAGGACTTGAGAGCTTGGATGCAGTAACGGAGTTGATCGGGTTTGAGAGAGGGCTTAGGTGGAAATCCAGTGGACATATCGAAGGAATTGGGAGCAGCAGCAGCAGCAGAAGAAGATGATGATGAAGATGTTAAGGTTTTAGCACCGGCAGAGGCAGCCATGGCCGATTTACGGCTTCGACTGCGAGAGGAGGTGACGTTGCCCGTGGTGGATGGCGGTGATTAATGGTTGTAATCGTCAAAATGTGACTTGTACCGTACGCTGACGCCCCACCAGTGCTTTCTTTGATTGGATTGGGCGAAGCCAAATTGAATTGGTCTGGGCTGCTTAAAGCTGAAGCCGTGAAGGTCCCATTTTTTTTCTTTTAACAGAAATAACGTGTAATAATTTGATTTTAAATGTGATGTGTGTGGAGCTTTTTTATATTTTCTAGGACATCTCAATTTTTCAATAAAGTCTGCTTTTATGATAGAATTCTTTTATCATTTCAACTTTCATGATTTTTTTGTTTCAATCATTCAAGTTTTTTACGAACATAACAAAATACTAATCTTTATATTTTTTATTAGTTTGACTTTTAAACATTCAAATTTACTGGTTTAACTGTTTATTTTTTTTATCGATAACCTACATAAATGAATTAGGTTTATTGTCAAAAAGCCACTCGAATTTTCAAAGAATATTCAGTTTAGCCACTTTATTAATCTTTTAATCTCTTCTTTAATTTGCTATTATTTTTGAAATTTTTATTATTATATTATTTCATCATTAAAAAGTTAAATAAATTTTAATTTTAAGAAAATCATTTCTTCCTTTACTTTTCTTATGTCTATCACTCCTGGAGCAATCTCTCATCTCTATGTCTCTCTCATATCACGAGCGATGATTCATTGGTATATTCGGCTACTTTTAATGGTTTTCATTATCATCGTGGTAACCCAACAAGTTCTAATCAATCTGATTCATTATCTTATTGTGTTTATCCCTTGAGATTTCATCGGCAACGAATTCATCTCTCTCCAGCCGCTCCATCGGCATGGTCATAATTGGTTTGGTTCATCGTGCTCTACCGCTGCTCTATCACATCTTCTCTTCACGTCATTATTTTTGTTTCAAAATCCTATTCCGACACAATATTTATAAAGTTTGTTAATGATTCTGTAAGGTTTATTGAACTTCTTTATGATCTTGATCAATGGGATTAACGCGTTCACCATTCTATATGGTTGTTTATATTTTTTTTTATGAGATCAACATGTTCATGATTTTGTAGGATTTGTTTACGAATATGATTTGGAAGATTGATGTGTTCATGATTATGTAGAATTTTGTATCGTTTATCAAATTAGTTCACAATTACATCAATTGATTAGTGTTCCAGATAATAAACTGTATCGAATAGTGTCTGAATCAATGTTTGTTTCTTCAAACCTCACCTATTGAATGTTTGTTGAATGATCAGTTTTTGTTCTTATTTGATTTCATTGAATTATTGATCCTTGGAGTTTTTTAGTTTAAGAAGGTGATGGTTAAACAAAAAATTCTTGGAAGTTTGATGATTTTTCAATAATAAAAAATGTCACATGATTGTCATGTCATCACCTGTGATAACAAGTAAATTGTCAAACCAATAAAAAAATAAAAAAGTTAGTGGTTTGTTTGGTTGGCGAAAATATTGAGTGGTTAAATCGAATAAATCATGAAGTTAAAAGACAAATGGCTGAGAAAGGTAACCTAATATCCAAATTTTGACAATAAAGATAATATATAATTTTTTAGGCCGATAAATGATTCTAAAATTCATTTTTGACAAAAAGGATATCAATGATCAATTAACAATGTAAAATTTGAATTCATAATCTTTTTTCAGCTAAAAGTAATAATATACTAATATTTAATAATTCTTTCTCAACCTAAAAGATTGATTTCATATATTTTCTTGGCAAGAAAAATTTACGATCCATTTATTGTTACATTTTGAATTTTATGTTACATTTATCTTGACAATTTGCCCAAGCTAAATGGTCTTTACGATAATAGCCCATTACGATGATAGTAACATCTTATGGAATCTGTTTTATATCAATGTGTACTTATTTTATAGATATTAGAAATAAACATAGTTTTTTATTAATGATGATAATATTTTATTATCATTATTAACATTATTTTTTATCGAGAATGATAACCTTATGTTAATGCCAATAAAAGATTACTATTGTTTATAATTTTCATTATATATCATCAGTAAATAATGTTGTTATGTTTAACCATCAATCTTTCTATTTTTGTTAGCTTTTTATATATTATTTTCTCTTTTGATGTTATTAGTTATTACTACCATAGTCACCTAAACCAACTACTAAGTTACATTTATGTTTTGTCTCTCTCAACACAAATGTGGCAATGCAGGTTACCTGCCGAACCAACCATAGTAATCATTGTTGGATCTACGGATTCTATGGATACCGTACTGATCCGTCCCGATTCTCGTTTTCCCACTTTCGAATTTGAAGAAAATACGAGACCGAATATTGTACCAAGTTGTGATATTTGGAAGCGGTAGTGCGGTACTAATACAGTATTTGATATCATGAAATCGGTACTAGTCCCGTTTAGTACCAGTGTTTGATGTACAACTTATAATGCATGACGTACAATTCCAAAAAAATTTGGTAACATTTTTTATATCAATTAATGACGGTTTTATAGTGTTGCAAAAGCTGAATATTAAAATGAAAACATAAAAAACCCAAAAAAAATGTTAGATGATAGTTTCATAATTGTTAAATGATTGCTTGTCAAGAATGATCATTGAGAAATCGTGGTTTAAAATTGGTTTTGCATATAATTAGGATTTAGGAATTGATGTTAATTAATTTAGGAAATTTAAAAACATGGCTACTTATATCCACAATTCGATACCGGAAATTCTCAAAGTAAGCTAGTTCTCGACTCCCGTTTTCTTGACTCTCAATTTAAGTTAATATAGGTCCCGAGTACCGTACCAGCTTCGGCTAATCGGTATCGGTAGCAGGACGGGTTCAAACGGTACTTGTACTAGTAAAAAAATTAGATTTTTACTCGTCCTAATTGAATCCAATATACAAGCCGCATAAACTGTGTATGTTTATTTTTTTGTGAGTTATAAAGTTTAATGATTGAAAATGTATTGAGGACGAAATATGCCATAAAAAGACATGTGAACGTCACTATATTGGCAAAACTAAATACATCTATCTATAATATTATTAAATAAATAATTAAAATGTTATTTATCATTTTATTACGTTGTCATTTGTTTTTATTATTAATGTCGTATATATTTTACTTGCCAATTTTTAAATACATTGAAGTTAAAATTAATAATCAAATAAACTATTTAACTAACTAACAATATTTCATCTAATTCTTTTTCATTATTTAATTTGGAGTAATGATTTCTATTACCTATTTTATTAATTATATTTTAAAATACAGAGCAAGATTTCACATGCACGAAAAATATATTTTAAAATTATTTATTAAATAATTACTATTACAATTTCTCAATAAGTTTTGATATACAATGTTTAATGTAAATTTAACTTTAAATATGTCATTATCACTTATTTATTTTACCTACGATTTAATATAATTTATTTTTCCTTACAATAACTTTTATAAAGTTAATCTACAATAATAATTTCTATTTATCTACTGTATATTTACGTTTTGAAACTTAAAATATTATAATTTTCTTTTATAATCTCTATTACCTTACAATATAACTTTAAGTATGTTATTCTTTAGTAACTTATCAACCATAAAACTTTATACTTTTTAACACTTACTAGTTACTATAAATAACATTTACTTTATTCTCGAGTACCATAAATAAATAAACTGTCATATATCAGTTTCTCCGTTAATTTGTCATGTGTTGCAACATTCTTTTACCATGTCTTATTAAAATCTTTTTTAATATTCAAATCAAACAAATCTAATTCGCATAATTTAATATTAAATTAACTAAAACTTAATAAACACTGTTTTTATGATTATTTTATATACTTTAGAAATATTATTATTAAAATTTTAAAATTAAGCCATGTACATGTGTCTTAACCTAATTGTGTTATATTTGGTTTGTGTGTTTTGCTTTACGGTCTCCTTCTAGCTAGATATCATCGCCCATTACCGCTCCCCCAGAGGCCCAGACACCACTCTTCTTGGGTGCATCACTCACTCTCAGTTGGGTTTAGCCATCTGGTATGAATGGTGATATGCAAGTGAGAGGTCGTGGGTTCGACTCTTGTCGGAGGTAAAATTGAATTTAGATGGTGAAAGTAAGTTCTGAAGTCTCCATCTGGGGCAAAGTGGTAGTTTAGAGTAAAAATAAGTTAGTTTGTCGTTCAAAAGAAATGACTAAGGTTGAACCGTATCGCCTCCTTGTCTCTATTTCAATATGTCTTTTTTTTTCCATGGGTGTAATCTAAAATAGGAATATCACAAGAAACTTTAAAATTAAGTTTATTATTATGAAATCTTTCATAAGGTTAAAGTTATACAAATATATGTTACTTTATTAAAATTATTTAAATGACTAGTCTATTTTCTTTTTTACTTTGTTGATACATGTATTCAATAATGATCTGTCAATAACTCAATATGGTACATGTAACCGGTTATGATGCTAACATGACGGTTTTTGCTATCAGCTAATGACATGGCATGTTTCTACTGTTTCAATTTGTAACATGTCATTTTTTTTTTTTGCTGAATATATAAATAAAATCGTTTTCTGGTGTGGCGCCATAATGGATTATTCGTTGGAAGCTTTTTGTCAAATTTAGTAAGCTTTCTTCATAAACACAGTAATGCGTCATGGTGCAAACGTTGGCATTTGCATGAGCATTTATTAATATTAATGTCTTGTTTTTCTTTGAGATGTAGTAAATAAATCTGAGAACGTGTCATTGTCACATGTCTTTCTATCAACACATTAGTTTTTCATTTTTCCGTTATTTTTCTTAATTTAAAATCATTCAATGATAAATTTAATTAATTAAAAAATATATAAATAACCTATTGTCTTTCTTTCCTAAATCTATCTATACTATTAGAAGACTAACTATTTTGCCACGTGTCGTTGTATGCTTTTGCCACGTGGCATCACCTCTTACTGCCATTTGGAAATTATGTTTTCTAAATCTATAATTAATCCTATTTCAAAATTAATTTAAATGATATCTAATCAAATGTAATTCTAAACTAAATCTTATCCAATATAATATGAAACTCAAATTTGAATTTATATTTAAATTTATTAGGTTGTATAAGTAGATACTACAAATTATTAACATTATTTTTTTTTAAATAAAACCCATGTTATACATGGGTATATAGACTAGTTATCTCATTAAATTAATCAATTCAATTCATTATATTAAAAGCAATTAAACTAATAGGTTACCGATAACTAAATTATATATATTGTCTTTAAAATTATATATATTGTCTTAAAACAAATATTTATTTATTAACATAACATAATTTTTTTAATTAAATTATATTAGGTATGAAATGTTGATAAATTAGATACATTTTTTCCTTCTTATATTTCATATGTTTTGATTCATAAATATTCTACAAAATTATTGGATTTCAAAATTTAAACAAATTTTATAAATTTTAAGATCTACTTTTATTCTTAAAATTTTCTATTATTATTACTTGTTAGTAGCAATTATAATAAATTTTCACTTCCTTTTTTTTTTTATCAATTCTAAGAAAATATGAATAATAATATAGAATTGTAGAAATAATAATATTCATATAAAACACTTAATAACCTAGTATTTAAATCAAAATATAAAAATATTGTTTTAAGTTTACATCACAAATATTATAAATTTTTTATTTAAGCTTTTATTGTATGCTAAAAATTCCAAACATCTTTTTATTTTAAATATTTATTTATTTTAATTATAATATTATTTATTTTTATTTTAAAATATATGTTTTATTAAATCTACTAATCTGGTTACATAATATTGGGTTTTAAATAAGTATGTACTAAAATTGAAAGTGAAAAACTTTAAAATTATGATCATTTAAGAAAATTTATTTTATTTAATTATGTAACGTACCGTTAATGAAATTTTACTAACTTTATATATAAAGTTAATAACCAATAATTATCATTTGAAAAACCTGTTTTTTTAGTTTGAATGTGATGATAATAATATAACAATAAGAAAAAAGTTATAATAGGGCATATGAATATACTTTTCATATTCTAAAAGGTTAATTTTCTTTGTCGTTACATTATAACTTTCAGTTTTATATTTTATATCATTCTTATACACCAAACTAATACTAATGCATCATTAGTATTAAATATCGTCTCATTTAAGTTATATTTTTTAAAAATAATTGTTAGTAAAGCAAACACATGTAATACATGAGTCAATAGACTAGTAAATAAATTAATAATACACACACACACTTAGGATCAAATGAGAATTTAACTACATCTTGAAAAGTATGAGAAATACCGTGATTCATTTTTTTACATATTGATTCATCTCCTAATTAAATAAATCAACAATTCATTACATTTTTACATTGATTCATCAGTTTATTAATTTATAAATAATGAACAATAAATTTAAAATAAATGGTGTGCTATGCAAAATTGTCTAGAAAAGACATTCCATTTGAATGTGAGGATTTATCTTGTGTGGTTCTCTAATTAATAGAAGTGGTAAATTTAATTAGACTGGTTTATTTGTGTCGACCCTCTTTATGCTCGAGCTTTTATTATGTATCTCTTTTACTATAGCTTCTTGCTAGTTAATATAAATTTTCATCGTTATAAACAGGGTCGTGCCATGAATTCTGGTGGCCCTGTACGATAATTACGTAGTAGACTCTTAAAATGTGAAAATTTTTAAATTTATATAAAAATTATTAGTTATTAGTAGTCTAGCAATTGCTATATCAATAAAAAAAACATTTAAAACAATGATATTAAGACATGTTCATAAAACTTGAACAAAATAATTAATTTTAAAACTATATTTATCTGAAAGGTCATTGGTATACGCTTATTTTTAATAATCATACATCCTCACACTCACATATGTTATTGTTAATGACGTGAGACACAGTAATTAAACTTAAGCAGACTTTAAATTATCACAATTTTTTCCGATCACCGGTCAATGATGAGGCCCTATCAAACTTGAGGTCCTGAGCGGTCGCACTTACTGCACACCCTCAGGGCCGGCCCTGGTTATAAAAACCATATAAATTAATGAAGAATACGAAGAAAAAAAATACGAATAGAGAAAGAAATAAACACCACTTGTTTTACATTATTTTCCATATATAATGAATCCATAATACAAATTAACTCATGCATCCAACATTATGGGAGTTGAATGTACATCATGAATAGGTTAAGTGCTAGTAGTACGTACTTTATTTTACAATAACATATAAATGATTGCTAGATCCATTTTTTATTTTCATCTTATTAATTGTTTAGACATGGTTTCTTATTTTTTTCATGTCAAATTATTTTTCATAACCTGATAAACTGAGAGAATAAATTTTTTTGGACTGTTGAGCAATAACGGCAGCAGTTGATGGGTTCTGCTCCAACACAACTTGGTAGCCGTCACCCCAGCTCTCCATTCCTTCCGCCATAACTTGCCAGAATGTTGTACCCGAACATGATCCCCCGTTTCTTACACCTTCGTAGGCCATGTTGAATATGCTACCAAAGTATTCATCCCTTGCTTCGACAGTGTAACCTGCAGATGACGAAGACTTGCCAAATTCTGCGATTAGTAAAGGTTTTTTCAAGATGGATTTACAGTCATCAATATGAGCAGTGATCCATTTCTTAACAAATTCAGCTCGAGCTTCATCGCTTCCTCCCGAAACCCTGATAAGACACATTCGATCAGAAGTATGTCAATCAATCAATATAATTTACATAGAAGTAATTAATAGGAATGCTAATTAAACAAGTATTTCTAAGAGGTATGATGCAAAAAGTATGAAAATTTACACATGAAACACCAAAAGCATGCATGTATTTAGATGCCAGGATAGATCAAGTTTATATGCTGCTAAAGGTTGATCCTATAGTACCAATTTACTATATAAAATATTTAAGGAATTATGTTGTATTCATAAGCACAGAGCCTCCAAAATCCATCAAGCACTGGGCCTCCAAAATTCAGGAGACGGCCCTGTTTATATGCTACTACAAACTAGCTAGGTTGATGCTATATATATATATATTGTACCATTGGTCGGGATAAAGATGGATTGTAGCAAAATCCACATTGTTGATTTGGTTGTTTGAAATGAAATCAGTCCCAACTTCATAGCCTGGATTATTTTGTTTCTTATCAGGCATTGATTCCCCATAAAACCCTTCAAGTCCAATTTCAACAAGATGGTTCTTGTCGATGGATTTGATTTCAGCTGCCATGTCTACTATCCATTCCTGCACAAACAAGACATGCGCGCTAACGTTATAATCAAGCCAGAAAAGGTAATTTTCCTCTATCAAATCTTTATTGTTATAGAGTTGAAAACTATTTCATCCTCGATCTTCAATTAGTTAGTTATCGTGTGATAGATATCAGGGAAAAAGAGATCTGGCCTCAAGAATTTTTCCTGATAGATCAGACTGGCAACGGGGTTCATTCATCAGCTCCCATGCAAATATGGTGGAATCATCCTTGTAGGCAACTCCAGTGATCGAATTCCGTCTTGTGAGAATGTTCTGTATGTAGAAACCATGCTCAAAAACAGCAACAATATACGAATATGTGAGAAAAGTAAGCATTTTTTTTTCCAGAAAGGCATATATTATATATACCTTCACATGATTCTTGTAATATCCTTTAGTGACAACATTCGAAAAGAATTCGTCATCACTATTCAAGTACTGGCCTCCATGATCCCTAGCCCATTGAACATACTGTTTCTTACCTCCAAAATCATCCCAATTATTAACCAAGCTCAGGATTAAGTGAAGCCCATATTTTTTGGCTTCTGATATCACAAAATCCAATCCCTGAAATATAAAACAAACCAAAAGTTAATTAGTACTTGTTTAATATGTAAAAACTTTCTTGAGTATTACATCATGTTGAATTGAATGAAGAAAAATATTATATACAAGAAAAATACGAATGAAAATAATCGATCGACCTGAAACATGTCCTCATTGTAAGAACCAGGAGAGATTTGGAGGGGTTTGCTGCCACCATCGCTAAAAGCCCAAGTCCTAACCAAGTTCATTCCTAGTTTCGAAGCTTGTTGAAAAACATCCGTCACCTTTGTTCTTGTTGATGGATCAGAAGCCATACACATTAACCAATAGGCATTAAATCCATTGAAATACAACGGCTTTCCGTTAACCATGAAATGATGTGTCCTTGCCTCCACAAAACCGCCATTATTGGTACCGGATTGGTAGCATTTAGCCTTGCAATCACCATTGACAACACCGTTTCCCAACATGGTCGAAGAATTAAAATGGATATATGAAAAAACAGAAAATAGTTAATGTTTATATCGTAGTGAGTTGTGTTTCTCTCATCCTGTTAACTCGTTCGGTATTTATACAGTGTGCCTCTCCATATTTCTTGTGTAACTCAAAGACGTACAGATAGATGCATGCCATCAGCAATTTGGACAACAGATTTTGCCAACCCCATGCATGGCTCCATACTTCTTGTTGCATGGCACATGATTATAACACCAACATCATATCATTCTTTAATTTATTCCAAAAGAATAACACAAAATCAAAACTAAGGTTAATTAGTTTTCGACGGTATGTTTATGTTTAATTTTGATATAAGATCCTGATCGATCATCCATATATAATACCATAAATTAAGGTGAAAACTACTGATCTTCTAGCCCTGAATGTATGAACGATTTCAGTGTATATATATTATTAGTTATTTAGTTCAAATTCTTGCTTCCTAGCTATGTGATCAAGAAAAAAATATTTGATATTTTAAAAACTGAATGCAATTAATGGTGTCATTGCTTGTGCATGCAGAAACTGGATATGGTTAGGGGCGTCTTTTAGGGTGTGCGAGAGGCTCGATCGCAAGGTCCTCCCAATTTCATAAGGCCTCATGGTCATAATGAATATCTAAATTTAGACTAATATTTTTTTTTTTTTGTATTTGACATGTATACGTTGTGCATCGGTGTATTAAAATAATAATTCAGGTCAAATTCAATTTGATTCGTATTATTTATTTTAATTTCTCACTAATCATTTTTTTTTTGTTATTCATAACCTTTACTTAACCTATTAAAATTAGTGTTACCTATTAAAATTAAATCATTAAAATGACTAATAAACTATTTAAAATATTTAAGAGACTACGTGCCTCCAAAATCCATGTGTGGATATGGTATTTCACCGTTGTAGTTTTAGATCCTCACATGTTTACGTTTGTTAATGAGAGAATGCAATTAAGGGAAAGAAACAATTTAGCCCAAACAGGCCGTTTCAAAAGGTCATGGGCTGGGCCAACTTACAATCCTTCCTTAATTAAAACATTATTATTTATTGTAGAAACCTCAACCAATAATAAATTGTTTTCGGTTCCTTTTCCGGTGTTTGGTGGAAACTTTCGTCACAATTAGTTATCTCTGTTTGAACAAGTCTTAAATATAATATACATGTGACGTAAGCTATGTTGGTTGCATGCATTATCGCATTTGATGTGCATTTAAATTAAATGATTATGTCATCTTTTGTTTTTATGTATGTCATCATATAATAATATTAAGGGTTTATTATGGAAAAAAAAAAACCAACATATTTTCATGTCTTTTACGTTTGCGTCACTCCATGTTATTTTTTTCCATAAAAGTTCTCAAGTTATTATATTCTTTTATTTTTTTTTGTTTAGTGAAATTTGGATATTAGAACCTGGTTTTTCAGTTTTTTAAAACCCGGTTCACAAATTTATAATCAGGGTTTAATGTCCAAATTTCACTAAACCAAAAAGAAAAGAATAACTTAAGGTTTTTTATGGAAAAAAATAACATGAATGGATGAAAAAGCAAAAAACGTGAAAACTTGTTGTTTTTTTAAATAAACCCTAATATTAAAAACCAATAGAAAAATAGAACTTATTTAGAGGTGCTAGCTCATGAGATTGTAGCTTCATTAACATGAATTGTGTATTCAATTAAGATGCTTTAAATAGCAACCAACTTTTAGAACATGTATGTTTTGGTTTGACAACTTAATCTTATTTTAGATTTTTAATTACTTGTCAAGTTATAAAGATATTGATATTGTCCGAGGTTCCCAGCGCTAATCACAATTATACACTAAATTGTTAAGTTTTTCGTATTTGAAAACTTTCAATTTCAGTTTTCAAGTTATGATTTTTAGAAAAAAAAACAAGAGATTCTATGAAAAGTGAAAACTTGTTTAGATGATAAAGTTTAAGTTTTAAGAAAAATAAGATGAGTGACTATAAAATAAAAAAATAGGATAGGTGATGGAAAAGTAAGGGAGAGAAAGAGTATTATAAAGAAATGAGATAGGTAGTAGAAAAGTAAAACAGTAAATATGAAAAGTGGTATTTTAAAAAGTGAAATGAAAATTTATGAAATTGTTGTTAAGTAAACAAGTTTTCTTTTCTGTTGAAAAGTGAGATGGAAATTTTGAAAATTTTCGGTAACTAAACGCACCCTTAGGTTGCATTTAGTTACCGAAAATTTCTAAAATTTTCATCTCACTTTTCAAAATAAATGAAAGCTTTTGTTGCGTTTAGTTAACGAAAACTAGTCATTTTTCAATTTCAGTTTTCAAATTATAGTTTTTAGAGAAAAAAAGGGTTTCTATGAAAAGTGAAAACTTGTTTAGATGATGAAGTATTAGTTTAAAAAAAAAAAATAAGATAGTGATTATAAAATAAAAAAAATAGAATATGTGATGGAAAAATAAGAGTGAGAAAGAGAGTATTATAAAAAAAAATAGGGTAGTTAATTAGAAAAGTAAGAGTGAGAATATGAAAAGTAGTGTTTTAAAAAGTGAAATGAAAATTTATGAAATTGTTGTTAAGTAAACAAGTTTTCATTTTTGTTGAAAAGTGAGATGAAAATTTTGGAAAATTTCATAAACTAAACGCACCCTTTGTATTTCTTTATTACTTTTATTCTCTCTTTTACTTTTCTATCACATATCTTTTTTTTATTTTTATAATCGCCAATCTTATTTTTCTTAAAACTAAAACTTAATTATCTAAACGAACTTTCACTTTATATAGAAACATATGTTTTTTTTTTCTGAAAGCTATAACTTGAAAACTGAAATTGAAAAATGTTTATTTTTCGTTAACTAACCGCAACATGTAATTATAACAAATTCTCATGTTTTTTAAAATTCGTGAAACAACTTTAATTTTTTAACATCAAATTCACTCAATACGAAATATTTATCATATTTTGAGTTCACCAAAAAAATGAGATAAAACAAATTGTTACATGGGATAGTCCGTGCATCATGTTATGTTAGTCTCGAAATTTATATAAATTCACCATAAGTTACTTGAAATGCACCAACACGAACTAGTTGATACATAATAAAGAACACATTTAAAGTTCAACCTGAACATTTTCTTGATTTCGTCGTTGCAAAACACATCTAACAAAAGCATCGATGAGTTAACACAAACTTCACCCCGTTCAGAAAAATATACCTATTATAATGCCATGTCATTCAGACCGTCAAGACTTTCATTAAGATACTCGTTTAAAGGTTAAACAACCTATCAAAGACCCCATCTATCACAAATCCTAATTTGTCCTATGCTAATTACCAAAACAGTTTGTGTTCCTGAACCCATCCCCTTCTTGGCCAAGGCCTGATTCTAACCACTTGACCGGTGCCATTTAAATTTCGACAAGTCAGTCACATTGCATCGTTACAATGGCATCCACTTTGGCATGATTGATCGACATTTGACGATGAACCAAAGGCATATATCATATAAAACAATGTAAAGAGTTCCAAACCATCATTCAGATTCAGATTCTAGCAAAAAGTAAACTACTAAATCATGCATAACTTTTACTTATCTTATCAATCCAAAAGGTCAGACACTGCGGTCCGCTTGAAAGCGTCGACCTGAGCCAACTGTCCGGCCAATGATTTGTTTGGGAATATGTTATCGGCTTTCATCCGCTCTCTGAACCCGTACGCTGGAGCCTTAGCATTTATATACGTTTTCAAAAGAGCGTGATACTGTTTCAGCCTTGAAACGTAACCATCCTGTCTCATCCTGTGAAACATCTTTTCTGCATTATGTACGTCTCCTCGCTTCGCATACTGCTCCATAATCAGCATATACGTGTTAAACAACGGCTTTATCCGGTTCTGTTCTGATGCCCTACGCAAAATCGAGTCTGCTTTTTCGATCTCTCCTGCTTCCACGTAAAGTTTAACGAGCGCGTCCCAAGTCAAAGGCCCGATCTTGCAACCGCTCTCTGCCATCTGTTTCACAAGCTTCTTACCCTTCGATAACATCTTATTATTTGCATAAACCTTTAACATGGAGGCATAATACTTCGACGATATCCTATTCCATCGCTTTGACATTTGGTCAAATACCGCCTCGGCTTCCTCGACTTTCTTTAGCCTTCCCCAAGCATCGATAGCACTCATGCACTCGTCAAGCCGGGGGTTCGCTTTGCATACCTCCCAGACTCTTTTGACATCACTGGGGCTTCCAAGTGCTGCGTAAAGAGGAAGCAAAAACGAACAAACCCCACGGTTTTCTTTCAGGTCATTTCCTTCCATTTCTTGTAGAACCACTTTCGCTTTTTCTTTGAGACCCCCAGATATATAATGCCTCGCCAAAACCTCCTGTATCTTCGAATCCAGCTCTGTTTCCTCTGCCTTCATCGTCTCGACAATTTTCTCCATCCCGACAATGTCGTTGCTCTGGCCTTTGATGTCTATTAGCATTCTGTAAGTGAAGAGTGACGGTTTCACGTTTTCTTCTTCCATTATCAACAACACATCGGCTATCTTTTTCTTATTGGTTCTCTTGTATAAAAGGAGCATCTGATTGCAGGCGAAGGGTGTAACCGGGAATTTCAATTCCTTCATTTTGTTGAAGATCTGCTCGGCTTTTGTTGTATGGACGGAGCGAACACAGTTAGCTAGAAGAGTTCGGTACACAATCTCGCCTTTAAATGACTTTGGGATCTTCTCGATGTAGTTTTCTGCAGCTTGTATGCCACGTAATTTGGCAATCAAATCAACACGAGAAGCATAATCTTTTTCGGTAAACTCTAACTGCTTTCGTGACTCCAACCACTCGGACAGCTGCAGGACAAAGATGACACGTAAATTATCTTTGGAGATTATGTATTATGATAAGAAGAAAAGAAATTGATTTAGGCAACCTGCAAAGCTTTGTCATACATCCTACGCTTCCGGAGTTCAATCATGCCCAAAGATATGTCTGATCTGCTTATATTTTCTCTTTTCTCAAGCCACTTATCAAGAACATTCTGAACAGGTTGCCTTGGAGAATCCATAACCGCCTTAAACAATGATGAAGAAGCTCTTCCCTGTTGACGAACTTTTCTAACCGCCTCTGTCTCAGTGTCCGATGCTTCCATCTCATTTTCAGGTACAATTTCATCATCCTCGTCTTCAGAAAGCTCAGATTCAGAGATCGATTCATCATCACTTTCATCAACAACATCCTTTCCTTGAGTCACATTCTCATCTTCAAGCTCGGTGAATCCTTCTTCCAAGTCGTCATCTTCCTCTCCACTGCTTTTTGTGCCAGCTAACGAAGAATAGAAATGCTTTGAAGTGGCTCGGGAACTTTTACCAGAAGAACATCTCTTTACCAACCGGGAGCTGAATGTGTGTGGTGAAGGCTCACTGAATCTAGGTTTGTCTACGTAGCTAGAACCTGATATTTTTCGTTCAGCATAGGAAGCACGAAAGGTAACTACTGAAAAGGTTTGTGACCTGTATGATGATATATTAATAAAAATAACAGAAATGGAAAAATGAGATACATAAACGTAAGAAATATGCATGACTTAGCAAACTGCCAGGAAGAAATGGCGACACACATGTGAACATAAGGAATCCTAATAGAACAATTCTAATTTGCACGAGTATTTAAATTACTTTATTAATCATTCTACGATTCATAAACTTGATCTCTCGATAATCATAGTGTTCAAAGTATCTCCTTTAGTCCCTTGTTGAAATGTAGGATGGATTATAACACAGTGATATAAATATGACGATGAACACTTGGCGTCCTTAGTATATCTGTATATGCAACTTTCCAATAAACATCAAGAACAGCTTACATCATGAGAATTATACCAAACCATAATTCTTACACAAAAAAAAAGGACTTTTTGGGCCTGTTTAGTTGACATGTTTTCAGCAAAAATTTCGTCGAAAACAATGGTTTCCGGAAAACACGTTCAAATGCATTGTTTTTTTATGTTTTCCATTTTTTTTTCAAAATTACAAGTAACTTGAAAACTCCTTTTTGAGGTTTTCACCCATGTTTTCAATCTAGTCATCCCAGTCTCATCTTTTTAATGTGACAAAGGGAGTGAAAAAATGAAAAGGCAAAAAATATTTAACTACATTTAAACACATTTTCATCTCTAAAATGTGTCTTCTTAAAAGTCATCGTGTTTTAAGTTTTATTAAAAACTCCAAACCGAAAATTCTCGATTGCTAGACATACCCTTGGCATTTTCCCCTTAATATCAAGTATACTAATTATAATCACAATACAACATTGCAGATAAAGATTCTAAATTAGTAGGATGTTCTTTCTTTAGATTATATACCCATCATGATATCAAAATAAAAAAGACACACCCATCGACTTATAAAGCTAAACCAATTGCTTTCTGGTTCTTAACTTACAAACATTTTAACAAAAAAAATTGCTAACCCCATAAAGCTTTAGATGAAAATTTCTGTAATTCAAGCGATCTCATCCCCTTTTCCGTTTCACAAAAGAAAAGAAATAAGTTTGGTATTGCTGAAGATAAAAATCGCTGATTCGTTTATATGGCTGCAACCAGATTAAGACCCTTACTTAAAACAATTGGGATTAAACTAATACTTTCCAATAGCCAGTTGATTCATTTCTAAAATTTACGAAATATAGCATGATAACAGAAATGAAATAACAAGAGATGTGCATCAGTGCATGGAAGATAACTAGAAAGAAGAAATTACTTACTTGAGGGCGATGGAGGAGGTTCGTCGAAGCGCCCACATAATGGAGTTGCAGAGGGGATACGAGAAAGAACCCAAAAGAAGCCTTAAAACCTCCCCTTTTGCTCTTAAACCCTAAAAACACATGCCAAGATGTCCTATTGGGGAAGCGTCATGAATAGTCCTTGAGCTTTTTACATGATATCATATATAGTACCCATTTTTTTTAGATTAATATGAATTCTTAGTTTGGATCGTTGGAATTTGACATGACAAGATTAGAAAATAATAGAATTTCGATATGATAAGATTTAAAAATGATAGAATTAATAAATGAAAGGATTATATAAAGCTTAGTTTAAGAACTTATATAATAATAATTGTGGTTGAAGGGTGATAATGAAAAGAGGAGGTTGGAGAAATACCAATTGAAATTAGATTCATTCCTCTCTTTTCAACCAAACATGATACGTTAGGATTTTGAAATCCAAATCCTAAATAAGATATTCAAATCCTTTAAACCAAGCACACCCTTAACTTTGAAATTTCGTCATAAGACATTTTAGCCAAATCATAACTGGTCACTAAACTTTGAAATTTCGTCATAGGAATTCTTTTGTTTTTGAAACTTATGATTTTACATAGTCGAATTGTGGCATAAGCTGCCTTGTTACATTTTTACTCCAAAAAAAATCTAAATAAAAACAAGTCATTGTCTTGTCTGGCATTTGATATTTATTACTTTTGAAAGGTTATTTAAGCATTTGCATTCTAATTAAAATTTAATGGTTTTTCTTATCTCATGATTGACCAAGTCCATGCTGAAGGTAATATTCATGTCATGACCTTTTTCTTTTGGTATCACTTTGTTTCATTCAAAATAAGAGTTTTTTTTTTTTTTTTTTCTGTTTTAGTTCATCTTGATTAAATTTAATGGTTCTGATCTCACTATTTAAATAGAAGAAAACAATGAGTTTTTTTTTTTTTTTTTTTTTTTGTCAATAAAAACGTGATCAAATCACATGTTTTTCAAAATAATCTTTCAAATAGAAAGTTAACAATTTTCACACTTATTACCAATAAATAAAACTCATAAAATTGATACACCCATTCCTGACCTCTCGAGAGAACAATTGGGGAATCGCCATTGTGCCTCCATCTCCGACCATCATTATGCCTCTCTATATCATTCTCTCTCTCTCTCTCTCTCTCTCTCTCTCTCTCTCTCTCTCTCACTCTCTCTGTGTGTGCGCGCTATACCTCCTTGTGTTCTCACCCTAATCACTTGTAAAAATACATTAATTTGTTGAAGAAATCGACCGATGTGATTTGTTCTCAATGATTTTCCTAAGCAGCACCGTATCACTTAGATGCTCTTATTTGTTCTTATTTTCTTATGTAACTTACCATAAATCAAGATCAACTGAACCTTTGTTTAATGCAAAAGAGCCTTAAGTTTATCTCTAGTAGATGAGATATGATGAAAGTCCCTAACATATATGGAAAGCAAGTTCCTTTTTTTTTTTTTTTTTTTTGCATTCCTCATATTTAGAGATTCAATAACTTGTGTTCTTCAAATCATAAAGATGAAAGAGTAAAAGAGAGAGTAAAAGGAAAGACAAAAAGACGAGGTTTCAAGAACATAACTAGTCTTTTTATTGGGTTTTTTCATTCCTTTCATTTTTAGAAAGAAAAAAATTAGACATGTTTATGTTTTATTTGAAAACTAGACTGGATTGCTTGAACTGGAAACTGGTTTGGTTACTGTAAAAAACTACATTGGTGAAACCGGCTGGCTCATGCCAAAACAGTGAACCAACAAAAAAAATATAGGATCTTAAGAAAAAAAAATTGTTTTTTATTTTTTTTACTTTTGCTTTGGGTTCGATTTATGTATATTTTTTTCCTCTTAGACTTCTCTATATATATTATTGAACAAATGACATTTTATAATACCTAGAAATTGATATATCGTTGATAAATAAATTTTTAGAAGATTTACTATTTTGTAATTAATAAAATTAAATAAGTTGTGACATAATCCAGTTTTCGATGCCATCAAACCTATCCGATTCTTAAAATTTTTGATGACTAGGTGATGTTTGATCTGATTTTCAAAATCATATTTTTATCCTCATTTACTTCGACTAAAGAACATAGTATATATATATATATAGACTGAGGTTCGATTGAGAACTTTTGTGCATCGATGCACCATTGAGAACTTTTGTGCATCAGACTATCTACCAAGGGTGCACAAAGGGCATTTAGGGGATATTAAATGTATGGAAATTATTTTTGAATTTAAATGTTTTTAAGATAATTAATAGCTAAATTTTGTATGAAAATCACCATTAACTTCTTTCCTAAAATCACTCCATCTTTCTCTCTTTCTCTCTCTCTCCTCTCTCTTAGCCCCCTCTTGATTTTGGAAGAGATGAACGATATGCATGATTTATGTTTGTATGAACGATTCATGTTTGTATTTTGATGTATTTTGATTTTGGAAGAGATGAACGATATGCATGATTTATTTTTGGAAAAGATGAACGATATGCATGACGAGATGAACGATATGCATGTATTTTGAATTTGTATTATTTTTGTTAATTTTGGAAGTGTAATAATTAAATAAGAATTGCATAATTCCTGTTTTACCCCTCTGCGAATTTCATTATATGCACTTGATGCATAAAATTTTCTATTTAATTACCCTTTTGCCATTTGATCTAATCCACACATTCTTTTCATCCAAGGGCCAGTGGAGGTTCTTTTGTGCCTCAATGCACAAAAGTTCTCAATGGAACCTTCCTCTATATATATATATATATATATTTTTTTTTTTTCCTATTTTGTAAGTAATATCGGGAACACATAAATGTCATTCTAACGCAAAACATAAATATAAAATATAATTGTTAATTATGATTTATGAAGGGATAGAAACCATTGAAAGTTTTGTATGGTTGCTATTTGCTAATCACAGGGCATAGGGAAAAGAAGAGAGAGATATGGATGACGATGGTCATGGATATAAACGAAAGAAGAAGAAGAGTGGGGTCACTTGGTCTTATCCTTCCTCCCCCTAAAATGAGACTCACAAACTACTTCTCAACATATGGGAAGAAGATCACTATCTTCTTCTTCTTCTTCTTCATTCAACTGACCCTTTTCCTTTCATCTTCATCTTCATCTTCATCGGCTTTTCCATGGCGGCTTCTGTTGCAACGGTGCTCAAAATCAACACTTCTCTCTCTATCCTCCCCTCTTCTCAATCCTCCTTCTGTGGCACCAAATTCAACACCTCCTCCCTCCAGGTATTCAATTTTCTCATGCATTCTTCAATCTTTAAAATGTGAAAAAATTTCAACTTTTCAACCATTACTACAGATTAAAATCAATCTTTAACTCAAAAGTTAAAATTGGAGCAAGACAGATACAAACACAAGTGAAATGGGGGTTTCTTTATGATTTAAGTTTGCATCTTATTTCATCGTGTTTAAGTATGGGGTTTCAACCCAGAAGCTTATTAAAAGTTTACACTTGAACAAACCCAACTATGGAAATCATCTTTATTTGTAACCTGGTCTACGAAACTGTGTCATTATGCCATAATCCAAGATCACGGGTATGTTTCTTTTGAGAAAGTTTAATTGAAAAGATTAATGCTTATAAAATGTTGGTGACAATTTGGTAGCATTATCCATATCAAATTCAATTAAGGAAAGAGTACTAGGTTTGACTTAAAGGTCAATGCTTTGTCCATTTTTGTAACTGAAGGATTTTTATGCATGTCCCTCTTCAAAAATTCTGCTTGATCAATGCATGTGAATTGTGATACATGTTTTCAGTATAAGAGGAAAGTATGTCCACCAAAAGGAGCTTTGAATGTGATGGCATCAAGTGCCAAGAAAATTCTGGTAATGGGAGGCACGCGGTTCATCGGAATCTTTCTTTCCAGGCTACTTGTTGAAGAAGGCCATCAGGTTACTCTTTCCTTCTTGTTCTTACTCTTACCCCTTTTCTGCTATGTTTTCAGGTTCTCTTTTAATTGAAACATTATCAATTTCATAACTATTTTATGTCAAAAAAAAAACATATTTAACTTTGGATCATCAATATCAATTTATTTATGCAGGTAACTCTGTTTACCAGAGGAAAAGCACCCATCACACAGATCTTGCCTGGTGAATCAGAGGAGGCTTACAATGCTTTCAAGTCCAAGGTTTGCTAAAACTTAAAAGTTTTACGATATGTTGCAACGATATGTAGATAAAGGAATTGAATTTCCTAAATACATTCATTATATGAGGGTATGTTTGTATATCTAACATGTGTGTGTGTGTAAAAGACAACCCATAATAAAGAATATGATAATGGATTCGTGGCCAAAAGGAGTTGAGCCTATTTTCTAGTTCAAGATGCCTTTTCATGGAACATGAATTTTGGGCATTCTTTTTCTTTACGTGTTAAGAACTTGTGTTTTCAAGTAATAATGGTGTCTTTATCGTTGTAGATATTACACTTGAAAGGTGATAGGAAGGATTTTGATTTTGTGAAGACTAGTCTTGCTGCTGAAGGCTTCGATGTTGTCTATGATATAAATGGTGCGTGGAATCATATAAAGTTCTAATCTTTCTATTTCTAGTGCTATAAACGGTTCAGCTGTACCTTGTTTTTTTCTCTGTACATTTAATAGTCGATATTTCATTACCCATGCTCCACACTATACTTGGATATCTCGATTCATGAAAAAGGTGTTATTTTGAAAAAAAAAGAACTAAAGATTTGGAGTATTTTTCTTTCATTTTTCAGGCCGTGAAGCAGTAGAGGTGGAGCCAATTATAGATGCATTGCCAAATCTAGAACAGTAAGTTATCATCATAAGCTCTGTGAAATCTCTTAAGAATGAACCAATGATCATGGGGAGATAATATTGTTTCCTTTTTTGTTTGTATTTTTGTGACTGTTTACTAAATTGCAGGTATATATACTGCTCTTCAGCCGGTGTTTACCTTAAATCTGATCTTTTACCTCACCGTGAGGTCAGTTTCTCAACGTTTATCATTATTGAACCCTCAAATGTTGATTACTGATTTGTGTCAAGTGACTGTTAACTTGTGTATTTGCCTATATTGTCATTAGAAGAATCCTTTGTGTTGTCTATAAAAAGGGTACTTAAGATTTGTGACAAATAGTCGAGCTATTTAATCGAACTATCTGCCATATAGTAATCTATCTTTTTTGCTTATATTGGTGATAGATTGATGCGGTTGATCCTAAAAGCCGACACAAGGGAAAGCTTGAAACTGAGTCTTTATTGGAGTCAAAGGGTGTTAATTACACTTCTATAAGACCGGTTTATATCTATGGTCCGTTGAACTACAACCCTGTTGAAGAGTGGTTTTTCCATCGGTTAAAAGCAGGCCGACCAATCCCAATCCCCAACTCGGGTTTGCAAGTAACCCAACTTGGCCACGTAAAGGTAGGTTAGAATTCCTAATGCTTGTTAATATTAAAAGCAGGATGAATATTATGTGAATATCACTTTTTTTTATTCATAGTACAGCAGAAATTCATAGTATCTTGTAATGAAGTTTGATGATGTTTACCAACACTTTGTAAAGATCAAAGAATCCATAGCGATTTGAAGTTAATTATTGTGTTTGATCTCAAAGTCGATATGTTATCTTTGTTTATTAAAACGGTGAGTAAGAAAGTTTAAATATTTTTTGATGTGTCTGTTCACTAAATGCAGGATCTGGCTAAAGCTTTTATACAGGTTTTGGGGAACGAAAAAGCAAGCAAACAAATATACAACATATCGGGAGATAGATATGTTACCTTTGACGGATTAGCAAGAGCATGTGCTAAGGTAATTTGCCTAAATTCTGATCACTAACGGAATTTGGAATCCGATAACGGATAACATAATATTGCAACTTACTTATTGCAGGCTGGTGGATTCCCTGAGCCTGAGATCATCCACTACAATCCTAAGGAGTTTGATTTCGGGAAAAAGAAAGCATTTCCATTCCGGGACCAGGTAATTACGGATTGAGATTCAAAAACTGAGTTTTTATGATTGAATTGGTCTGCTTTGTGGTTGAGATATTTGGAAAACTGTTTGATGCAGCACTTCTTTGCATCGGTGGAGAAAGCGAAGGAGGAACTTGGTATCGTTCCAGAATATGGGTTGGTCGAAGGTTTGAAAGACTCATACGATCTGGATTTTGGTCGAGGAACATTTAGGAAAGCAGCTGATTTCGAAACAGATGACATCATTCTTGGCAAGAGCCTTGTTTTAAGCTGATTCCACCATTTCCATCCAAGAATATTATGGAACAATGAATACAGTATCTGTATAACAAAGTCCAGCTTATTGATTCATCTCTGAGTTTTGTACTAAGAAAATGTGTTCAATTTTGCAGAAAATCTCTATACATAAAAGCCAAACTATAAGGAATGATGGCATTAGCACATGTGTAACAATACACGAGTCTCGGGCCTTACTAATCCAGCCTTTTCAATCCATACCCAGTTAAGACCAAAACCCTATTAAGGCCCAAGCCCAAAACCTACTAATGTTTCGGAATAAACTTGTAACCGTTTTTTTTTTAATAGCAGATGCTAGTGGTTAGCACCATTGTTAGACACATTGAGGGTGAGAGACTTGTCTGGCATTCTTGTGAATGGGCCTTGTTCGGAAACGTTGTGCAGTTTTACGTCGAGCTGACTAGGGCTACAAAGCCTACAAACAAGTCGATCTTCACAGGGCTGGAGTAACTTAGGCTAGCTCAGGTTCGGCTCAATAGCGTGACGAGCTTTCAAGATGCAAGCTCTAACTGAGCTAGAGAATGACTCGTATTTGGCTTGAGCTTGACTAAAAAGGCTAGAATATATTTATTAAGTACCTAAACACATATTTCTAGCTACCATTTTGGTATATTACTTGAGATCAAAGTCCATAAAAATTTGACGTTATATAGCTAGAATTCAAGTAGCTCAGTATGTTCGTTGTCAGCTCTACTTGTTTTTAGGTATAACTACATACATATGTAAGGGTTGTAAAGCTCAATAAAACTCGAGCTGAGTTATTAAAAGGGATAATTACACCAAAAAAAAAAAAATCACAAACTTGTCAGTTTTTTGTGATTAAAATCTCAAACCGTTTTTAGTTTCATAGAAAACTCCGAAACCAGTTATTAAATGGGTAACTGGTTGAAACCGGTTATTAATCCTACGTGGACCGGTAAATAACCTACGTTGAATAAATTTTAATTGTTGAAACCGGTTACCAAGTATTACACATCATTTATACCCCTATTGATGATGTAATCCCGTTTAAAAATTATCAACGGGGGTTTAAATAACCTACGTGGAATAAATTTTAATTGTTTTAAAAGCTCTATTAAAAAACTAAAAGCTATGTTTAGAAGAAAAAGTTAGAGTTTCATTTGAAAGAACTTTAATTAAATGCTAGTATAGATAACGTTTTATGAGTTATTGTGTTTTTAAAAGAAATTTCTGCTATCCGAATTTGAAATATCTGTTATCCGAGCCCGAATTTGAAATTTCGGATTCGGATATCGGTTTATTCGAATATCCAAAAATTCATATTTATAAACAGTAATTCAAATATTTGAATATTTAAAATATAAATACATGTATCCATATACATATTAAAGATAAATATATCACAAACTAAATGTACCCGGAATAATTTTACTCAAAACGGCTAAATAAGGATTAAAAAACTAAAATATATAATTATTAGTTAATAAATGAGTTTATTATGAAAAAACCAACATGTTTTTATGTTTTTTGTGTTTTCATCCCTCCATTTTATTTTTTTTCATAAAAAACCTCAAGTTTATTTTTTTTCTTTTGGTTTATTGAAATTTGGACATTATTCAGTTTTTAAAAGTCTGATTTACAAAGTATAACCGGGACCTAATGTCCAAATTTCATTAAACCAAAAAGAATATAATAACTTGAGGTTTTTAATGGAAAAAAAATAACATGGACGGACGAAAACGTAAAAATCGTGAAAACATGTTGGTTTTTTTCATAATAAACCCTTAATAAATTTATAATATCAAGATATACATTAAAATAAAAACAAACACTTAATGTTATGTAAATAATCAATACTAAGATATATAAAATTAAAAAAAATTATTTTTGGATTTTGAAGATTTAAAATTTCACTATCCGAATATGGAATTTATTTCGAATATCTGAAAATCCGGATATCTTAGATATTTTCAGGTCAGATTTTTAGATTTTTATTTGAGTTTCTTTGGATTCGAGTTCTTTTGAACACGGATACATGGTTCCATGCTTTCAATAAATGTCCCTTAAACCAAAGCCATCTAGATTTCAGTCTTCACACTTGCTTTTATCATGATGTGACATTTGTTACCATTGTTTTGTTGTATTTTATTTCATACATTTAGCGGCCATTTAATTCACATAATAAATTTATTGAAATTGAAATTAGTGTTTGTGAATTATAATATGAATGAAATAATTTTTATGTAAATCTCATTATAAATTATGGGCTTAAATATTTTTTTTATTGAAATCCCATTAAAATTTGTGTAACAATATTTTAAAATTTCACAACTCACATCTTTAACCGATCATAAATATCATTCAGTATGGCAACCCCTAAACATACCAATAATTAAAATTTAAATTCCAATTTTTTCAAACTATCATTTTATGATTGAAACAAGATCTCTTTGTATTTTAAATACTAGTCTAATACTAAATATTAATATTATTTAATCGAATTATGTAGCTATATTTTGGTTTCGGGACCAGATATGTGTTACATGAGTTGTCATAATTGTCGGTTCAAAGGAAAAAGAAATAACACTTATGACTCACCCATAAAGAAGGCCTTTAATGTTTCACTTTATTAAGAATACCAAATACAATAATTAAATGCAACCAATAGGATACCCATACACACTCATTGATTTAATTACATGAGTATAAAATATAAATAAATATCATCCATATTTCGTTAATATTAATAAAAAAATAAAAACAATACTACACTACATAGTAACATAGATAAAACATATTATTATATTTAATTAAATTCACGATTAGTTATATCCACGAATATGAATAATCCCCTGATTATTTGTATGATTAGTGGGTTCTCAATGTAATTAATTAAGAGGCTGACGCCAATGATTATTGGTATGCTCTCATAGGCCACGAGCAGGTCGAGCCAACTTCGTTAGGTCTAACAGTGTGAGGAGTTGTCTCGAAGCACCCATAAGACCAAAATTACTGCATGTCACATTAGCCTTTTCTTTTGCATACCATTTTATCGTAAAACACTCTAAAACGAAGCAAATAAATTCACCAAAACCAAACCCAAAATGACTCATAATGTTATTAATAACACATATGCATGCTACCTACACAAATTAAATGGATGCTTAAATTCTAATAATATTGAAGGACTAAATTGTAATATACTATATTACAAAGTGTTGTTTATGATTAATCTTCTTAATAAATGAGTCATTTAATTATTATTGAGATAATACTTAATTGACTTGTTGAAGGATAAATTTAAGTTGTCAATAAATGATAATGAACTCATTTCCTGACAAACCTACAATTAAAAAAGATAATTTAAAGGGTTTAATTTAATAGATTTTTCTTTTCTCTCTTTGTTGGTTCACGGCCGAAACACATACAAAGAACAGAGTGTTTAAATGGTTGAAAAAATTGTGAGATATAACATTGCAGTCTAACGGTGCAGACATATACAGTTGTTCTTGGCGTGTTTTTCGCTTTCATTTATCAGTGTGAGGCATATATTTAACTCTCTATGATTGATTATGTTTTATATTTACCACGAGGATCTAAGACAATTTAAACTAGTTTTTCCATTACGTTAATGTTTTAAATCTGTTTAAACCCTTTAATGTTAAACTCAATTCTCTACTAGATTCTATTGAGAATTAAAGGCTCTTGTCACATGATATAAAAGTTTATAAACTTTATGTGATTTCGTTCTCTCAATCCTACCATATCAAACTACGATAAAATAAACATTACTGCAATACTTGATAAAGTGTTACATTAGAGCTAAAAGTATGGTTTAGCCCTAAAAATGTTGCATATTCACATAAAAGTGTTGCTTTAGACCTGACATGAAATTGGCTGAAGCACCACATAATAAAGTGTTGCACTAGCCATCAATACATTACTTTTAAGGTCGGATGCAACACTTTCTTGGCGTTGGATTAGACTCATTTGGTTGTAGTGCCAAATGCACCTTATATGAGCGTTTTGGCATGATAAAATGAAATCACATAAAGTTTATAATTCTATTTTGTCATGTGAAGAGAGCATTGATTATTAATAAGAGGAAGTAAAGAACTGTGTTTAGTATAAATTTCGTTTTCTCTCGTTTCATTTTCAATACGAAGAAGAATTAAAAACATGAAAAGGACTAGAGTTTTAGTAGTTTTTCATTCATATTGTATGTCAATTACTTTTCGTTTGTGTATAATTATCATTGATAAAAAAAAAACTTATAAACTTAGATGATTTCATTATATTTTATTTTACCATAATAAAAGCCTCCTAATAGTTTTTTTAATGTACTCACGATGATACAACAGTCTAGCATATTTAAGCAATGACACGACATACAATAAAATAACCTGTTGATTAATTTCGTAATTTAAGAGTCATCTCAATAACTAATTATATTTTTTTTTGAACGACAAACCATCCTGCTCTTACTCCTAAACTACTCATTTACCACCAGACTTACTTACTCCACCTAAATTTCAACTTGTCTCCGACGGGGATCAAACTCGTGACCTCTCGCTTACAACTCCACCCTCTTACCGCTTTGGCCTTTTGTACATACAATTTTTAAATTGCCTCCACCAATGTAAAAGTGCAACATGACACACATTGATTGGCTTTCTCCTTTTTTCTATTATTTAATTTAAAATTTTCATAATATATCATTATCTTAGTGTTATCTTTTATTTAACCCCTTTGCTTTAATAAATTTTTGTTTAGTCGTCTTTTAACATTTATTATAATAATATTTCTTACCCACTTAAAATTTTAATTTTAATTATACGTATGTTTGAAGTTGTCTTTTGAAACTATAATGTTTATGTTTAATTGTATGAAAAAAAACTTTATTATTCAAACGCACAATACAAGATCTTAATGAAATTGCTTTATAATTAAAATGCAAGTGATTATATTTAGATTTTTTTATTAAATATAACCATGTTTAACATTGAACATAATTCTTATAACGTTGGCAAGCCCTAATCGATGTATTTGATACATTACCATTATAACTATATTTAATTTGATCGTAAAACCAACAAATTAAATATGATCAATGTCAGAATATTAAATTATGGTTATTAATATTTAATTATTCAATTCGGTTCTGATTCGATTTAATAAACATAGTTTAACATTTCAAAATCTGTAAAACCACTTATATGAACCAACTAACAGTATCATTTTGTTTGCTTCTTGGATATATATCAACTTTCGAATTTCACTCTTCGATCATTGTTCAGTTGTGTTTTGTTATTTGAATTGTTTGAAAAATATTTATTCATTTGTTTTTCATATTTATTTTTGTAATTAATATTTTAGACACCGCATAGGTCTTCATTAACTCGTTTTTATAGATATTATAAATTTAGGTAGTTATAGTTATCTTTAACTTCAATCAATTATTCTCGTTTTGATATTTAAAATCACAATAATCATTCAAAACTATACATTCAAATATATACACTCTTAAAAAAGGGTCTGTGGAGTACTAAGGACATTAAACTTCATAAATTTAAGGGTTAATATTGAAAAAACTCAATCAACTTTTCTTATTTTCTCAATTAAGTCCCTAAACTTTTTTCAAATTGTTTAAGTCTCTAAACTATGTTTGTCTTATTCAAAAGTATATAATCTTTGACCGGCTACCGGATTTGCCGGTAATATACAACTAATAAAACAAAAGAATTAAGGACTTAATCGTTGAATTATGAAAAGATGATGAGTTTTTTTCAACATTAATCAAGTTGAAAAACTAAGATTACTTGTCTGGTAACCAGTTAAACAGATCAAATATAAATTTTTAATAAGACAAAAATAGTTTAGACTTAAGCAGTAATAAATAAATTTTAGAGACTTAATTGCAAAAAAAAGAAAAAATAAATTGAATAAGGTTTTTTCAATATTAATCCGATATTTAACATCCACATGCAACGACCCACGGCCTCTTGATTTATTGCAAGATGCAAAAGTCACGCGAGCCAGCTTCACATGCTTTCTGGTATATGAATTCAGTTCCTAAAATATGAAAAATAATAAATATTTACATGACTGTATTTAACATTTTATTAATGGTATATATATGTTTTGTTAAAGTTTTATTCAAGAATGTTAAGATATCAATTTTAATATTAAAATATTATGATTTTACGATCATGGTTAGAAAAAACGATCCGATCCTTTGTAAGTCTTCTCACGGATAGAAACTTATTCCGGGTCTTAAGATCTATTGTAAGACCTTAAGAACTCGATTTGATTCGATCCTACTTTACTTAATTAAAATTTAAAAGAAGGATAAACAAGTCATTTTTGTGAAAAAAAATCAACATGTTTTTACGGTTTTTGTGTTTATGTTCCTCAGTGTTTACTTTTTTTTTTCCAAAAAATTGTTAGGATAATTTTTTTTTTGTTTTGTGAAATTTGATTATTAGAGTCCGGTTATAATCAGTAACCCGGGTTTTTAGAAACTGAAAAAACCGGTTTCTAATATCGAAATTTCACTAGACCAAAATTTTTTTTTACTTGGAGACATTTATGGGAAAAAAATATGGAAGGACGAAAACGCAAAAAAATGTGAAAACATGTTGGTTTTTTTATAATAAACCCATCGCATCAAGCCATGAAGGGTATAATTTTTTCAGTCCAGTAAGTAATACGAGACTCACACGTGTATTTTTTAAAATTTTCAACCCAATCACTGACAAGAACCTTTAAAATGGTATGTTGTATTTTTAAAAAGACATTATTTTTCTATGTTGGCCAAATCTATTTAGAAAAATAGTACGTTTCATTTTAAATTTTCTAGAAAGAGATTTTTCTTCAATTTTGCATTGGGCACTAAAAAACTCATGATCGGCCTTGTTAATGCGTTTAAAGATCTTGAGGGTGTTTTTGCGTTATAGATAAAATTATTAGCTTATTACGTTATAATAACGCAAATAATTGGTTTAAAGTGTCTGAATTGCATACCTTAATAAGTGATTATTTGCGTTTAGAGTTATTCCTACCACACTTTTTCATAAGTTAAAAATGTAGCTTATTTGCTTAATAAGTGATTATTTTGTCATTTTACAAGTTAAAACGCAAATCAAAACACTTTAAAAACGGATTATTTGACAATTACGATAGCAAACAGCAGAAGCTAAACCAAACATTACATTTCTGGCAACACTTTTTGTAACAGCTATTATCTGATTATTATTACCAAAACGCTACAGCACTTTTTCAAACGCAAATTCAAACACCTCCTAGTTATCTACCGCATGAGTTATCATAAAAAATGAATATATGTTCAATGAATCGACCATCAAATTTACAACCGAACTTCTACATATATGTCATCGTCAATATTGGTGGTTAAATTTGAATATCGTAAAATAAACATTAAAAAGTAAGCAAAACGCCAAGAAATACAATATTGCATGTATCTCACGACTACGTACGTCTTGTTCTTCATGCATAAGTTATATCAAGAATTATAACTATGGCTTTTATATATTAAGAAAACATTAAAATAATATCATTAAATTTGTATCTTTCCTACTAAATTATTTTAAATACTAACTATTATTATTATTATGTATTGGTAGTATATTGATTTGTGTGTGGTTCAGTGGTCCTTGAAGGAAATGATGGTTGACGCGTTTGTTGGGAGTTAAAAGCGAGAACTAAGGAATTCTTATTAATTATTTTCTTGGATATTTTCTCTTGTGATTCACGATGTACAAAAAAAAAAAAAAAAAAAAAAAAATACGATTGGTGCTGGTAGCTAACATTTTAAATTTTAAATATATATTAATTAAAAGTATTTACGAAATTTTCATAGGATATTTTGTAATAAATTAAATAAGATTTTATTTTGATGTTTATTATTTATTTATGTTGAATATTGGTGTACACAAATTAGATCATCAAAAATTTATCGTAGATAACGTTACCAGAAGGTTACACCAATAAATGTCAATGAACAATTATGCAATCAAACAAGAGTAAATTATATATGATATCATTGAGGTAGGTTTAATTAGTCGTTAACAATTAATTAGTTAAATCTAAGTAATTAAGATCGAACATAAATATAAACGTATGATATTACAAGGGGCATAGGATCACAATTCACATGAAATACTTGTCATCCATTATGTATTAATTATTATATGAAATTTTATCTATAAATTCTAATATAAGAATAAATAGTTGGTTATTTGTCAAATTACTAGTTTGATGTTTGACATTATATCGTTCCGACATATAGATTTATTTATTATCAATTTCTAAAATTCATATCTTAATTCAAATAGATATTAAGTAGAATCCTTTTACAATCAATTTAATAAATAGATTCCAAATACATCTCTAACAATTTACTTAATAAATTGATGTTAAACAAATTTAATAAAAATTTTATTCCTTACTTTCTTATAAGTTTTACGAAAACGAAAATACACATACATTTAATGATTTTCTAATTATTTAATATCGAAGGTACGTAATTATATATACATACAATTTACAAATCTCATCATCCAATGAAAAGCTACTACGTGGCCAACCATTATTGGTTGGTGGTTTTTTCTTTTTTTTTTTCTTTAATTTTAACTTTTCATAACACACTCTTATTTTTGTGTTATCTTTATTTAACCCTTTTACTTTAATAAACTTTTGTTTAGTCCTATTTTAACATTTATCATCACAATATTTTCGTACACACTTAAAATTATGATTTTAATCATACATATTTTTGGAGTTGTATTTTAATACTATTATCTTATGTTTAATTGTATGAAAAATATCAATGAAAACTTACAACTTCGTCAATCATGATTGGTTGGTGTTTTTTTTTTTACTTTAAACTTTTCATAATGCACCCTTATCTTTGTATATTATCTTTTATTTAACCTCCTTTATTTTAAATAATTTTTATTTGGTTATATTTTAACATTTATTATTACAATATATTCTTACACATCTAAAATTATGATTTTAATCATATATATGTAGGATTGGCAATGGATCGGATATGGATTGGATGAAGTCATATCCATATCCATTAAGTTTTTCATCATCCACGTCCATATCCATAACCATTCAAATTAATTTCATCCATCCATATCCATATCCACTGGATGAAACGGATAAGTGGATATCCGTTGGATATTAGAAAAAACTTTTTTTAATTACTATAGTGTATTGTTTTAACAATTGTCGTCACTCGCAATACATAGTTTGATTTAAATAAAAGATTAATCCAAATATACTTTAAAACAAATACAAAGAAAACACAAAATTTTTATAAATATTATAATACCAATCATTAGGTTTTTTAATAGAGATCACTTTATAAATCGAAGGTCAAATTGTTCAAATTAATTAGAACTTGGAATTTTGAAGTTAAGATGTTTAATGGAGTTTATCAAGAAAAAGGATGGTTAAATAGAATATTAGATTAAGCTAATGGTATGGGCTTTGGCTCATTTTCTTATCATAAATATATAATGTTATGACAAATTAATATGAGTAATTTCATTTTCAAATCTAATTAGTTAATTATGCAATAAAAGATTACAAATATATATAGATCTATATAATATCATAACATGAAAATGTAAAAATAAATTAATATCGGGTAAATGGATATTGTCCATAGATGAAAAATCTTTGTCCATATCCTATCCAATATTCATCCATATCCGCTCCATATCCGATATTTATCCATTTAACTCTGTCCATATCCACCAATGGTGGATTGGATCTGGTGGATGATCATTGGATCGGGTGAACATTGTCATCCCTATATATATGTTTGAAGTTGTCTTTTGAAACTGTTATGTTATGTTAAATTGTATGAAAAAGACTATTATTCAAATGCACAATACAAGATTCTAATGAAATTGTTTATAATTAAAATATAACTAATCAATATTTAAATTTTGTATTAAATATTATCATGTTTAACATTGAACATAACTATTATAACGTTTACAGACCCTAATCGATCTGTTAGAGATATTACCATCATAACTTTATTTGATTTGATTGTAAACCAACAAATTAAATTGGCGATTAAACCTGATCAATGTCACAATTTCAAATTATGGTTATGAATATTTAATTATTTGATTCTGATTCCGATCAGATTTAATAAATCATTGTTTGTAATTTTGACATTTAAAATCTAGAAACCAATGATATGAACTAACTAATAGTATCATTTGGCTTACTTCTTGGACATATATCAATATATCAGTTTTTTCAATTTCACTCTTTGATCTAGGTTTTGTTGGGTTTTGTCATTTGAATTGTTTCAAAAATATTTATTGATTTGTTTTTTATATTTATTTTGTAATTAATATTTTTAAATCCCGCAGCAACGCACGGGTCTCCAATAACTAGTTACAAAACATACATTTAATCTCTGAATTCGAGTTTGGTTTAGAATAAAGAACCTAACGAAGAGCCCCACAATGATTTTTATGTATTTTGTAACAAATTAAAATTTCATTTTTTAATATTAATAAAATAAATAATTTTGAAATTCCTTTAGAGTATACAAAATCTAGAAGGATATTAATAACAAACATGGTCAATGTCATTGGTTTTAATTAATATTTTATTATCCATATATCCTTAGGAAGACAAGCAAACATTCACCTAAATTGGTTGGTAAGCAGAAAAACCGAAATTTTCAATTTTCTTTTGGTTATTTAAACTAGACTACATCGGTCATGTTTGGTAGAGAGCTTCTAAGAGCTTTTCGGAGCTTTTATTTTGAATAAGCTCTACTAAAAAATAAAAGCTTTGTTTGGAAGGATACATAGAGCTTTCATTTTCTAAAAAATAAGCTCTTTTTTAAAAAGCTAGTAGAAGTAGCTTTTCAAAAGCTCCGGAGCTTTTAGTCAAACATATTACCTTTTTACCCTTCTATTAATAATAAACTATCACCTTTAATTAATATTAATGCCCTTTTAAGTAATTTAATACTAAAAACTACAGCTACAGCTACTTTTACCAAACACATTTATAAAACTAAAAGCTTTAGCTTTTTTAACAAGCTTCAGCTCTCAAAAGCTTCAACTACTAAAAACTCTACCTCTATTAAAACACAAAGCCACAACTTGTTTTGCCAAACATACCCATCATATAATTAGTATTGTTGAAATACATTTAATATCAGATTAATCATAAAAGTGTAATAAAAAAAAGAAGATAATAATAAAAGTCTATTTGTATAGATATATTTTATGTAAAATAAATTTTGATTATATGTTATATATTCAACAAATTATGTAAAGTAATTAAAGTTAATAGTTAGCAAATGAAACCGAAACTGTCCGTTTATATATGTGTTTTTTTGGTTTTCGGATTGAACGCGGTTCCAGTTCAATATTTTGGTTTTCAGTTTTTTGGGTTAGTTAAACACTCTTAACATTAGTTATGCATTCTTTATAACATATTATAGCTATATATACTAATTACTAGTTTATTACTCGCGTATTACGCGGATATTTTAATATATATAAATATAATAAATGAAAAAATAAAGATATAAATATTATTTTTTAAACAAAAGTATATAAGGTCACGACACGTGACTTCACTTGAAATGAAAAGTAGTTATTTTCTTATATATATTTTTTAAACTTTTATTATATTATCTTATAATTAATTTTGTATAATTCTAAATATATATGAAGAGTAATTATTTTCTTATATATTTTTTTAAACTTTTGTTATATTATCTAAAATTAATAAGTTAAGATTATTAGATTTTGTTTGATTTGATTTGATTTGAATTTAAATGTGGATTATATTAGATTTGAATAGATTTGATTTAAATTTCTTTATTTTTTTTAAAATCTATAACTACCACTTGTCGATTCATGGTGACGACACATGACATCATCAGAAATGAGTATAGTTACGCTTTTAATTATATAGATAGATATTTATTTCATAAGTAGTTATAAATACATCTCAAAATGCATGTTTAAAACAATGGATAATTGCGTAAAAAACCATCAGCTTGTCAGTTTTTTGTGATTAAAATCTCAAACCATTTTTCGTTGCATAGAAAACACCAAACTAACTAAAAATCAATAAATCAAAATTTTATCAGTGGGTAACCGATTGAAATCGGTTATAAATCCTACGTGTACCGGTAAATAACCTATGTGGAATAAATTTTAATTGTTGATACCGGTTGCTAAGTACTACACATCATTTAAACCACCATTGATAATTTTTAATTATAATCAACGGGGGTTTAAATGAAGTGTAGTACTTAGCAACCGATATCAACAATTAAAATTTATTTCAGATAGGTTATTTACTGATCCACGTATGGTTTATAACCGATTTTTACCGGTTACCCATTGATAATACATTGATTTATTGATTTTTAGTTAGTTCGGGGTATTCTATACAACGAAAATGGATTGAGTTTTAATCACAAAAACCTGACAAGTTTATTGTTTTTTGCGTAATTATAACTTAAAACAAATACTTAGGGAAAAAAAGTATAAAAAAAACCAAGTCAAATATTACGACTCCTAAAAGCCATGTAAAGAAACAAATTAGTCTTTGTTTTAATCAATCACAAAGAGCGTTGTAACTAACTACCAACAAATGAAGCTTTGAATTATAGTAAAGTAAATATTTGCATCTCTTGGCTAATTAACTCCGTCCATTCTATTTATATAACTTTGTCCTTAACTAGTGTTGTGGTTGCCCGCGCGTTGCTGCGGGTATCCATAAAAAATATGTCGTTTTTGTCGCTTAAGGTAAAATATGATGTTAAGAAATAGAAAATAGTTTAGCATTAGTGGGTTACATGTTATTTTTTACGAATTTAGTGTGATTCAATTGATGATGTCTAAAGTATATTGTTTATTTAGGGTTTTATATGCACAAAACAATACGTTTTCATTTTTTTTTGTTCCGTCCCTCATATTATTCTTTCCCAATAAAGTTCTCGGGTTATTGTTTTCTTTCTGATTTTTAGAATAATTTTGTTTTTTTTCATAATCAGACATGTATTTTCCACAAAAAACCAACATGTCAGGAAAAGCCCTCAAATTTAATGTTTTTTTGGCAAAAAAAGAAATAATTCCAAAAATCACAAACAAATTAATAACTTATCGATTTTATTGGTAAAAAGTAAAGCCAAGAGGCTATACCGCAAAAATACGAAAAACATGTTGGTTTTTTTTTTCATATTAAACCTCCTTTTTTCACAAAAATATGAATAACAAAAGTTGATGTTTTATATACATATTGTGAGACAAAAGGCATAAAACAAAAAACAAAACAAAATGAATCACTATATTTAATTCTTCAAGTCGAGGTGGATGGATGCAAAAAGTTTCAATATCTAAATATTTAATCAAATATTAAAGAAGTTGATGTACAAACTGAATTTTTTTTACAAATATAAAAATATAAAAAATGTTGAACTCAATATTTATTATGCTTTAAAAAGGTTCATTATTTCATCCGTTAAAAAAATCAAAAAGTGAAATAATTCGTCCTTTTTTTCTTATCGGATAAATTTATAGATGGATTAATTATTTTCCCGTTCGGTTAAATTAAAAATCAGAGTTCTTCATTTTTTTCTGAGTGAAAACATTTAAAGTTAAATCAGTTTGCGTTATTTTCAATCATTTAAATTTAATATGGTTCGTCATTTTTTCTGAGCAAAAATATTTAAAACTAATATTGCTAGTCATTTTTTCGTTTGGTTAAATTGCAAATCAAAGTTATTAAATGTTTTTTCTGGTCAAAATCATTAATAATTAGATTAAACGGTTGTTTCTTTCGTTTGATTAAATTGAAAACCGAAATGGTTAGTTGTTTTTTTCGAGCGAAAATATTTAAAATTAAAATAACGAACACTTTAATTTTTCCAGCGAAATTAACCAAATAAAAAAAAACCAATCAAATTTAAGTATTTTGGATGGATAAAACGAATAACCATTTTGATTTTTGATTTAACCAAACGTAAAAAAAAACGACCAAAGAATCTCATTATTATTGTTTTAGTAGAAAAGACGATGTACCATTTCGATTTCCAATTTAACGAAATGGAAAAACGACGAACCAATTTAATTCGAAATGTTTTAATTCAAAAAAAGGGTATATGTATATATATGTATATTAGTGTAGATGGTTTTTATTGTATTTATTTTTTGTTTCTAATTGATTAAAAATATTACTATTTTTATTATATATTTATACCTATTTGTTTCATTAAAATAAGGAGTTGTTAATAATTTTTAATTAGAATGGTCGTAAATATAAACAATGACAAAATGATATTTTAACTAAAGTTAATAGATAAGAAACAATATTGAATGTAAACCTTGATAATAATAACTAATTTTAGAAAATTGAAAGTGTAGGGACCAAATCTAAAACTTAATACAAACTATAGGGGCTGATTCTGTAAATATTGAAATTTTGAGGAAATTGAAACGACGTCGGGCACCAAAACGGTGCGTTTAATGATGGCAAATGTAAGTTATATCAATTGCATATTGTTGAATTTGACACGTCATTTACCATAATTTTTTTTATTTGTATAAACTACTCCTCGATTAAATTCATCTCATCATAATCATCACGTACGTTGCACTTTAATAACTAGGGAGGAGCGACGGGTATCATTTTCCGAACCCGAACCGGTACTGGTACCGATCGATACCAAATTAATATATTTGGTCCGGTACTCGGTTTTTAAATTAGCTAAAATTCGGTTTTCAGTATCATCGGTTTAGGTACTATATTTATCCCGAATATCCCGACCCCGAACCGAAAATATAAATTAGCTAAAATTCGGTATTTGTAACTTTAAAACATTAAACTTTGTTCGGTATTTGATATTCGGTTTTCGGTATTAGGAATTCGGTATTCGGATGCAATATTTGGTGATTTATGTTTGATATTTGGTATCCTTTCCTCATTCGGTCCCAATACGTGACTGACACCGAAAACCCGGTCCCATAACCGGAACCGAACCGGCACCATATAAAATTATACGGTTCGGTATTCGGTTCTTTTAAAATTAATAATTCGGTTTCGGTATTTTCGGGATCGATACCGGTTCAGTACAGTCCGGTACCGAGCTCACCCCTATTAATAACATATAATTTTATGACCACTAATTTAACATCAACTATTTTATCTCGAAATGCATGCTATAAGTGTCTTTGCTAGATTATAAAATTGTTTTTGTGACATTTAATTGTTGTTTTATTTAACCAGTAATAAATTAACTATAAAATTATATAGCCATGATTACTTTATATTAGGGATGAGCACTGGGACCAAAAAAACCCGAATTTCGGCCCGGACCAACCCGTTATTAATGAAATTGGTCCGGGTTCGATTTCTTTAAAATCACTATTTTCGGTTTCCCGTTTTTTGGGTTTTGTCCACCGGTTTTCGGTTTTTAACCCGGCCCAAACCGAAATTTAAAACCGAAAAAGTTATTAGATGTAAAACATAATTATAAAATATTTTAAAAGCTTAAATGATACTTTGCCAAATAAAAAACAAATTTATAAAATCTTTTCCCAATTTTAATGAACTTTACCAAATCAATATTATTAATTTTGAAAAGATTTATTATTAATTTACGAATCATTATATTCATGTTTCACTCCACACACCATTTTTGAAAAAAATTGAAATTTTTTGAAAACCCAATATTTTTTAATTTTTGAGAAGAATATTTTACCCATTGCATTGCGAGAATCGTTCCACACTTACATGCCAAAATCGTTCCACACTTCCACTTCAGCCAGTGACCCACCATTGTTAAAGAAAAAATGCGATATACTTGATAATTTCACAAAAAAAAAGAGTTGAGAGAGAAAGATAAACAAAACAATAAAATATCTATGAAAATTGTATCGGTTCCAACCAGTCGAAGGACCGAAAAACCGGATCGAACCAAACCCATTTTACAAACATTGGGCCGGTTTTTGGTTTTCTCATTTCCTTACTTTCGGTTTTCGGTTTTTTTCGGTTCGGCCCGGTTTGATCCAAATGCTCCTCCCTGGTTTATATTATATAATTGTTTATTAAAATGCAAAAGCAACAAAAAAATCACCAAGAGAAAACTTCTAACTTGTTTGGTTTAAAACCATTCGGTCAAGATTATGAGTTTCATTAAATTTCAAAATCTTTCACTTGTTACTAAAATTGAAGCAAAGAACGTAACTACATGGACAGGGGCGAATCTAGAAATTTTTGTTATCAGTATCACTTTTTTAGAGTAAATTTAATATTTTAATTTTTTTAAAACGAATCGGGTCACCGAAACGGATTGTCAACAAAAAATTAATAAATAACAAGATTTTTGGGGTTTTTTTTTAATGTTTTGTGTTGATTATTTGTTTCTACTTTCTTCTTCTTTTTAAATCTTATTGAGTTTTTTCTTTAAAGTTTTTATGATTAAAAGTCAGTAATATTTCAATAAATTTGGGTAATAAAAACAACAAATTTAAATTAAATTTTTGTATAATACTTTTGTATATTTTTCGTCGATGTTACTCAAAAAAATTCATAGGTGTCACTCGAATTTTTATACATACGTAACTAGTATTTTGAAAATTTATCGGTGTCGAGTGACACCCATAGTAAAATAGTAGATCCGCCCCTCATGGAGTAAAGATTTGATGTCTTTGAAACATACAAAAAATAAGTCTTTTTTGGATGCTTTGGCCCCTTCTCGGTCCTCGGAGTAACTATTTTACCATGTCTTAGTAAAATTTTCCTTTCCGAAAGTGATGGAAGCAAACAATGTAGCTACACTCGAATCAAATCAAATAAATAAAACTCTACCATCTTAACACCGTCCAAACAACGTTACCAAATATTATGCTTTATCAACCTCACATGTATGAAAAGATTGATTATTTAGTTAGGCTAGTCATAATATGTCCATAAATGTAGCCGTATAGTAATAAACCATATAAGAAAATGTAGCGAAATCGATAACATGTTGTTCAACCGTGAACTCAATCCCAAACTAGTTACATTAAGGGGTTGTTTGTTTACTTTTTAATGAAATCATTAAGAAGTCATTCAAAGCTAAAATAACATTTTTAATGATTCCATCAAGAGGTAAATAAACATGACCTAAATGCCCCTGACTTAAGAACTTGGAGTTAAGAAGATTCACCTTATTGATGAAAAGCATAAAAAGTTATTAAGGTAAGAATACTTCTTTTTACATTTTTAAAAAATAAATGACAAATCATGCATATTGGAACTAATTAGAAGGAGTTTGGTTTGTTAATGGGCTTTGAAATGAGTATGATTATTTTTATGGTTTTGAAAGAAATGGAAGAAAGAGAACCAGAAGTATGGATGAATTTGAGTTTTTAATAATCATTTTTAAATTTTGTAATAATTTTTCAAACAAACAACTAATTTCTATGAAATCCAAACCCATTCCATAGTTCATGCCTTAAAAACATATCTAACCAACAGACCCTTTTAGCATGAAACATAGTTGTAATTTACCCTTACTATATTACCTATTGTTTTATATATATTAGAAATGACATTGCTATACGTACATCACCCCTCATCAATTTTTAATAATCATACATCTCTTCAATCATATGTTTTTTTTGTCAATGACATAGAACCCGATAATTAAACTTATTCTTCCTTTTCATATTTAGGGTAACTAAAGAGTAGTTAGTGGAGAGGATGTAAAATTAGCAATTAGGGGTCGTATATTCAGAATAGGCCTTTAGAAAGGTTTCTATCATCAAAATTAAGATAAATAATTTGTACTTGGATAGTGTCCATAAGACATGTTTGGAAGTTTAGGGCTTGTGTTGACAATGATTTTTAAGAGCTTCAATTTCCGATTTTGGAAAGCTCAAGTTTAAAATATTCATTTGGTTGATAGGAATTTGATTCAAAAATAAAAGTTTTGGAAAACTTTTCCATGATAAGCTATTTGAAATAGATTTCGAAATGAGTTTGAGCTTTGTGTCGAACAAATTTATTTTTTTACCCTCCGAATAATTACAAACTATAACTTTTAATAAATATTAATATATTTTTCTAGTCATTTAATACTAAAGCTACAACTATAGCTATTTTTATCAAACACATTTAAAAAAATAAAAAGTAATACTTTTTCAGAAGCTACTGCTAAACAAAAGGTTTTAATTACGAGTTAAAGTTCCAAACTACAGTTAATTGAGAAAAACATACCCTAATTTAATTTTAGGAAGATTTTCATACACGTCCTTGTAAAATTTCATAATTATGCATGTATTCTTGTAAAATTTCTGATTATGCATATATCTTTATAAACTTTTAAAATTTTCATATATGTCCAAATATATAATAATAATTATTAAATCATTTAAAAAGTCAAAACTTTTTTTTAAATTCTCTCATTAGTGAAATCTCCAAAGTACATCTTTTAAACCCAAACAAAAATAATCAACGATTTTATAAAGCCGAAAAAATGATTGACATGTATGTCTAATGCTACACACATTGTATGACTACAATTACACGTTTGACACCAACTTATCGTTATTAATTGTTTACTTATATACAAAGAATAAATCATATTAAATGGTAATTCAATTTTATATAAAAAATTAACTGACAATTAAAGAAAATTTTTATTAATACCAGTTGAAAAAGACCAAATCATCTAAATAGAATAAATGAAAAGGTTTAACTAGAAAATATGTTCGGTTTTGAAACCAATTATTTTCACTAATTAATATGTGTTTAATTAACGAGGGAATTAAAAAAAATAATATTATGAACTTTTAAATGATTTGATGATAAAAAACTTAAATATTTGGATATATATATGAGATTTTTAAAAGTTTAAAATAATACATATGTAATAAAAGAATTTATAAAAATATATACGTAACTATGAATTTTTATATGAATTCTTTCTATTTATATTTTATTATGAAAGGTTTAACTAGAAATATGTTCTGTTTTGAAACCAATTACTTTCACTATAAATTAATATGAATTTAATTAATGAAAGAATAAAAAAAAATATTTTGAACTTTTAAATGATTTGATGATAAAATTTAAATATTTGGATATACGTGAGATTTTTAAAAGTTTAAAATAATATACGCATAAAAAAAATATTTATAAAATTATATACGAATCACATTTACGAAATTCTTTCTAAATTGTAATTTGATATTTTAAGGTAACATGTATTCGTAAAAATATATTTCCAGAGAAATAAATAAAAGGAAATGATGTGTGTCTCTTTCTTGTATGTTTTCATCATAAATCATCTGCCTTGTGCTGTGGAGTCATGTGACACTCACAGGTGTATATAAATAGCTTCTGCAATTTCTTCTCACCCAATTTCATTTCCACTCTCTCTCTTTTCTCCACTCATCTCCTCCTTTCTCTCTCTTTTTTCTTAAAATCAAAAATGCTTTTCTTTCTGGTTTCTTGCATCTCCTTCATCCTTCTCTCCAAGTTTTCCTTCTTCAAAACAATCCCATCTTGGAATCCTCCTGAAATGGCTTCTCTCTCATTTCAATCTTTCTTCAAAACCATTTTAGGAACAAGCATGATTTCTCCCAGTCTCTATCCTCTCGACCCAATCAAAAATAGTTTCACAATCGCAAGAGCAGAGGCTATAGAGAAGAACAAGATAAACAAGAAGAAGAAAAAAGAAGATTTTTGTTTATGTGATTTGCCAGATTTGCCATTGGAATGCATTCTTGAGAAGCTTTCACCAGGTGGATTAATTAGTATGTCAGGGGTATGTAGGTCTTTTAGGGCTATGTGCACACAAGATCATCTCTGGGAAAGACACTTGAACCAGAAATGGGGTAAGTTCTTGATGGGTAGTGATTCTGTATATAAAGAATGGCAGGCCCACATTGACACCAAGAAACGAAAAACCCTGGTGGATTGCTCAAACGGAAGGTATTTTCGGGTTTTCACTACTGGTTTCTGGTGGAAGAAAAATGTGAAATTGAACACTACCAGTATTTGTTTGCCTGTTGATTCAATCATGTCTTGGTATCTCTCTCTTGAAAGTGGCAACTTTCCTTTCCCAGCTCAAGTTTACAACAGAGAGGTAATTTATAATTATCCCCAAATTTTAAGTAATTTTGACTTTTGGAATGTCAAACCTGGTCCTTCTAAAACAAAAATTAACCTAAATTTTATCGAACGACATTCTTGTTATATTTATGATCTTATTGCAAAACTCTTAGTAGTAAACTTTTTTTTTTCTTGAAAAGGCAACAGATTGGTATCAATTATGAAATTGAAAACTATGTAGTTGACCATATAAAGTCAAAGGGTTCAATGATTCAATTGCTTTGTGATGCAAGATTTAACTAGTTCTTTGTTAGTTTAAAGGGTTCTGATATTCATATGATGTTTCAATGCAGAATGGAAATGTTGGATTTTTGTTGTCTTGTTATGATGCAAAAGTTAGCTATGATGCCAACACAGACAGTTTCAAGGCCAGGTGAAAATTTCAAAGCTTTTTTCATCCCCAATTATATTATGCAAAACCCATTTCAGAAATTAGGCCTCTAAGATAAAATGTCTAGTTAATTCATCAACAGGAGAAGTCTTTGTATACTGTCTTTGGTTGCAGAAGATTGCAAAGAGATGATTGTTTTTGTGACTTTACCGCGTTGTAAATTTCTTAATTTTACATGAAGTTTATGGTTTTACGGGTTTGTATAGGTACTTAGCACACGGTAGGCCAACAACCGAAGAAAATATCGGATGGGAAAGGCTAAGATCGCCAGCTGTTGATGCAACGGCGTATGATCTTCATGTCTCTGATTGCTTAACTGATTTACAACCAGGAGATCACTTTGAGATTCAGTGGAGGAAATCAAAAGAATTTCCTTATGGTGGGTGTGTTCTTTGATTACGTAGAGATTTATCTAGTTGATGTGTATGTATGCCTGTTCCAAGTGCTTAACCACGTGTATTTTCTTGATGTTTTGTAGGTTGGTGGTATGGAGTTGTTGGCCACTTGGAATCGTGTGATGGAAACAAGCTTTATTGCCAATGCCATCGTAGTGGTGAGTCTCCGCAATGTTGTAAGCGCAGCTTTCTTGATATATTTATTAGAAATCACAAACAAAGATGATATTCTTGATCATATCCTGCTTGCTAGTTAATAGCTTTGTTTGCTAGACCAAGTTTAAGACTCACAAATATTCTTTAAAATATGATTTGTACAAAATTTTATGAACATTTCCCTTAGTTGCAAAAGATGGAGGGGATGATGACTACACCGGATGGAAGTCACTCGTGCGACTCCAAAGATTTGATGCTCTTCAAATCTTATGAATAATCGTAAATATTATAATATAAATGTGGTGCTCTCCTTTTGTTGTCACCAACAATTATGTGCACACTTGATTCTTACTTTAACATAGAAAAGCCAATAAACTAGGAACATGTTTTAATTTTTTATGCTTAAACGTACACTTTATCCTGTTTCGAGCATCTTCTTATCTTTAAAACTGTCCTATAAATGCTGTAATGTTCCTCCTTTACAACACATGAAAAGTTTATAAGATATAAGAAGTCTGTAATTCTCGTACCAATATCCAGATGTAGATCAACTGCCATGAGTTCTTGTTGGCTCGAATCGGAATGAGTGTCTTTTAAGGTTGACTACATTCATTTGACTTCAAACAGATGGTCCTTTGAGTTAGATTTACTGGTAAATTGTAGGTCACCAATATAGATATTGAAAATGTGACCAAATTTGACCGAGTCAGCTATTGAAAATGACCGAATTTGTCCTGATCCATGTTAACCTTAACAAGGAAACTTAGGTGTTGTTTGTTTTTCATTAAGAGCCACTTATAAAGCTCTTAAGTCTAATATTCAGATGAATGATGAATTCAGATTGTTTGTTTAGTTTCAGACTTCAGATGTTGCAACTTCTGAATTTACCTCTTAAACTTAAGAGTTTGATAGTTGTCTGAACTAAATTAAGAGCATCTTAATTTCAGATCTTAAGGTTTCCTCTTAATTTCAGACGTGATTTTCAGACTTCAGACATTTAACCTCTTAAAAAACAAATGACACCTTAGTCATACTGAACTGTAAAAAATAATAAAAATTGGAAATTTCTGTTAGATACGAAGTTGGTTTGAACTGAATCCCATGGGCAACTTAAATTTTGTATCGAAAGTTTTATGACAGATAGAATGACAAGTTTCTTGTTTAACAACAGACACAGTGATATTGGAGTTCAAGCAGTATAGCCTGGGGTCGCGATGGAGGGAAGTGGTGATAGACAGGAAGGACCATCGAGAAGTAGGAAACGAAACAGATGGGTTTTATGGAGGAATCAGAAAACTATACCGCAATGACGAGATCATGATCTGGAAGGGCCTTTGGCCAACTCAGCCACTGGTATAACGTGTAGGCAAGCGTAGCGTGGTTTGATCGAGTTGGAAAACTGACCGGTGTGCACGTAGCCTGTCGACTCCCTCTTTCCAAGTGTAAATAGAAAGAAGGTCTATGAAGAGATGAATTTGGTATCAGTTTTTATAAATTAGTTGATGCACAAAGGATAATGTAACAAATAAAAAAAATGGTCATTGTACATATATATAGGCTAGGTTTATAATCTGATCGGATGTGATTTTATCCATCTTTTGTATCGGTTTATATATCAAATATATTTAATATTTAATTTTATAAAAAAGAATGGCAGATACTAGCAATTTAAATACTAGTAATTTATTTGCGAGGTCCATAACCTTTTTTTTTTTTTCTAATCTTTTACTTGTTGATAAAGGAAATTAAAAGAAACTTTATAATTTTATTCATCAATATTTTTCTTCAAATGTGTAGGTAATTTATAGACTATGAGTGCGTTTGGTTCGCGGATTTTCTAGGATTTGCATTTAGAATATTGTGTTTGATTCACAGATTTCAGTAAGGATTTAAAATCTCACGATTTCTTAAATCCTTTTATTCTTTACTATTTAAAAATCCAGCCTCCCTTTAGGATTTTAAATCACAATTACATTGCATTTTTTATATTAACAATTTTTTTCTAAAAGATAATGCCGATAAATCCGTACACCAATAAATCTAGGGATCAAATAAAAGATACAATATTTAAACATTGGTACAAGTCAACATTACTTTCTTGGTCAGTTTGGTCACATACTCACATCAATATGGTTAAACATTTTATTCTATAAATATCCTTTTAGCCTAAATTGATAAGAAGAGATTCCCAATTTCTCATCAAAGAGACAAACCAAATAGGGAGGGTCTCTTTATTTTGATGTTTTATTCTCAACATACATTATTGCAAACTTACACGATTAAAAAGACTTAGTGAATGTAGACGAGAATTCTATATATACAATCAGAACACACTTCAATTCACAATCCGCTTCAGCTCAGATTTCTTCAACACTTAACCTTTTTTATACATTTACAGATAAAATAACAATATTCAAACAGACCAGAATTGTATCCAATACATCAATTCGACGGCCTCACACATACCTACACAAAAATTTTCATAGGTAAATACCATAATAAATACAAAAAAAGTAGGACTGTGTGTCAAGATACAACTAATATTTGTATCCACTTCGATAATGTGAGAGATATCGACCAACCAAAAGCACTCATTGACTAACAAGGAACATGTATACGATTGATTTAATCGTCCACTTTATCCTGTTGTTGTTTGTTGTGGATAACATATTTATAGCATTATACAAAGCTTGTTTTGTGTTTACATTTCGACACATAAAAAGTTGCATTTTTGATCCTTTAAATCGGTCTTTGACACATGTGAAGTTGTCTACACTCTTTTCCAACTTTTCAAGAGAATATTAGATAGATACGATGCACTAAAAAGATGGTTTCCAAATGTCTAAAGCATCGATAATTGGTCTTTGTGACCCCCCTATTGGTTGTTGCCGCTAAAAGATTAGGTGACACGTGTCTTAAAGTCGAGATATCAATTAACATGCTTTGACTTTTGTGATCGAATTGAGGTTGCACGTGGGTCCATGTTTGAAGGGCTTCTTCAATTCCTTTCCTGCTTGTGGGTTGAGTTCTATAAAATTGCAACACTTTATTTTATATCACTATATTTCATTGGTCACAAATGGATTAGAAAAGGCAATCAGATGGAGTATTTTTCACCAACAACACTAATACACTATGCTGACTTGGTTCTTACATTAGATAATCTAGAAAAAAAAAAAGATTGTTTAATTATAATTTTGTAGTGCCATACCTGAATGACTTCCATTGCTTTTGTTTCCCCATGACAACTAGATCAGGCTCATGATAATTTAGTCAGGTAATGATAACGTTACTTGTGACTGCCAATGTTATGTTTGACAAAACTAGCTGTAACTTCGAGATTTTGAAAGAGATAAAACTTTTGGGAGCTCAAGCTTTTTGAAAAACATATGACTTTTAGTTTTATAAATATGGTTAATTGGTATAATAAGTTGTAGCTTTTAGTATTAAATTACATAAAGTTACATTACTATTTATTAGAAATTATAGTTTATAATTAATATGTGAGTAGAAAAGTTATTATGTTAAAATCCTCTAGGTATATGCCGTATGCATTGATTCACTTTTGTTCACAATATATTAATTATCAAGAAATTAGATGCATTCAACTTGTTTTAAATTAGAAATTGAACTCAATTTCATTTTTTTAAAGCTAATTTTAATCTAGATTATTTGTAAGGGTGCATGCTAATTAAGATTATTTGACACATAATCAGCCAGATCGACATCAGTTATTTTTTAAGTGTGTTGTTTATGCAGGAATTGTTGGCTCCTTTTGTCTTAAATTGGTATCCTAAGGTAATGAGTACGTTTTAACACGAAGGGATACAAAGAACGAAAGAAAAGCAATATTTGTAGAAAGTGTTTCTACTTGATCCAAGCCTGATGAAGTTTCTTGGAGTTGAAAGAAGCGGCCGCATGAGGTTCATTATTTATTATCATCAGAAGCAATGTTGATCGATATTTACATCGATCAGGAGCATCTCAAAATCCTGTGGTTGTTAGGGATCTTGGTAATTGATATCCATCATGTGCAAGATGACACAACAATATATATTCTAAGATGATAATTAAGCTAGCTATATATAGCAGAACAAAAGTTACAAACCACATCAACATTCGATACGATACCACTTTTTATTCACAATCTCATAGCAAATGGAGAAATAGTAATTAAGGCTCAAGTTCAGGCAAATGAATAAGTTGACAATTTATTCACCAAGGCAACCACTTGAACGATACCCGTGATAGTAACCGGAACATGCAACTTTTTTATGCAAGGAAAGTGATTGGGAGGAGCGAGGGGGTGTACGTACGTATTAAGCAACAATGCTCCAAAATATTTCATTCTTGTCCTAACTTTTGTAGTAGTATTCTGTATATCTTTCTAGTCGTTTGGTACATTAACATGCATGCGTTAGCAAGCGATTAATGGAACATGTACACAACTTTCTTTACACTTACGGTTTCGTACTTCTTCTGCTTCAATTGTAAAGCAAGAACCAAGTTCCCCTTTCTTCCTGGCACTGCTCTATTTTCTGCTATCCTGTAAAGAAAAAGATACATTGCCTCATGAAATCTTAACGGAAAATTAAACAGTTTCCTAGGTTTTTAATTGGATGCATGTTAAATGAGAATTGAAAGTGCATATTAATTAGTTGAAATATATAGCAACATACTACCATTAGCTTTTTTCATATATATAACAATGAACACCATTTCAAAAAAGCGAATCAAGCCCGGTTAAAACCCAAATGTAGCCTGTTGTTATGTGCTACTTGTCCACTTGAAGTCATATATATTAATATAAAGCATAACGTTAATTAATTACCTGTTAAGACTCAATTACGTGTTCAAAAGATCCCACCAGCTCCACGATGTTAGAAACCTGTAGTGAATAGAATCTGCAATCGAATATTTGTTTGGATGTCTTTTTATTGTGTTGGACACGGCCGTATACGAGGATTTTCATGTCCAGTGCGAGATAGAATAATAATGCCCTCTAAAAAATTTTAAACACATGCCATACTATTTTTTAATAGGGTTTGGAATAGGGGTGAGCTCGGTACCAGACCGAACCGGTACCGATCCCGAAAATACCGAAACCGAATTATTAGTTTTGAAAAAACTGAATACCGAACCGTATAATTTTATATGGTGGCGGTTCGGTCCCGAATACCGAATTTTAGCTAATTTAAAAACCGAATACCGAATTTTAGCTAATTTAAAAACCGAATACCGAACCGAATTGATTAATTCGGTACCGGTACCGGTTCGAGTTCGGAAAATGGTACCCGGTCGCTCACCCCTAGTTTGGAACCTAGTTAAGCAAAGCAGAGATTAAGTAATTATAGAAAAATCAGGTGATCACCAAATTACAACTTCAACTTCTATGCAAACATCAAAATGGTTAAGTTCCTAAATAACTCTGGGTCGTCTGTAATTCAGAATAGGGGAAATGACAAAAAATAGTAACAAGTTTGACATTTTTATCATTAATAGTAACATTATTTATTTTTTGTCATTTATAGTAACAACTTTTTATTTTTCTATCAATAATAGTAATGGGTGACCTGCAAACTTGTTTAGCAGGTCACCAACACCTTTTCAGTTATCAATAATAGTAACAACTTTTCATATTTTTATCAATAACAGTAACATAACAAATTAAACCAATTTTTTTTATGTTTTTCTAAGATTTTGTAAACACCAAAATAAACTCAATTTATTTAATTACATTACTACTATCTTTAGTGACTATTTTTTTTAATTTTATTAGATTTATTTATTTACAATTTTTATTTTTCATAACCTTTTCTGAATAGTTATTTACGATTAGATAATATTTGATCATTTATTCACAATTATATATAATATGAACGAAAAAATACCACGAATCATTTCAATTCTTCTTTTCCAAACGAAAAAAGTATCAATCATTTTCTTTTTAGTTTTTCCCAACAAAATAATATGAACTATTTTGGGTTTTTAATTTTTTCGATCTAAATATGTTGTAGTTTTTTTATATAAAAAAATAAAAATTGGTTTGCAATATTTTTCAAGCAGAAAAACTATAAACCACAATTATTCATAATTTTTTGAGTTGTTAAAAATTGTAACATCTCGTCTTTAAGAAATATTACGTGTATTTAATTTATTGGATGATTAAATCATTAATATTGCGGTGGCGCAATGATATGACGATTAGTGGATTGTTATAAGCTGCTAAATTATGGAAATTGGTTTACCAAGTGTTTGCAAGTGGTTATGTATCATTTGTATGGGTTGTAATATTTTTCATTCGACAAAACTATAAACTGGAATACTTCATAGTTTTTTTCGTTGTTAAAAATATAAAAATAATTGAGTTGCAATTATTTTGTACGAAAAATCAGAATGATTTATAGTTTTTTGTAAAAAAAATCTAAAACATGATTGAGTCATAGTTTTTCATTCGGGAAAGCTAAAAGTTGAATGGTTTGTAATCAATTTTGTTTGGAATTTATTAAAAAACCAAACAATTTGAAATATTTTTATTCTGAATGAAAAAGTATTGTGACCCATTCTTTTTTTAGTTTTTCTATGAATGAAAAAATCATGACTCATTGTGGTTTATAGTTTTATGAATGAAAAATATTGAGATTTATTTTGATTTTTTATTTTTTAAATTAAAAACTATGACCCATTTAGATTGGAAAAACTAAAAAAATGGAACGATTTGTATTATTTGTTCGGAAAAACTAAGAAAAAGATGGTTCGTAGTTTTTTAGTTGGAAAAAACGAAAATTAAAATAATTCATAGTATTGTTTTTCATTCATATTTTTATATAATTGTGAATAAATAATCGAATATCATCTATCCGTAAATATTCGGAATATAAATTTGGTTTATTTTTGGTGTTTATGAAATATTAGAAAACTTAATAAAATAAAAAAATTATGTTTTAATTTAATATGTTACTATTATTGATAAAAATCTGAAAAGATGTTGCTATTTTTTATAACTGAAAAGTTGGTGACCTACTAAACAGGTTTCCAGGTCACCGATTACTATTATTGATAGAAAAATAAAAAATTGTTACTATAAATGATAAAAAATAAATAATGTTACTATTAATGATATAAATGTCAAAACTTGTTACTATTTTTGATCATTTGCCCTTCAGAATATTATTACACATTGAGTCACTGTATAAATTTAACCAAGGTAGTATATGAGTAAACGAAAACACGATTCAATATGTTATGGTTAATTTAGAGTATACCTTTGCTCACTACCAATATGGGTAGCAACTAGAATCATCCTCCCAAACAAAAAAATCATTATGAATATTACTTGTGATTAAGAAGGCCTAATCCAAAAACTTCATTCCTAAAAATAAAGATTGTTCTCCCCCAAAAGTACTTAAATCGATCTCTAAAAGAAGCTGGAAGGGATAAACTTTTTAAGCCCCAATTATATGTCTTCAGTTTTTTATCCTTGATGCAACATCGGAGACAATGTGTCAATATCAGACAACAAGATCATGTATTTTAATTGCAATGTCAAACTCACTTACATGCACCTCTCCACTACTAACTGCAACTGATCCCTACCCTTGACCGGTAACACTGGTTAAATCAATATATATATAAAAAACTAGTAAAAATTAAAACTAAAAAAGCAAAATAGTAACACTTAAGCTAAGAATTAATCAAATCAAAATACATAATACAAATGAACAAATCAAATCAATTCAGATTGAAAATATTAAATTGGATCAAACCTTGAATTGTTTTGGGCTTTTAGTGCTGAAGAATTTTTTGGGACTCCAAGGCGAGAAGTATCAAGAGTAACAAAGGGAATGAAGGATGAATCGATGATGATAACTCAATCAATCAATCGATGATGATAACCAGAGTAACAAAGGGATCATTGATGTGATTGCGATTTGTGATTCATTGATTCGTGTTTGTGATTCTTGAGTTGCATCCATCTTCTTCCCGTCGTCCAAGTCGACTTTTCCTCTTCCCTTCCTTGACTCTTTGTCTACTTCCTGTTGTTTGTGACTGCCTCGGTGAGTCGGTGCCTATTAAAAAGATGTATTGGGCTCTAAAACTGAACCTAGTATAGGTATAGTGGACTAAAAAAATTGTTGCCCCTTATTAGGCATGGCAAAAAAACTCATCCCCGATGGGGAACCCGTAACTCGACCCCGATTTGACCGGGGAATCCCCGAGTTGACCGGGGATGGGGATGGGGAATCCCCGATTTAAAATAATGGGGATGGGGCGGGGATGAGAGACACTTTAATCCCCGACCCCGAACCCAACCCCGGTTATAAAATATGTTTTAATATAAATTATTACATATATTTAACTTTACAATGTAAATTATTTATTACATTCTATATAATATATTAAATATAACTGTATATGACTTTTCTATAGTTTAAAATACTATTTTTGTTTTTCATTTTATTGGTTTCATAAATGTTTTGCATCTATTCTTTGTTTTAGTTTTATTATAAATTATACATTATATATATAAACACCTCAAATATGTTTGAATTAATTTTTTTAAAGTTTATTTACATATATTTTTCTACTAAATTACTATTTATAGTTTAAACTTAAATATAATCTTTATGAAATTGAAAAACCCGATTCCCCGACGGGGATCCCCGATCCCCGATTGGGACGGGGATGGGAATAGAAACTCATTCCCCGACGGGGATGGGGCCGGGGACGGGGGAGAGGATTATGAAGCGGGGATGGGGATGGGAACTGAGATCCCCGCCCCGCCCCGCCCCATTGCCATCCCTACCCCTTATAATATGTTGCCTTAGGCCATAACCCAGTCGGCCCTTCAATCAGGGCCGACTATGGTGTTGGATACTTCTCGATAACAATTTAGCAAAATTGGTCTCCAATTTTTATGTTAAAGTCACAAGAATGCACTAGAAGATGAATAGAAAGGATAGTATGTTTGTTACGAGAATTAACCAACTATCGTTTTTATTTAAACACTGTCTATATTAATTTTTATAATAACAAAATTCTGTTTTATAAGTAACTAATGCATTAGCAAGCAGCTAATTGGTTATACAAATGCATGAGTTACAATCCAAACAAATCTAGTCTTTTTAAACATGTTTTATAACATCATTTAATGATTTTAGTTGGTTGGGAGGATTAGTAAAGAAAAATAATAGTTAAATGACTTAATCGAAAAATAGATAACTTTATAGGCTTTTTCGATAAAATCCCGTTATAATATCTTTAGGGTCCAAAAAATTTCATATATAAAAAAATTTAATTAGTTAAAGATCGATAGGGTCATTGGAACCCATGGCTTCCAGTATAGCGTGGTTAAACTTATACATAACGTATTGACTAAGATTTTGATATAATTTATACAAATATACATTTTCACATGTTCTAAGTTATATCTTAGTTTAGTACCAACTGAAATCGTTAAATGATTTGCCTCATATTCAGTGGCGGACCCAGAAATTTATTTTATGGGGGTCGGAATTTAATAGCTACGATAGTGTAAGTGTTGGAAAAAAGTGTAAATTTTTCAAAGAAAAAAAATGTATTTTCCATGTTTATGGACTAAATATAATTATATAATTGTGAAATATATCATTAATATTTTGTAAGTGTGTATTCTCCTTGAATAGAGGATTCCAACGATATAAAGAACGTTCAAAACAGAACTAAGATGAATGAGATATCGATGCTCAAAGATTGATGTTTGAGGAGAACTTGAGTCCCACATAGAAAGGAAGATGGAAACCAAAGTGGGTTTATAAGGAGGAGTGTTTAAAATTATGACAAGATTGTTTGTGGTTTTACTCCAATGCCTACCCGCACGTAGGGGGTGCAAATCTTGGACCACAAAGGCTAAATAAAATCCATTGAACTCGTGTATGTACGCCAGCACCTGCGGACACGAATGCAGCTCCGAAAATCAGGGCTCGTGCGAGATAGTTTTTTACTCCGAGTGAGAGCTGAGGGGTCGAACTTTAAAAATCATGGGGATCATTTTTTTAGCTATATACATAACCCGCAAATCCGAAAATTTATCGGGGTCGGTTGACCCCTATAACATAGGCATGGGTCCGCCCCTGCTCATATTACGTGGATATATATGTTAAGGGGTAAAGCCATACAATAGCAACCTACTTTTGAAAATGTATCGATATGGTACGTCTACTTTTTTAATTGTCTATACGGTACTTGTACTTTAATTTTCAATATCGATATGGTCATTCTACATAATAGAGCCCAGTTTTTACATACGAAACATGGTTTCAATGGTATGAAAAACAGGGGTCTATTACAATATGGTCATATCGGTATGAAAAATTGAAGTACATGTACCATATCGATATTTAAAAAAGTAGACGTACCATAATGATAAATTTTCAAAAGTAGGTTACTAATGTATAGCTTTACCCCTATATGTTAATTACCACAATTTCTTGCCACTCTTGTAAGATGAAATTTATAGATTCTGTTTATCTCTTTTATTAATTTAATAACTATTTGTTCAAGCATGATTATTGAAGGATTTTGTCTGTGTTTCATTTTCAATTTACAAAACGTCGTCTACTTTGTATTTTTATTTTTTGCTCTGTACCTTATTTATGTTATATTTAATTGAATAATACCTTGAATGTTGAGTTGACATAATATTGTTTATTTGATAATATGTTTGTTTAAATGATCCTATGAACGTAAGATAGTTTTGTATTCAATTAAAATTTTGCAATGATCAAATTTATTAGTATAAAAGTACTTATTTAATAATATGTGTGTTTAAATAACTTTACGTACGAATGTAAGATAGTTGTGCATTCAATTAAAAGTTTTTAAATAAAAATTTTTATCATAACCATCGTTTAATTTATTATATTTTTATTTTTCGATACCTATTGATTTCTGCAATTTAGTTTGGGCCACCAAAAAATTAATCCTGGCTACGCCACTGGAAATTACACCATGCCCATAAGTCGGTTACGACTTACGACAAACAAAATTGTGAAACTGATTGCGAAACGAATTCTGTTTGCAGTTGGAAGCCACCGGATGAAGTCAAGTTTAATATTTAAAATAAAATATAAATATGTAATGTAGATATCAGACGGTTTGATGATACGTACGTAACTATTTTACAACAAGTGAATCTACAAGATAACATGTGGGAGGGTACGTACGTAATTAATGCAAGAAACATCTATATCTATATCTATAAATAAATACTATTAAAAGAGTAACTATTTTGCCACGTGTCGTCATCTGGTATTGCCACGTGGCATCACCTCATACCGCCATTTGGGAGTTATATTTTTTAATCTATGATTAATCCATATAATGAATAATTTAAAATTATATCAAATCAAATCTAAATTTAAACTAGATCTTGTCTAATATAAAAATTTTAGTTTTTAAATTTGAATTTATATTTAAGTTTATTATATTATATAAGTACATATATAAATTTGATAAAATATATTTAAAAATTATCATATAAGATTAATGAAATTAATTTTTTAAATTTATACCCATGTTATACATGGGTTTATAAACTAGTATATATAATGATATAAATGTATTATACCTTCTTCTTTCAATGTGTTCAAATATTCATTGGTTTTCCATATTTAGTTTGGAATAATTGTTAAAAACAGCAATCAATTTTCACTTATTTTTGAAGTATAACAATTAATTATTTTCAAGGTAAACTGTCAAAAAATTAATATAACATAAAATTCAAATTTTCAGATAAAGATAATATAAAGAATTTTAATCCGAAAAAGAATTAAAAATTTTAATTTTTATCCTAAAATGGTATGGCTTTAAAAGGTAATCAGCCACATTTGTAAAGATGTGTCTAAACCACTGACAAGACATCCTATGCGACAATAACAACTCAACTATTCAAGTTTTTATTGTTACATGAATTGTCACATGTTATGTCAAATTTTTATTTAGTTTTCTAAATCAATTAAATTATAAATGTGTTTTAATACATTTTCTATACAAAGAACCATATTCAGCTAGAACACTAAAATCGATTTGCATTCTAAAACAATGAAATCAAATTCGAAACCTAACTGCTATAATGTGTGGAAACCCTCAATGGGTGTATTGCATTCAACTCATATAAATAGAATACATATTTACAAAGGAGACCCCTACACTATATATTATTTAACACACCCCCTCAGTCGCAGCTGGAGGAGGACTGATGCTAAGATTGGACTTAAATTGTAAAAACAGCTGTGTAGGAAGACCTTTAGTAAATATATCTGCTAACTGATGAGAGGAAGGCACATGCGACACACGCACTTGCCCCAAAGCAACACGTTCTCTTACAAAGTGTAAGTCAAGTTCCACATGTTTGGTTCGTTGATGCTGTACTGGGTTATTAGCTAAATACATGGCACTTACATTATCACAAAAAACAACCGTGGCACGTGAAAAAGGTAGATGTAACTCAATCAAAAGATTACAAAGCCAGGCAGATTCGGCAACAACGTTAGCAATACCACGATATTCGGCTTCGGCACTTGAACGGGACACAACATGTTGGCGTTTAGAGGACCAAGACACAAGATTGTCACCTAGGAAGATGCAGAACCCAGAGGTGGACCGACGTGTTTCAGGACAACCGGCCCAATCAGCGTCAGTGTAACAGACCAAACGATTTATAGAGGATGGGCGGAGAAAAAGACCATGAGTAAGGGTACCCTTCACATAACGAAGAATGCGTTTGAGGGCATTCAGATGTGGTTGGCGAGGATCGTGCATATACAGACATATTTGTTGTACAGCATATGCGATTTTCGGACGAGTGATCGTGAGGTACTGTAATGCACCCGCAAGACTCCGATAGAGAGTCGGATCATCGACTGGTTTTCCAGAGGAGGGTAGTTTGGACTTTGTCTCAGCCGGTGACGAGCAAGGATGACAAGTGTCCATGCCAGCACGAGAAATGATTTCTTGGACAAAAACTGATTGAGACAGAAAAAGGCCCGAAGAAGAGCGTATAGCGGAGACCCCTAGAAAGAAGGAGAGAGCGCCAAGGTCAGTCATTTTGAACTCAGATGACAAACGAGAGATGACATAATTGACCAGAGCTTGGGAGGAAGCTGTTAGAATGATATCATCTACATATAGTAGAAGGTAGATGGTATCACAACCATGATGACAAACAAAAAGAGAACTGTCAGATTTACTTGAATGGAAACCGAGAGAAGTAATGAAGACGGTGAATCGATGAAACCAAGCACGGGGAGCCTGTTTGAGACCGTACAGGGCTTTTCGAAGGCGACAGACATGCTGTGGGAAAGAAGATAGCCAGGCGGCTGTTTCATATAAACTTCCTCGGATAATTCGCCATTAAGAAAAGCATTTTTAACATCAAGCTGATGAATCGGCCAGTTTAGGGAGAGGGCAATGCTTAGGACCATTCTGACAGTAACTGGTTTGACAACAGGGCTGAAAGTTTCGTCATAGTCAAAACCAGGCATTTGAGAAAAGCCTTGAGCTACCAGACGGCCCTTGTAATGCTCAAGGCGACCCTGACTATCGAACTTATGGCGATATAACCAACGGCACCCAACAATGTTGACTTTTGGAGGAGGGGGAACAAGATCCCACGTATGATTGGAGAGAAGAGCAGACATTTCAGTGTCCATGGATGCCTTCCAATTGGGATCACGAATTGCCTGAGCAGAGGACTTGGGAATTGGGGAAAGAGATTCAACAGCTGACATACTCAAAATTTGGCGAGGTTTGAGACTGCCAGTACGCGATCGGGTCGTCATGGGATGGGTGGAGGTAGGAGCCGGAGGTGGTGAAGAAGTGACAGCGTCAGGTTGAATTGATTCCGAAGACCTGTGCGAAGAGTGAGGTTCGACAGACGAATGAGGTGGGTCATCGGCTGTAGTAGCATCACTAGAGGGAATGAGCGAGTCACTCGAGGTATGTTCAGTAGAAGAATTATCTGAGGGAGTGGTGGATGCAATAGGTTCGTTAGTCATCACAGTGGATGTGGTGACGTCGTCAATGAAAGCATCGTACACAGAGGGAGAGGGTGGGGCATTGAACGAAGGATACGGAAAGTGATCTTCATCAAAGATCACATGACGTGAGATGAGAATACGGTGGGTGACTAGGTCATAGCATCGATGACCCCGATGACAAGGGGAAGGCCCGAGGTATACACAAGCAGTAGAGTGAGGGGAAAGCTTGTTTGGGGCTGTAGAAGAGAGATTTGGATAGCAGAGGCAACCAAATACACGCAAGTGTGTAAAGACCGGGAACGTGCCGTACAAGATCTCACAGGGAGTTTTGGAGTCCAGAGTAGTAGTGGGAAGAATGTTCAGAAGATGAACAGACATGTTGAGAGCTTCGACCCAGAATTTTGGTGGAAGAGAGGCTTGAAACAGAAGAGTACGGAGCACATTGTTGATTGTGCGAATGGCTCGTTCAGCTTTGCCATTTTGTTGTGACGTGTATGGACAAGAAAAGCGAACTTTAATGCCATGTTTTTGAAAAAGCTCAAGTAATTTACTATTATTGAATTCACGTCCATTATCACACTGAAAAGATTGTATATCTGTTTTAAACTGATTTACAACATAAGCGCGAAAGATAGTAAATACTTGAAAAACATCAGATTTTACACGCAATGGAAATACCCATAAAAAATGAGAATAATCATCCAAAAACAGAATATAATATTTAAAACCACTCAAACTGGAAATAGGAGATGTCCACAAATCGGAATGAACCAGTTCAAAAAAAAGTGAAGTCTTAGTTGTCGACTTTGAAAAAGACAAACGACAATGTTTACCCAATTGACAAGCGTGACACGTAGGTAACATTGCATTGGAACAAGAAATAAATTTACGAGAACGTAAAAAATTAAATGTAGAGCTGCCCGGATGACCAAGACGACGATGCCATACATCAGGAGAGAGGGAGACCATAGCAGTGGCAGAGGACACAGTAGGCGGAGAAGGCTCGAGGACAGGGTAGAGATCACAAGTACTGTCAGAGCGATGAAGGAGACGCCCTGTATCAAGATCCTTTATGGAGAAACCAAAAGGACAAATTCAATAGAAACTCAGTTATCAAGAGTGAACTTACGCACAGAGATTAAATTCTTAACCATATGATCAGAAACAAGTACATTTTTCAGTGCCAATTTATTTTGTGATAGTGGAAGAAATGTATCACCAATGCAAGAAACCGGAAGTAAAGCACCATTACCAACCATGATTACTTTGGACTTGCCACAAGGTTTAAGAGAAAGTAGATTACCTTGGTTGAATGACATGTGGGAGCTTGCACCAGTGTCCATATAGTAGTTGTTATCCTGATTCTGTTGTGGCGGCTGTGCAGACATTGAACTGAAGAGAGCTGCTAGATCTGTGAACTGAGGCGGAGCTGCATTGGCAGGAGAAACTGGAGGAGGCGCAGCATAGAGTGCTGATTGAGTGTGAGTTGGTGTGGAAGACACCGGCTGACGATAGTTTCCTCCAAACTGAGAAGCCTGAGATTGCTGATGTAGTGCATTCTGAAGGAGGTGAAGAAGTTGATTGTTGAAAGCCGGTGGGGCATTTGATTGACCTGCATCACGAGAATAACCTGTAACAGAAGTAGTGCTGTTAAAAGACCCCCCTCCCGTGTTACCTTTAGATGCAACCCGCCCCGTGTTTCTGTTTCCCCGATTATTTTTATTTTTTCCTTTGCCATTATTATTAGTGCTGGACGAGGAATAAAGGGCAGTGGTAAGGGAAGGTGAGGGTTCAAGGGTAGGTTCGGGTTGGTCTTCACGTGACTCATGCAAAAGTAACATGTTTTTGGCTTCAAGAAAAGAGGGAAAAGGTTTGGTGTGTGTGATGACATCAATTAAGCTTTTATAGGATGAGGGTAAATTCTGTAGAATTTGCAAGACAAGATCCTGATCAGTGATTTTAGTGTCAACATCAGCAAGGGAGTCAACGATGTCTTTTAGGGTGTGACAGTAATTAGTGATAGAAAGAGCACCCTTTTTGGTGTTTCGAAAGAGGGTTTGAAGTTGGAGGCTACGAGACAATTTATTATTTAAAAAATGAGCATCCAAGGCTTCCCAAAGGTCGTGTGCAGTGCAGTTATCTTTGGTGATGAGGTTAAGTAGGTTTGGTTCACATGTAGAGTAAAACCATGATTTAATACGAGAATCAATGGCCTCCCAATCCTCATCATCAACACTGGTTGGTTGAGATTTCCCAGTAATATGACCCATGACTTTTGCCCCTTTACAGACATCAGTAAAAATACGACGCCACAGTTTATATCGAGACCCATCAGTTGTTAATTTGAAATTGAACTGAGGGTAGACATTACCAATAGCAAAAACAAGTTGGGAAGCAGTTGGGTTGGTTGTGGGTGTAATATTTCCAGTCATGATTAATAATAATAATTGCAAATGGAAAATAAAAAAAACCGGAAAATAAAGAAAACGAGAACGAGCTCACAAAGGTTTTCGAGAAGGAGGCAGCGACTGCTAGACGACTAGCAGACTGGAGTGGCGGCATGTAGTTGACGCAGCAGCAAAGAGGAGGAGCAGGAGGCGGAAACAGGCGGCGCAGGTAGCAGCAGCAGCCGATGAACGCAGGCGACAGTGGCCGATGACCGTAGGCGGCAGTGACCGATGACCGCAGGAGGCGGCTTGAGATGCTGAGCGGCCGCTGGTGAGTTAGGGGTTTAGATCGGCTAGGGTTTAGCCCCAGAACCGCAGGCGGCTAGGGTTTCAGATCGACGACGACAGAAACGCAAGCGGCTAGGGCTTCAGAACGACGGCGACAGAACCGTAGATCGACGAGGGTTGCAGATCGGCGGCGGCGGTGGTGCACGAGCAGAAGCAGCGACCGGAAGGCAGAAGCAGGTAGGGTTACAGTGCGGCGGCTGAGGGGGGGTTGCGACCGGAAAGCAGCGGCGCAGAAGGAGATTGTGGGCGGAAGCGATGGCGGCGGCCAAGAGAGGCGGCCGGAGGTCAGGTGACCGGAAAAAAACAACCTAATACTTTTAGGATTAGGGTTAGGCTCGATACCATGCTATAATGTGTGGAAACCCTCAATGGTTGTATTGCATTCAACTCATATAAATAGAATACATATTTACAAAGGAGACCCCTACACTATACATTATTTAACACTAACCTTCGATCTGAGACAGTGAGGAAAAACGAGAGATCCAAACCTTTTAATGTGACCAATTTCTTCATGGAGAAAAATTGATACGAGAAACAAATCAGATTTGAAACAGACCCTAAACAAATAATGTCTGATGAACTAGAAAAACGAAAATCCATTTTTTCAGATCTAAAAAGAGTAATAAAAAATCAAACAAGAAGAAAATCATACTGAAAACCTTAAAAATCAAGAACAATGTCGGGCACCGTTCAATTCAAGAAATTAGATCTATAGAAGAACTAACACTTGATTTGGAACAAGAGGATGAAGCAGCCAACTCATGTGGTGGTGGTGGAGGAGCCGTCAGTGATGAGATGGGGGAGGATTAATGGAAAATCATGGATAGAAAGGATATTTGAAAGGTCTTAATTTGGAGAGACAGAGAGATATTTTAAATTTAAGATTAATAAGTTGTCTTTTTTTTTTTTTGTTATTTATTTTTGTCACATAGATGTCACACATATGATTGACATTTCAGCTAAACTGTTGAACATGTTCAAAATTTGGGTTTTAGCCTTTTAGGTCACTATATCCTTTTACGCTATTAATTAGACATTTTACTGATTAGTTATAGTAAAAAAAAAATTTACGTTATCTTTATTGTTAATATTTTGAATTTTATGTATCTTATTTTTATTACCGATTATAAGATTTAAGTTTTACTATTTTACCTATAATACTAGTAATCAAAGGTCAGTTACATTTATCCTTAATTAGTTTCATCATAAAAGAATTTGATGAATAAAAACGATTAGGATCTATATTTATCTTTCTTCATGAATTCTTCATACCTATATACTATGCATCTTGCTAATGTAACTGATTACACGCTAGATCTTAATTTTACATAGGCAATTGTGATCAACATTATATATGTATCAACATAACAATCGGGTGTTTGGTTTTGCGTTATAAACGAGATTATTAGCTTATTACGTTACAATAACACAAATAATTGGTTTAAAGTGTTTGAATTGCATACGTTAATAACTGATTATTTGTGTTTAGAGTTAACCCTACCACACTTTCATAAGTTAAAAAATGCAGCTTATTTGCTTAATAAGTAATTATTTGGTCATTTTAGAAGTTAAAACGCAAATCCAAACACTTTAAAAACTGATTATTTGACAATTATGATAGCAAACAACAGAAACTAAACCTAAGACTACATTCCCGACAACATTTTTTGTTACAACTATTATCTGATTATTAATTAGTTTCCAAAACGCAAATCCAAACACTCTTTTAATGACTTTAGATATTTACATGACATATATACTATTTACAAATGGATATCAATTAATTTCAGGTACACCCAATTGATCAAAAATTTATCTTTTTAATCTTTTTGAACGGCAAACTATCCTAGTCCTACTTCTAAACTACTCTTTTACACCAAGACATATTTTTTCCACCTAAATTTCAACTTGCCTCCGACGAAAATCGAACCCGTGACCTCTCGCTTACAACAATTAATATACTATATCCGCTATATATAAACTATATATTTATTAATTATATATTCTTTTTTATATAATGTGTAAAAAACCGTTGGTGTTCATCATGCAACAAGTATGGAACCATGCATGGCATGGGAGTTCTAGCTTTCGTCATTTTTCTGTGAATTGATCGAAGGCTCAAGACGTACGTAAATTAATGCATGTTTGAATGGTACGTACAAGAAAGAATTAATATCAAGTTGCAGCTTTTCCAACTTGATTATATATCGATGGATCGGAGGCACTCTATAAATATAAGACGAGTTAATTAAGTCCATCAGAACAAAACACAGCTAATATATACTACAATTCTTTCATTTCTCCAAAATACACATTAATTTTCACTTAATTTTTCGAATCGATCATGTCAGGAAACAGCATCGTCAACGGAGATTGCAAGGCTACATGCCCGTTGTCTGCAGTTGTTAATAACGGTAGTTTTGGAGCGATAAGGGAACAACAGTTCGTGCTTGATGGAAAGCCGTTGTATTTCAACGGCTTTAATGCCTACTGGTTAATGTGTATGGCTTCTGATCCATCAACAAGAACAAAGGTGACAGATGTTTTTCAACAAGCTTCGAAAATAGGAATGAACTTGGTTAGGACTTGGGCTTTTAGTGATGGTGGCAGCAAACCCCTCCAAACCACTCCTGGTTCTTACAATGAGGACATGTTTAAGGTAAATGATCGAATAGATGATCGATCATGTACGTACGTTTTTTAGTTCAACACGATGCATATATAAACATTAAAACGTACAACTATTAATTGGTAATTAATCAAACATATATATATATATAATCCAAATCAATCGGCTAATTAAGATGATGATCGTGTACACGTACCTTAATTTTCATTTGTTCCAGGGATTGGACTTTGTGATATCGGAAGCCAAAACATATGGGCTTCACTTAATTCTGAGCTTGGTTAATAACTGGGATGATTTTGGAGGTAAGAAACAATATGTCCAATGGGCTCGGGATCATGGAGGCCAATACTTGAACAGTGACGATGACTTCTTTTCTAACATCGTCGTTAGAGGATATTACAAGAATCATGTCAAGGTATATATATATCATATATGGTCTGGAAACAATGCTTATATTGTATATATATATATATATCACAAGCTAGCTAGCTTTTTCATATTTATATATTGTAGCTGCATGTTCATTCTTTAGTATATATATATGTTGACAAAATTAAAAGTTTCTGTGCACAGAGCATTCTCACGAGACGGAATTCGATCACTGGTGTTGCTTATAAGGATGATTCCACCATATATGCATGGGAGCTAATGAATGAACCCCGTTGCCAGTCTGACCTCTCAGGAAAAATTCTTGAGGTTCTCTATTTTTTCTCTATAATTAAGCACGACATGGCTAACATATGCATAATTAAGATCGAAGATCGCACAATAACTAACTAATTAAAAAGAATGAAGCATTTCCCCCGGCTCTTTAATTAATTAACAGTAAATTTTAATAGAGAAACAAAATTTCTAGTTTATGTGTGTTAAATTAATTAAGTGCAACTAAGGTGTATGTATAACTTAATTATACGTACGATACCATGTTTTGTTTGTGCAGGAATGGATAGCAGAAATGGCAGCTGAAATCAAATCCATCGACAAGAACCATCTTGTTGAAATTGGACTCGAAGGGTTTTATGGGGAATCAATGCCTGATAAGAAACAAAATAATCCAGGCTATGAAGTTGGGACTGATTTCATTTCAAACAACCAAATCAACAATGTGGATTTTGCTACAATCCATCTCTATCCCGACCAATGGTACTATAGGATCAACCTTTAGCAGCATATAAACTTGATCTATCCAGGCATCTAAATACATGCATGCTTTTGGTGTTTCATGTGTAAATTTTCATACTTTTTGCATTATATATATTATATTGATTGATTGACATACTTCTGATCGAATGTGTCTTAATTATCAGGGTTTCGGGAGGAAGCGATGAAGCTCGAGCTGAATTTGTTAAGAAATGGATCACTGCTCATATTGAGGACTGTAAATCAATCTTGAAAAAACCTTTACTGATCGCAGAATTTGGCAAGTCTTCGTCATCTGCAGGTTACACCGTCGAAGCGAGGGATGAATACTTTGGTAGCATATTCAACATGGCCTACGAAGGTGCAAGAAATGGGGGATCATGTTCGGGTACAACATTTTGGCAAGTCATGGCAGAAGGAATGGAGAATTGGGCTGACGGATACCAAGTTGTGTTAGAGCAAAACCCCTCAACTGCTGCCGTTATTGCTCAACAGTCCAAAAAAATATCTTCTCTCAATTCATCGGTTCGCATTTGACATGGAAAAGAAAGAAACCATGTCTAAACAATTAATAAGATGAAAATAAAAATGAATCTAGCAATCATTTATATGTTATATTGTAAAATAAAGTACTACTATATAGCTCTTAACCGGCCTATTCATGATGTACATTCATCTCCCATAATGTTGGATGCATGAGTTAATTTGTAATATGGATTCATTATATATGGAAAATAATGTAAAACATTAATTGAAGTGCTGTTTATTTCTTTCTCTTTGTGTATCGTTTCTTTGTATTCATCATTAATTAATCTATATATATATAGACATATAGTTTATTAATCGATCGAGTTCATCACTTCTCTAGCTTGAATATGCGCGCTACCAATTAACATTTTTACATCTTTATTTGGTGTTTTATTTTTTATTTTTTTGTTAATATCATATATATATACTAACATACATCTATTAAATTATTTTGCTTTTAATAATAAATTGTCATAGATTTCATAATGTCAATCTTAATTAACATTAGTTAAATTTGAACCTTTTACCAAATGAACTCCTTTGCATCACTCTTAATTCCAACTATAGTAGCCATTGTGAATTAAACAAACTCGAGTCACCAAATTAACACAACGGTTTCCAATATTAATTTGGTTGCCGTTTAACAAATTTTTGCACTAAACACATGATCATTATGTTAAACGAACCATGCAAATTGCATACGGTTAATTAATTATTTGTATAGAAAGTGAAGAAATGCCTCCTGAAAACAATATAATCATATGCATTTACTACTCCTAAAGGAAGTGAAGCAACACCTCTTTATATAGAAAACATTTTTTTTTTAAAAAAAAAATAATAATAATTATAGACACGGTTATTTAGTAAAAACCGGGCTGTGTCAATGTATTTTATCCTCGAATTTAGTAAAAGGGGTTTCTCTACGTACGTACTCCTCAACTTGTTTTTATATATACTAGTTTATTACCCGCATGTTAAGCGGATATTTTTAATATATATAAAATATAATGAATTAAAAGGTAAATTTATAAATATTATTATTTTTAAACAAAAAGTATATAAGAATGATATTATTATTTGTTATGACCTATTAATTTTATATATTTCTAAATATATATGAATAATATTATTTTCTTATATTTATTAATATTTTTATTATATTATATTATAATTAATAAGTTAGTAGACTATTAGATTTTATTTTATTTGATTTGAATTAAAAAGTAGATTATATTAGATTTGGATCGATATAATTTAAATTTCTTTATTATTTTTAAAATCTATAAATGTCACGTGTCGATTCATGGTGATGACATGTTGCTTCACCAGAATTGAGTATAGTTACTCTTTTAATAGTATAGATAGATTTAACTAGTTATTTGCTCATGTATTACATGAGATATATGTTTATAAGATACTATTTTTAAAAAATACATAAAAAATTAAATTAGTATATTACAATTAAAAATTTATAATAACTAGATGTTAATATTAAAACTCAATAGATAAATTATCCAAACGATATAAACTATGAAATTAAAATACATACTATATGGGTTAAATATAAATTTTATTGACCGGATTAGAATACTTATTCACAAACTTTTAACTCTGTATATAGATTTATTAAATGTTTTAAATAATATGAAAATAAAATATCTTATAATTAGAGTTATTAATTTACTATCCTTATTTTTTGAATGAAAATTATGATAATAAAATTAGGCGAGAAAATAAAATTGAGATGCCACGAGAAATTGACATCTGACAAAATTATTTTACTTTATTAATATACTAGTTTATTACCCGCGTATTACGCGGATATTTTTAATATATATAAAATATAATAAATCAAAAGATAAAGATATAAATACTATTTTTTAAACAAAAGTATATAAGATGATATTATTATTTAATATGACCTATTAATTTTGTATATTCTAAATATATATGAAGAGACGGAAGAGTAATTATTTTCTTATATATATTTTTAAACTTTTATTATATTATCTTATAATTAATAAGTTAGTAGATTATTAGATTTTGTTTGATTCGGTTTGATTTGAATTTAAAAGTGGATAATATTAGATTTGAATAGATTTAATTAATAAGTTAGTAGAGTATTAGATTTTGTTTGATTTGATTGATTTGAATTTAAAAGTAGATTATATTAGATTTGGATAGATTTGATTTAAATTTCTTTATTATTTTTAAAATCTATAAATGTCACGTGTCGATTCATGGTGACGACACGTGGCTTCACCAGAAATGAGTATAATTACTCTTTTAATAGTATAGATAGAGATAGATATATGGATATAGATTTATACGTACTGCATCATATATATAGCAAAACAAGACATTTTACTATAATAAATGCTGAAGCAACTGCCAACGTTTTGCAACATGACACATTACGTACTATATTTTTATAATATAAAGAATGCTAACTAATTAAATTTGACAAAAAGCTTCCAACCAACCCAATCGCGCCACACCAGAAAACGATTATGTTTTGCAGTTGACACAACGGAACACACACACATACACACCCCGTCCCGAATCCCAACTCCTGAATTAGACGAAAATACGAGACCGAGTACCGTACTAAATTGTGATATTCGGGATCGGTACTAGTACCGTATACGGTACCGGGAAACCGGTACTAGTCCCGTTTGATACCGTTGTTCGATATACAACATATAATTAATGCATGACGTATAATGCTAAAAAAAAATTGGTAACAATTCTTATACCAATTATTAACAATTTTTATAGTGTTATAAATGTTGAAATTAAAAATAAAATACAAAAACCTCTAAGAAAAAAAATTAGCAACAGTTTTATCTAACTTATGACAGTTTCATAAGTGTTAAATGATTATTTGCCAATAATGAGGAATGATAAAATTGGGATTTAAAATAGGTGTGCATATAATTAGAAGTTAGGAAATTATATGAACTAAATTAAAAATTTTTTAAAAATGACTATTTATACCCTAATTCGGTATCGAGAATTCTCGAATTAAACTAGTCACGCCTCCCGATTTAAGTCATATATGGATCCCGAGTACCGTACCATCTTCGGCTAATCGGTACCGGTACCGGGACGGAACGGAAAAAATGATATTTTTGTTCATCCCTCGATAAAAATACAAAAAAGTTGTTGCTATTGTTGATAATAAACCCAATTATAATAATTTAAAAGTTGATGTTATTAATGATATAAATAAATAATGTTGCTATAAATGTTAAAATAAATAATGGAACTGTTATTTTTAATAATGACCCTTTTTTTAAAAAATAAATAACAATGTTACCTTTGATTAAAATATTAAAATTTGACTACTGAATATATTTTAAAATTAAAAATTTATATACATGGCAACGATTAAATATTGTTGCCAAGTTTAGGAGAAAAACACTCGATCCATTATCTATTTATATAGGAAAGGCTATATATTGTTGCTAAAATAAAGCAAGAATTTTCCCTTCTAACATTTATATGAATAGCAACGACTAATTTAATTGATAATTGAAGAAATAACATTTATTACAATTAGCTACGAATTTAGTCGTCACTAAGTTACGAAAATAGTTATTAAATGATTAGCAATGACATATAGTCGTTGCTAATTATTTTTCTCTAATTTAGGAACAACTTTTTCTGGAAATTTTGTTGCAAAAAAGTAGCAGGAAATTTTCTCTCTTGTCTTTGCTAATAAGCGATGACGGTAGCAACGAAAATTCATTGCTAAAAATTATAATCACTTTTGGTACATTTCGTTACTATTTTAGTGCTGATGTCGTTGCTAATTGTAGATATTAGCTACGACTTTTGTGCCGATGCTAAAGTCTTTTGCAGTTTTTCTAGTAGTGCAAGACATATGGAACTTGATACTTGAGTATTAATCACTTTACAATTAGATCTTAACAAAGATAAAAGAATATATAATGAAAGACTTAATACTTGATGTCGTTACGGTTGTAGTGAAGATGATACATGTACTAAACCAACCTTGAAATTGAATAACTTCATGTTTGACTGGTTTTAATTTGGAGTTAAAGGAGGATGGTAAAAAGTAAAGTGTACGACGTACGTGTGAGAATCTTAAAACCTAAAGCCAAAAGAAAGGGAAAAAACAAAATATGTATAAATAAAAATTCTTAAAACATAAATAAACAAAATGTTTGAAAATTATTAATAATGGCAACAATTTTGTTCTTTATCGATAATAACAATGACGATACCTGGTAGACATGTCATTGGGCCAAAAATTGCTATTATAGGTAACAAAATAAAAAGTTACTGTTATCATTGATAATGTTTAGATCATGTTGTTATTATCGACAAATACATTATAACATGTTGCTACTTTTTGTTATTAGCCAATTAAAAATAGAGAAAGTTAGAAAAAAAAAAGTAAAATAAAAATTTGACAATAAAGATATTGTAAAATTTTTATGGCTGAGAAAGCTAATGTAGAATTTTATTTTGACCGAAAGATGATATTAAATTCAAATTTTATGCCAAAAAAGATGATCAAATGTTATTATTTTGCCAAAAAGAAACATAAAATAAAAAATTTATCATTTTAATTGGTCTATGAATACCAATATTTATCTATATTTGCATTTTATGTTACATTTCTCTGTAATTTGTACTTGAAAATAATGTTGGGAGTCAATCAATAGGTGGCTCTTCTCTTCAGGGCCGTCTCATGAATTCTAGAGGCCACGTGCTTGTGATTACAATGTAGTCCATTAAGTATTTTTAAATAGTAAATTGGTCATTTTGAGACTCAATTTTAATAGGTAAAGTCGAGTTTGTGAATAACAAAAAAACTGATTAGTGATAAATTAAAATAAATATTACGAATCATATTGAATTTGACATTATTCAGTTTAACACACCGATGACAACTTATATATGTCTACAAACGTGAGGCCCCACGAAATTGGGGGCCCTGTGCGGTCGAGCCTCTCGCACACCCTAGAAGCCACCCCTGCTTCTCTTTAGTTAAAGACCGGAATTGATTTGTAATTAAGCATTGGATTTCGAGTCCTAAGGCTCTAGAAGACGTTAAAAGTTTCATGTACGTGTTTTGTTCATGTGGCTTTAATTTTGTCCATTGTAATTCTTGTCTTTTGGGATTGTTTCGTTATACTTAATTATGCTGATTCTTTTTTGTTGGACGGTGGCTCCTTCTTGGAGCATTAATCTAGCTTCTGTTTTGAATACAATTTCCTTTAAACAAATTTATAAATTAATGATTTTGTCTACATCAATGAAAACAAAACAAGTCAAATATCAAATTGATAAAATATTCTACAACTAATAAGATTATTTTAGTCAAACAAGTTCATCCCATTACACTTAAATCATATTGGTGTTGTTTCCATGGAAATTCATTATAGTCATCTTTTAATGTATGGTTTTTGTTATTGTGTATTGATTGATGGATTGTTCTTGCTTCTTCACTTTACATCCCCAACAATTTATATGTTAACAATGAAACCAAGAAAAATGTGTGGATTAATTAAGTAATAATCAGAAAGAGTATTTGAGAAGTTGAAATTGTTTGATTCCTGATTCATATATTGAAATACATATAAACACATACGGTATGCCGTCTCTGCTAACTTAATTAATATGTTTATGATTCTTTGCCTTTCAATTCACATTCAAAGTCGAACGTGTGAATGTGAGACTTGACACGCATCGGCGCATCCTATGCATTAACAACGGTTTCCACAGAAGAAGATTGGATCAAAACTTGTTCCAAGTGTTCCTTTTCATCCTCCCATAATTCAGGTAATGCTTCTCTGATATTATGGATGCTACTTAAAGCATGATCTGCGCCTGGCACAGGACTCGATCTTCCCACCTGTATGTAAGTTTATCGCATACTCCTTATCAGCATGCTTTCTTGGCATAAAAGAGAAATGATCAAAGACTTCTTTTTTATTTTAGTTGTGTTCAAACTTCAACAATCGTGATTTCGGGTGCTTATATTTAAGTTTAGTGTTACTGTTATTAATCCTCAAAGTTCAAATTATTAGTTCATGTCAAGTCTGGATTTGATTCAACATTAATGGATCGAGAACTTACAATGACAGTATGAAATCCAGCAGCCTTTGCTGTAGCAATGTTTCTAATGCTATCATCAAAGAAGATCTGGTGGGAAACAGACATGAAGACTAATTAATCAATAATAATATTAGCCTTCTTTGATGATCAAGAAATATACAGTTTGATAATTTTCGATATTGTGCGCGCTTTGATTACATATGTTGAAAAAGTAATCTTGAAAAGTGAAAATTAATCATCAAGGAAAGATAGATAAGATAAGAAGTTAATTACCGTCTTGTTTGGGTCAAGATTGGCAATGATAGTAGCAGCTCGGAAAGATTCAAGAGCTGGTTTGCATATGATTCGGGTTGGAGGGCTGAGCCTACTGCGACTGTTTTCAACATCGTTTTCAGCATCATTTTTCTTTTGGAATTCTTGTGAAGTATTAAGGGTTTCAAAGCATATGACACCTTCAAAACAGTCTTCCAAGGACAGCCTCCTGAGGACTTGAGCGGCATGTGCCTTGTCTCCATTCGTAAAAATCTGAAACCAACATAACACAGTTAAAAGTGCAATTTACCATAATCAAAAAAAGTAATAATAATAACCGATCTTCATCCAAGAAAAGATTATACAAACATATAACGGTTTGATTGTCATTAATTTGAGTATCTTTAATATATTTTCAACTTTAAAAAGAAGGAAATAATTGTTTAAATTCAATGAATGCAAATAAAGTTATCACAACTTTGTCAATTTCAAATAGGAGATCAAAGTACTGATTCTTTATCTTTAAAAATCAAATGTAGACTTCTTATATTAGTATGAACAGTGCAAAGAATCAGAAGAGCATTCCTGTTTTGGATTAAAAAACATACAATTTTTCTTTGTGGCATCGATAGCAGAATGTTCCTCAGTACCGAATCTGGTTTGAGAGAATGGTAAGGTAAGGTTCCATGAACAAAAGCATGAAATACATCATCATCAAACTCGTAACCATGAGCCTGCACCAAACCAAACCATGTAAGGTGCAGTCAGTTTCATTTTTCTAGATCAACATCACAAAACGGCGATGGATGGTCTTTGGCTTGGTTAAATTCGCTTCACAATATTCCGTTGTTAGTTAGTTCTGATATGCGTAAAGTTTTTTTTTTTTCCTTTTGTATCGTCCGCTGGCTACCTCCCCTGTTTGTCCGTTTTCATAATGATTAATATTCTGTTTCCACAGTTAAAATAACAATAGTTTTACTTAAAAATATACTTATTTACATATTTGAAGTAATCCATATATATATTAAGAAAAGCAAAAATAGCTTAGGAACCTGAAACTAAAATGAAATGAATTACCTTGAGACCTGCCATGGTTGTCCCATATTCTCTGTACAAGTCTAAGCACATACTAGGAACTTGATCTTCTTTTATGTTCAAGTATGTTAACATGAAATCTGCAGAAATATTATCAAAACTTCCCTATGTTACTTATAACCAATATATGTATTAGAATTCAATTTTTTAATTATTAAACGACTACTTGACTAGATCGTAAAGGCCACCCATTTTTGTACCTTCAATGTTCTTGCGGCAAGCAAAATTAAGACCCGAGCTCATGGGGTATAGCGTATCATCCATATCTAAGAAATATTAACAAATTAGGTAAACCACGCTAACTAGTATGTTTTCCCACGAATTTGGCCTAACTCAATTATTTGGGTTAAAATTTATAAATTTATAAAGATTGATATGTTGTAAGTCGATCAGTTGTTGTATTGCGCTAACGACTTGCTAGTGTTATAATATTATAAATATATTTCTGTTATTAAATAAAACTAAGCATGATAAGTTGCAGGAAGAGAAGTAATTCATACCAAAAAGCAAGCAGTCGTACGTGACTGTTGCAGATGATCCAACTATTTCCATTATCAACAATGAAAAAACGTTTTCTGTGACATAAGAATCAATCAGTAGCTAGTTTTTTTATATAAACATGAAAAATAATAAATTTAGATTGCAATTTGTTTTTTGTTTTTTGTTTTTTTTTTTTGGAGAAATAATAATAATAAAAATAGTATATTAGTAAGGTTACTTACGTATAGTAGGTAGGTTATGGAAGCTAGAAGAAATAGAAATGAAAGGTTAGTTGGTTAAATAGATGAATGAAAAAGCAAAGTAAGGTTGTATGTAATTTATATAGTGAAGGTGAAGTGTGGTTTTTGATTGATGTTATTGGAGATTTACGTTGGAATCCCACCGATGCAATGCAATGGTATATCTTTTGGTATATATATGTTTCATCAAAGAATATATATTTCTTTGGAAAAATACCTGCTTTTAACTCTTTATTTATTCCATCTTCCAAATCCGCTAAATTATATTGTCACATATATTTTTAATGGCTATTTCTTCATGCACCACCTCTAATTTCTCATACACCACCTCTATGCATTTGACCTATAAATATTTACCTTATGATTGGACAAAAGTGTGTAAACAAATAAACTATAATGATGAGTTATGAAAAAGTGCATATTTTAGGTCAATTATAGGATATAGATGTGGTGCATGAAGTAACACCCATTTTTAATTTTTCTACTTCATTTCTCTCTGTGTTGTCAAACATATGGTTATTATTATTAACTTTAATTCAAATTAGGATATGATTACAGGGAGTATTTTTTTTTACAGGATACCTCTAGACCACTCTAAACAAACATTTTTTTAGTTTATAACTTCTCTCTGTATGTGTGTCAGATTTGTATCACCAATTTTATTTAAGTGTAATGAGATTAATTTGGTGATCACCGTTGTAATATTGATAAATATAATACAAATAAAGGGTGGTGTGGATTGCATACATGTTTGAATTTATCATATTTTATAATATACTGGTATTCAATAGGGTCCCCAGAAGCAGGGTCCAAGGGGCAGAGCCCCTGGCTGGTTTTGGTATCAAAGACCCGGTTTTGACTTGGTAGTTATTTCCCACCAATTTTAACCTTTGTGTCGGTTGGTTATTGGCGGAAGTTGGTTTTCCCATCAGTTTTTCCCTCAATTTTTGGTCGCGAATAGATTAATACAGATTTCATAACTTCAAAATCTCAGTTTCAGTTTAATAGAGTTTATCCGATTGAATTTTCGATTGTATCATCGAAATATTCCATCAAAATTTCCCAAACTTCTAACAATGTATATTTTCTTTTGTGTTTTATATTGGAATTTTCTATGTACTTTGTATGTTAGGCATGCAATTTTTTATGGAAAGTATTGATCGAGTGTAGAGGTTATTCTTGAGTGTGGTTTAGGTGCTTATTTGTTGTGTTTTTTTAGTGGATGTAATTTATTTATTTATTTATTATTATTTTTTTACGGCAAACTATTTTTAGTCTTAAATTTTTATTAATTTTTTTTTGAACGGCAAACTAACCTACTACTACTCCTAAACTACCCATTTACCCCAAATGGGGACTTCAGAACTTACTTTCACCACATAAATTCAAACTTGCATCCGACGGGAGTCGACCCGTAACCTACTCCTACTTCTAAACTACCCTTTTGCCCCTAAAATTTTATTAATGATGTAAAATTTTGTCGTTCAACAAACAAATGAAAGATGGTATATCATATGTGTGCACCACCAAAACCTTTTAAACCAAGAAATCATTGTTTATATGATTCAATGTTCAACTTCTATTGGTGGATTTAATTGTGTGGATGGGAACTAAAGTAAGATGCCATTAAACCATAATTAATATCTGGGATTGTTGTGCAGCATAGGAATCCACTAAAATAGAAAATCAACACAATGTTTTTTCAACCAATTAATTCAATACTAAAATTACAATAAACCCGTTTACTGGTTTTTAGTTTGGTATGTCGAATCTATTTATGTGACTTTTTACTAGTTATTTAATATCTTTTTGCCATTCAAATAAAAGTTAACCAATTTGAGACTTATGTTTAATCACAAGCAAAATAAGAGCAATTTATTTTGTTGTTTGAGGAATTAAACAACGTATGAAAACTCTTATGGCGCTTTTCATACATACATACATATGCATATATACACACATATATACATATAAAATATGAGGTTCAACAGAAAATCATATGTTTATCGGAGAACCTTTAAGAACCACAATGTATATGATGCACAACCATCCATATGATTTTTTTGAACCTATATAACCACAAAGGGATTATGCATCATATGATGGGATCGTTATGAACAAAATTTCTTGTTTAATGTATTAGTTTGTTGGGTTTATAATTCTATAAAGTTTCATGTTATAACTATTCTAAATTAATTGTTAAAGTTATAACAAAATTTTAAAAATAAAAATGGTCCTGGACCGTTAAACCAAACCGGTTCTAAATAGTTTGGTTGGTCTAGTAGAATCATATGATTTAACCCGTTTAATTTAAAAACTTTCCTATTTAATAGAAACTTTACCTTTGCAACCGGCCCCTAGTTGCTCTCTCCCTCCCCTCCTCATCATCCTGCCACCACAACCACCCGACCACGGTTGACATTTGATTTTAAGTATTTCATAAATTCATAATTTGTCATCATAATCTTACATATAAAAGTAATTATCAAACAATTTTCTTTCCACAAAGTTCCAAATAAAGACATAAATAATCATTCATTGTCTGTTTAAAGTATTCATTCAAAAAGTTCAGCAGTGTAAGAATGAGAGATTAGATGTTTATAGCTGTCTTCACCTTTTGGCTATAAAGGTGAGCAAATTCACTTCCTTGAGCAAATTCAAACACGAAAACAGCTCAAACGGCTTCTATAAACCAAAAGAAACGGTTACACTCAAAGCGTAAGACTCCATTTCTAACGGCTAGACATCAAACCAAATAGTTGATCAAGGGTATCAAGAAAGAACAATGAAATCATGACTATATATATGGCTCCAACTTCATGTGGTTGAAGCCAATGGGTGAAGTATCGAAGCCATGACATGACGTGTATAATTATTGAGCGTAAAAGGTCAGCAGGAGGAGAACCATGTATGTATAAGTCTTAAACACTGCTGATATCAACTCGACTTTTATGTAGCTGAAAAGCTGGGGTGATCCAACTCCCACAGCTACACTGGATGCCTGACCAATTAAAGTATCCCAACCGGCCTTCACAGTGCGTACACCACAGCTTTCCTTCCAATGCACCTTCTTCAACTGAACCAAAAAATTTGGGAAGCATAAAGTTCAGATAATGTTAATACCCCAGGTACACATTAAGAGCTTATAAATAAGAACCAACTTGAAAGTTCGAGTCAAACGAGTTCAGCCGCTTTTTGAAATATGCAAATACCAAAACAGGGTAACTTATTAGAACCGCAAAAACTTTCCCAAAAGAAGCGTAAAATGTCATGTTATTAGCATCATGCTAGAGAATACAAGTACAGGAAGAGCCAAATATCAATGTTACTGATAAGGCGATAAGCAATGATAGAAACGTTCTTTATACTGCTGCTCAAGTACTTTGTCTAAAATGTCCAGACGTTCTTTTGCTTATATTGTTAGGTTTTGTTTCTTTGTGGATTGTCTTGCACACATCAATGTCAAATATATTGAAAATTCAACTTGCCTAAAATCAAATTTGGTAAATAAATATGTTCTAATGTGGTGTATATTTCTAGCACCAACTTTATGCATATCTATTAAATTTAAAAAAATGAAGTTTTTGGTTCCTATAAGAAGAAAAACTGAAGTGGAGATTCAAATTGATAAGGTTAGCACTCTTCTTTCTCAAAAGGGCTTAAGGCTGCATAAGTGACTGCATAGGTGTTGCTAGGGTCCACCACCACTTTGATAACTAGGGTCACTTAAATGATTTCCTACAAGGTATGCATGATTTACCATTTCACAAAAACTAATTCTTGAATTAAGCATGTCAAAAAACAAGTCAATTTCTTTGCATCCATCATCTTTTCCCAGCTTGGAGGCAATCTCTTTAATCTTCTCCACTCTATATGCCTTGCTATCATTAGTGTGTCCAACAATGCGTCCCTCCTTGGAGGTTTTCTTAAACCACAAGGACATCCTGGTTTGTTATAATAACACTTCCTGAGTCAAAATAAACCAAGGCTTTACTCGTCAAACCTTTTCAAGAAATTTAGTCATTTCCTACTCCAAATTTTGTAGTTCTCTGCAGTTGAGTTGGATTCCAGTCTTCTACAAGCACTAGAATTATTCCTCGAGAAGATTTCCCATTCTTTAACAAGCTATGAACATGAATCACAAATATGCATGATCAAACAAAGATCGAGAAACCACAATCATTTCAAAACCATAAAAACATCATCAAGATGCACAATAGCAACCATTTTTCATCTCATTAACAACACCGACCATTCCACTCCTGCACTTGTTTTCCTCCAGGTTTTCTCCTAATTTTCTCTTCACTTGCACATCTTCTGGGTAAGACATTATATGCCAAGTTCAATGGACAAAAGTCAGGATAACCTAAAATAATCTAAATATGCCGTTCCATTTATCTTCTTGACTATCATTCATTTGTTTCTACAATTAACTGTTGTTAGCAATCACAATATCCTAGTATCTCTCAAGCTCTGTCTTCTTACTTTCTTAGTAGCCCAATAAATTTAAATAATCTGAGATATATTGTTTCAATGTTAGAGAATGTCAAAATGGAAAATTGTCATAAACAGAACTCTAAAACTCAAGAGATGTCCCTTAAATTTGGGCCAAATTGAGAACTTTCATTTTTGGAGGTATGAAAATTTATTTGTATAAGAAAGAAGTTTAAAAAGGAAATGTCACCATTATTTGATCTGAATTTTAGTTAATTTGACCCTCAAAAGTAGGTATGTGATGAACGCAACAATACAAAGAAAAAGGCTCCGGTCATACCTGTTTTCATCCAACGTAGAGGTTCAACAAAGATGGAGGTGCATTCATACTCATTGTATTTGTTAAAGTTGTTGCCACTACTCCTTTTGTGCCACTCAAAGGAACTCTCACCCTCCCCTGGAACATGAGTCACAACATTCTCCTGCAATGCAACAACTCTCCTGCATTTTTTGCAGCGAAATGCAGGCGTAGGTTTCGATTCCTCTTTCTGGGATTCAACTCCAGTCCCAATAGTGGCTTCTTTCTTGAGCAAGCCAGGATCAGCTGCAAACTTAGAGCTGTCAATTTTTTCTCCTCGGTTGTATTGGTCACCTAGAACATAACAGCTAAATGTTGAGAGGGCATACCCAGAATCCTGGATGTTAAAAATTCCACTCACAATTCGCCAACATGTAGCATTCCTATTTAATTGTTACCAACAAACATAATAAAACAAAAGGTGAAAAAATGTAATTGAAATATTGAATAATAATTTCATTCAATTAATTATCTCAGGATTTAAAGCGTATCATTTCAATTACCTCACCTATTCATAAGATTACCAATTTAGTACTTGACTGTGGGACTTCATGCCCACACAAGGAAAGCAATTTAACAAAGATAAGAAGATTCAAACACTTCTAATTGACATCATAGTGACTACATTTTCTTCTGGGCATACTGGAGTTAGTTTCATTTATTAGTTAAGACGAAGAAAATGTTTTCAGTCCCAAACCAGGTCATCAAACTATATCAATGAGTTACATAGTTTATGTAAGAAAACGCACCTAAAACTTTTAAACAGAAGCGTTTGTATATAGTGCTTGAATGATCAATTTTGAAACCCATATCTTCAAACATGCTTAGCTGCACCTCAAAACAGACAGATGTTCAGAATCCACAAGAAGAAAAATGGATATAAACCTGACACTCGTTCTACAATGCACCACTGGATTATGACAAGAACTTAATTTTTGTTTCCTCAGCATTTACCTGTTCTAAAAATCCATCATTAGGGCAAACAGATTCATTGCTTTGGCGTAACGATTCAAGTGCATCTGCAAGGAATTTAGATGCAAAGGGAAGGCAGGAAACATATTTATATCAAATGAACGAAAATGCATAGTGATTATTATGTCAAAATAAAAAATAAATTAAAAGCATCCGTCCTGAAACCTTCTAGAGAAATTCGTTCAGTTCTCATCAGATATGCTGTGATGATGGCCGCACTGCAACGAACACATGCAAAGAAGGGTGTAAACCCTTTAGGCTTGACGAAGCAGAGAACTAAAGTTATTGCAATGTTTGTTTTCTCTGAATCATTTTTGACAATATCCGACTACAAAGCAATACGAAAATGCAAGCCAAAGCCAACACTAGACGTCAAACCATGTACATGCTACACTGCTACTTCTAATGCACATCAAATGAGCACTCAGCCACCATAAACAAACAAAACACAATGTGCTTATAAGTTATGTATCAATTAATATGTAGATTTACAAATTAAACAGGGATTATGTTATCACAGTCGTATCTGTTATGACGGACCACTTGCAACAAATTTGTTTAGGAGACGAAGTGGGGAGAGTAGTTCAGAAGATTAAAGCATGTGACTAGAACCAGCGTTGACCACCCATATCTCAGCAGTACTTTACATAGCATTACATTGCCGTCTTCCAAGACCTAATACTAATTCCTTCATGCTGAAATGAGATTGTGCCCCCTTACACCTGATTGTGAAAAAGAATTAAACCTGATGATAGAAGATCATTGATAGTGGTACTGGCTGGTGGTGTAGTGTATGTGTATATACGAACCATCAGCATAATTCACAAGTAACCGAAAACATGTGAAAGATCAACAAATTTTTCCTTTTATCTGCTCGGAATCCTTGATGCTAGTTGATTACGAAAAGCTTCTTTGTAGAAAAAAACTCCAAAAATATACCTCCACATGTTTCAGCTACATACTCAAACCAGCATAATCTGCAATTCTGCACAAGATACCGTCTCCCTCCATTTGCATTTTTCACTTCGATTCCAACTGGCCATGGAAAAAAGGCAGCATGAAGTGCACCTTCCGTTCCATGGCTTAGTACTGTCCTCAGTTTTGTGGTCTATGTTCACATATATACAACGTTGGTACCAATCTATTATGTCTCCACATGCCAAAAATTATGTACTTCATATATTTTTATTTTATTAAATATCATAATGTTTTCATGGCCTTCTACTTATCGTGGGACCAGAGCCAAAGTATTAGGTGTCAGGTTTCTTCTCTCAACAGCAGTTTAGACAAGAGCAACAACTTCTTTACTGTTCTCTTGACATCAGCTTGGATTCTCCTTTCGAATCTCTACAGCAGCAAGTACAGAAAATGACAACATCAATTCTTCTCAACTCTGGTTCTCTAAAAACAAAAAGGTTCTGATTCTTTTTCTTGGTATATTTGCTTGCTTCTCTCAGACAACAGATTTCTCTTGATACTTTTTTTCTTACCAATGATGCTCCTTTATGTTCTTAATAACAAGAGAAAGCTACAGCAGCAGAGATGTTTCTTCTAACAGTGCCCTTGTGTTGCACTATTGTAGGCCTATAATACTGTTTAGTAACATGATGGCATATCAGTACATGTCCAGTTGTTTATTATTTTTTAGTAATTATACTATGATAATCTTTTCCTGTTAAACTGGTGATTCTACATCAGTAAATGTACATCACTTACTGGCTATACTGTGACAGAAATAAGCTAAGAACTTATGAAGATGAAGGGATTTAAGGAAATGGAGGAATGATTTTTTAATTGAAAAGAAGAATATAAGCAATACAAAATCAGAGAGGATCCAGAGAATTCTGGTGACCTCCTGCCCAAGCTCCTAGCCGAAACAAACTTAACAAATTTACTGACATCCTTTCTCTCTCCTCCGCCTGCTCTTATAGTTTTCAATTTCTCACATGCTCCCTTCCTCCATTCACCTCAACGATACACTTGGGCTTATTAGGCTGCACCTCTAAAACATCAGACTGCACAGTGTCATTTTCTCTATCATACTGTAAATGTTTCGTACAGTAGTAGATCTGGCTCATAGTCACATAATTCGCTCATCTGGCCACGATCCTTGCTCCGATTGTTTCGTACCGAATCGCGGTACGTGTGCGTACTGAACGCTTCTGGGATCGCTCTTTGGTACGGACTGTTGTCGTTCCGCATCAAGGGCGTGGATCAATCCAAATTCATGATTGGGCTGAGCCCCATTGGAAGAAACCGCCGATTTTTCACGAGACGTTATGAGTCCATGAAACGGCGAGACACATCAATAGCGGGAATGGCTATGGCATTTTGCAATTCAAAAAACGAAGAGACCCAATTGGAAGAAATCATTGATTCTTCATGAGACGGTGTGCAATTCATGAAGCGGCGAGACCCAATTGGAAGAAATCTCTGATTTTCATGAGACAGTGCAGTGGTGTATACCCATTCTCCTTTAAATATTGTAATATTGGATTATCTCCTTTTTATATATTTATAATTTTATATTATATGTTGTATGTTTTATTTTATATTTTAAATATTTATAATTTTATATTATATGTTATATGTTCGTACCATATTATATGGTACATCGTACCGGAACGATCTGGAATGAGCCTACCCCTAATGTACCGAATTTTGGAGCCTAGCGAACTGCATTCTGCGTTCCCGATCCCCGTTCCCGTACCGAAACATTCCGCGAACTATGTGACTATGATTTGGCTTATTTCTGAAAAAAAAAATGTTCTTTCTACATGATGCTTGCGTATCTTGAAATAGTTGAACTTTATAGGAATTCTAAGTTCCAAGTTATTTAAATTTGTATGCACTTATTATTGAAGAATATGGTTTTTTGTGCTATATATTTTCAATTTTCTTAGTAGTGTTGTGTGTGTGTGTGTGTATTTGTATGAAGTATATTTTCAACGCCTGAAAATGATACATACAACTGCAAATAGCTTGTGGTATCATCTTGAAGAGTGTTTTCCATTCAGGCTTATAGACCATTTAGAATTGATAAAACTAGTCGGATGCTAATATGCTATATTGAGGATTGTCATGTGCTTCTACTCCTCTTTTATGTTCTAAGATTTTTGGACCCATTTGTTATGATTATGACTTCTAGAGTGCTTGACTCATCTTGAGCTACTTTGTATCCCTTCTAGGTATTATTAAAAAAAAAAGGGTAACCCAACCGACTAGTCTCACGACCAACATGGATGAGATAAATCTCGTAACACATGATCAACAAACATGTGTCATGATTTGAACCCTCGACCTCCTGTATAGTTTTCACGTTCCCAACCACTAGGCTACTATTATGGGGACATGAAGTAAAAAAGGTGTATGAGTGATCCTCATTTGAGGTACTTGGTTACTACATGTGTTGCTTTTTAAGAGTTCCCTTTGTTATCTAACCCATCTTCAAATCCCACCTTTTACATTATTGAGTAACCTTTAGTCATAGTTGGAGTTACTTATGCAGTTATGCTCCTTTTAACTCTAATTCAATGGTGAACTTGTCTATTGCTCCACTTAACTTATACATATAAGTAAAAATACAAGAATACATATCATGCCATCATTGACATCGTTCCTAATTACAGTAATTCCATTGTTACCACCACAGACTTAACACCAACAAACAACCCTACCATCAATCAAGATCCACATATACATGCGGTTGCAAGGGTCATTATTGTTAGTAGACAGTTATCAAGCAAGTATGAAGCTTTGGCTCACTCTCAATGGCAAAAGGCTTCATGCACTTCTGCTTTTAATCAATATAAGACTCAGAAACTTTCCTGCCAGAAAAGATTTGGTTTGGTTAAAGTAGATGTACATTGTAAAGCTTCATATATATGTTTCTGTAGCTTGTCTAAAGGAAAGAATTGTGGTTAATGTTTACTGTGGTCAGGATTATTAGGAGATTGTCAACCTTGTGGCCAAGATGAAATTTCTTTGCATTGTGATTTGTGAATGCTCAAGTGTTACCTCGTAACCAGCTATATAAAACTCAACCTTGTCTCCTATTCCAAAATAAAATACAGAACTTATCACATGACATATAAAAAGGAAGTACGACTGTATATATACATATATATACAGGGCATGGCCCAAAAAAGTTACTTTACAAGGATCCGAAGCAATAAAATCAAGGTAGTTAGCACACCATGACATGCATGGGACATGGCTAAAGCAGATTCATGAGGATATGGATAATCACACAAGATAGTTACTACACATCTACAACTCAAAAGTAATGATATATAATCTTAATGCTTATATGGAGGAGATAATATGATAAATTAATAAAAAATATAAAAGATGGATGTTTATTTACATAACACCCATGATCAAGAAAACAACTTTTATGACCTAAGAAAAGGGAAAACAAAAGTGAAAAGTCGAACAAATGACTATAAAGTATAAACATGAAACTAATAAATAAAACGAGAAACCAGCATGTAAGTTTTACCTTCTAGATACACCCGCAAAGCAATGCACCAAAACCGAACCCTTTTTCCTACTTTCATCAATGAAATCCAAACAAACTTCCAAAGAATCCAGCAAATTCTCACTCTCCATATCTCTCAAAGGCACAGCCATCCTCACCAACTGTAAATCCTTTCCTGCATTCTCCAGTACATAATGAATCTTCTTAGAGCAAAATGCACTTTTATCTGAACCATCACCCTCCAAATTTTCATCTGAACCCCAACCCCCCATGTATACTGTACGAATCTCTTTGGTAGGAACCGAAAAACTTGATTTCCATTCTGAGAAAAACCCAATAGAAGCCGAGCTCAGAACTGATAGGATATGAGTGATTTCTTCACTCCCATTCAAAAGTACTTCTGCAGCTGCGTTGATGTTGCCAATGAAAAGCTTCTCACGCACCAAGTACAACATATCAAGAAAAGAAGCCCCAATTATCTTTATGAACCCAAACCCTAGAACAATACCTCCTTCCCCTGTTCATAATATCACACAATTTAAATGGAAATTCGATACTGATAAAACGAACTTTCATCAGTAAGAAGTAAAACAACTTATATGAACAGAATTAGTAACGAAAAGTAACAATCAAGATAATTTGCTAGTTGAGAGTACGAGAGGAGGAACAAAAATCATTTTGGCAAATGGATTGAAAAAATCGGACATATGTATACACACGCCGCAAATACCGATATAACAAAGGAAATTGAAGACTGGATGTTGAAAGCAACATGAAAGTACCTGACCTGAGAAATCCAAGTTTCCCGGCAACGGTGGTCGGACGAAATAGTGTGATCTTCTGTGTGATGGCTAGGAGAGCGTGCTTATCATCAACTACTTTAATCGTTTTACCCAGATGCAGTCCTTAAACCCTAATAAAGACAAATTGCATCCCTATTTTGCTAATTTTTTGCCTTTTTAGTCCCTCTGACCAACTCCGTTAATATTTGTTCCGTTAAGTCTAACAAAGTAAGGGTAGAGTTGTCATTTCTTCTTTGCGGCTCTTTTTTCTCTCTTCGTCTTCCAGGTACCATTTGACACCTCCATCATCATCTTGTGGTTCAAGTGATTTATTATTATTAATTTAGACAGCTTTTCTTCTCTCTTCGTCTTTTTTTTTTGTTTGTTTGAAAAAAAGAAGAAGAAGGGATTTATTATTATTAATTTAGATAGTTTTTCCTAACATCATTTGGAGGGTTATTGCTGCTATTCTGTTCATGTTCATCACAAGAAGAAGCATCATCATCTGTAATCCCACTTGAACCACAAGATGATGCAGGTCAGTAGGTGTCAAATTCAAATCTCTCCTTCCTTTTCCTTTTCCTTTCTTTGTAGCAGCTGCAGCATGTAATCATAGAAAATTGGCTTCTTTCATTCTAAATATATGTATTTATTGACCTAGGTCGGGGTTGCAAGTCAGTATTCATGCATGATCCAATGGGTCCGAGCCCCCGTTGGTGATTTGCCTCTGTAAACCCTAAACCCTAAAATACCAGTGTTTTCTTCATACCCACAACCTGGTTGTTTTTACAACTCACGATTTGCTTGTCTAATCCGGTTGCTTTCCAGTACCCGGATAGAGTTGCCCGATTAGACCGGTTCCCGTTCGGGTACTTTACTTCCTTTGTGCTAAAAAAGAACATCTCCTGCTCCTAATCACCTAAACCCCACCACAATTTCAGATAAAATGGTATAATAATAATAACAAATTTTGAATACAAGTAAATGGTACCTGGCAACTCCCATGAATCACAAGAGAGAGAAGAAAGAGAGAGAGCCACAGAGAGCAGGAGATGTTCTTCCTTTGTCCTTCCACACCAACATATCACCATTTTAGAATAGAGAGAAGAAAGAGCCACAAAGAAGAAGTCCACAGGATTTCGAGATGTCCATGGGATCAATGGCTTCGTCTGTATACATACAGGAAGAAGAAGAGAGAAGAAAGAGCCACAGAGAAGAAATGACAAATCTACCCTTACTTTATTAGACTTAACGGAGCAAATATTAACGGAGTTGGTCAGAGGGACTAAAAAGGCAAAAAATTAGCAAATTAGGGATGCAATTTGTCTTTATTAGGGTTTAAGGACTGCATCTGGGTAAACCTATAAACCACAGGGACCAAAAATGTCCTTTACTCTAAATACTATCACTATATATCAAAATAAACTAGAATTTGAGCAAATAAATTCTTAAATTATGTTTTAAAAATTCTTATTTCTATAGTTAATTAGTAAAAAACATCTATTTTAATTATTAGGTGTTTTTTTTCATAGTAACTCATTAATTATGAAAAAAATTACTGATGTAATACAAATTACAAAATTTGACAATAAAAGTATTGTAAAATTTTTTAGACGGATAAAGATAACGTAAAATTCTATTTTGATCGAAAAATAACATAAAATAAAAATTTTAGGCCAAGAAATAATCAAATGTTATTATTTTACCAAAAAAGAATCTATAATATTAAAATTTAACATTCTTAATTGGTCGTGAATACCTTTTTTATCAAAATTGAATTTTTTGTTATCTTTCGTAACTTAAAAAGTTTCACATTACATTTATTATCAATTTTTGTATTTAATGATACCTTTCTTTGTTATTTGTCCTTAATTATAAAACAATGTTAGTTATAGTTTCTTAGTAAAAATATTTTCATATTTTTGTTCTCCGGTAAATCTTTCACTTTAAATTTTATAACTCATGGATTTCATATCAGTAAAATTATATACTTAAGCATCATGTTGGTTGTTCACGTATATACCCAAATTAAAAGTATTAAAAAAAAAAAAAAAAGTTCACGAATGATGAACAAATTGTATGGAAAAATAAAAATGATATTTAATTTTAATATGATCACCAAAACTAACATATACTCTTATCATATATCAATTAATTTTTTTAACATGAAATAGGTATGCATATACTGCTTAGTAGCAATGCTAAGCATTATCACTGCATAACCATATGAACCCTTTCATTCTCATGAGCTCGTTGAACAAGTTATTTTAACTGGTATTATGGAAATAAAGTTTTATTTTTATATAACTTAACATAGATTAGAAATGTCATTGTAATATGTTATATAACTTAGTATTTTATGTAATTTTTATGAAAATTATCTATATATTACATATCATCGAAAAAATTTATGGTGTCACGTGACATTGTTATCAAAGTACTAAATCTGTCCATGTCAACCAAGAAAGTCATGTGAAAATTCTTGATGAACTTACCTTTTTTATTTTAATTTATACTAAATTGTATCAAATACAGTACATTTTGTTATATAAGTTATTCTCATCAATACTATTTTATTAGGCTTTCAAACCAATATGTAAAAAAGAATCAATATTTATACAAGAATTATTGTCATGTAACTAATCATCATAAAGGTTTATTTTAATGAATGTATTGCATTTGTTCATATGTATGAACTATTTCTGTTTCATTGTTTTTAATATTCATTTTTAACTATATTTTTAGTTTCGTCTTGGATGGTATGGTTATTTAGTTCCACAAGGTATCTGATAACATAATTAAATAAAAAAAACAGGTTTATTACGAAAAAAAATCAACATGTTTTCACGTTTTTTGCGTTTTCGTCCCTCCATGTTATTTTTTTCCCATAAAAGCCCTCAAGTTAATTTTTTTTTTTTTTTGGTTTAGTGAAATTTGGACATTCGACCCCGGTTGTAATTAGTGAAAGATTTTTAAAAACTAAAAAACCGGGATCTAATGTCCAAATTTAACTAAACCAAAAGAAAAAAAAATTAATTTGAGGACTTTTATGAGAAAAAAAATATCATAGAAAGACGAAAACGCAAAAAACATGTTGGGTTTTTTCATAATAAACCCTAAAAAAACTACTGAAATCTTTATAAATAATAATTAGCATTAAAGAAACATCTTTATTATGATGATTTTATTTGTATATTTATATTATCCGTTAAATTTCATTTTGCATCCTCTATGCTTTCTTCTCTGTCTTGTGTATCCTATGTATTCTTTCTTTTCTCCTTTATCACATAATGATACAAATAACAGCACTTTTTTATTAACCAAACCTTGATTTTATTTATTTATTTATTTATTGAATTTTATAAAATAAAAGGGCATTTGTTCTTTCATATGATGGAGACACATGGGGCTCACTATTGAGAATCAAAAAATTCTTTTTGCCAACTAAAAACCAAGTAATTCGTAGCATTATGCCCTTCCTGTGGACCCCCGACCCATGTTTTAGTTGGTTTAGTGTTGTATAATTATTGGGTCTAAACAACATGCCCATGTCTGGAAACGCTTGAAAACAACATTTCCAAATGCCATGGGACCAGGCATGAACCCGACGACTCCGAGGCAACGATTTTCGATGGTGTATTCTTGTGTTATAATCATACAAAACATGATGAGAAACTAGAAAGTAGTAACAAAGTCGGATTACGATTGGACCATCTAACAGGTCAACAAAGTCGGAGCACGATTGGACCATGAAAAATTATATCACAGGAAGTCACGAGAGCGATCAATGTAGAATCGAAGTTAAAGCGGCAAAAAGAAGTGATCATAAGGTTCAAATTACCCGTGGATAGAAACTTGTCGTAGTTCAAGTTTAAGCAGATCGGCTATAGTCATCTGCAGGTACATGAAAGTGGCCAAAAGATGGCTTACATCAAACCAAGGTGTTTCGACCATTATTAATATGACATAATATAGTTTAGAAAGTACATTACAACAAGACATCTTAACGCGAGAAAGTTAAAACATAAATAAAACTGGCACAAAATTCACTCGACCCTTTATGCGGTTTCTAAGCTAAACACACTGCCACCTACCTCTGTACAATTTCCGACAAACAATACGAGACTTGTTTGACATAGTTTAACAAGAGTTTACTGCAAATGGTCTTTTGAGGAAATGAAACCTGGGACTGTTTCTTGTTTTCGTAGATTTTTCACCTCTTTTTCTTGCAGGAATATGTATATCATCAAGACAGTTTTCTGATGCGATGGCATATGACGTATTGTTTTTTTTTTTTTTTTTTTGTCGACGTTTCAAGCCTTTTGGAATGCACGAGATGAGGCTCCATGTAGAAGCCGAATGAATCCCAAGAAACTGAGCTTCCCGTCTGCGTGTCTAATCCAGTCCTGAAGAACTATGTGAACTGGTATTGACGGGCTAAGTCCAAGTTCCTGCATGTAAACAACAATATGTTATATATGTATGTTACAAAAATATGAGAAAGATGAACAGTGACGGAGGGGGTTAGGGGAGTCATACTGAGGCAAGTTCTTCGATCATGATAGGACGGTTTCCCTCTTTTTCAAAGAGCTCGTAGGCTCGGCGAGCTAGTTGCTCCCAGTTGTCCATTGCTTCTAGCTGATGAATGCTAATAGCAGCTGCTCCAAATTCCTCTAAATCAAGTTTTTTATATTGAAGTGAACTCACCTGTAAAACAACAAAAATATTCCTACTTAGATCATCCTTTTTTTGATTTTCTTTATACCATCAAGAGGGACAGGAAGTGACCATATGGACAAAATCTAGAACGCGTGAGTCCTTTACGGCATCAGTGCAATTCTTCATCAAGGCCTGCAGAACATGAAGAAGTTTGCGATGGGCATCGAATGGAAAACAATGTCTCACTTGTGAAAGTAACAGGAAAAGAGACCGACCGTTTTAAAGTTCTGCATGGATATGAATCCGTTTTTGTTTGGCCCTAGTAACGTGAACTGGTCACGAAGATAACCTAGTTCTGTAATCGTCAAAGTCTTTGCAACAGCCTGCCAAGTAGCATAACAAGTTCAATAATAAATCCACATGTTAACTTAGGTTCTCTTCGGCTTTAAATTAAGATCGAATGGACTAATATTCAAATTTTAGATCGCTACAAAATCCCGTCACAAATTTAAAATGAAAACTTTGGTGTAGAGAAATATGGAAATTAATGAACAAGTCATATGAAAAGTATATACAAGCTGATGTTTTGAGGCATTCACAAACTAGCATACCCCTAAAGCAGCTTTTCTTAGCGGAGATGAGCATATATACGATTTTACAGTCTTGTAGATTATCATGTCCAACGGTATTCTCACGTCATGATAATTGGATAGCCATGGATGACCTAATCAAAAAAGCACGAAAAAGTTAGTCTAATTTCAAATTTGAATAAATATTTTTTCTCCATGTTATGTAAATTGATAGTATAGATGTTCAGCAAGATGTCTTTATTTTATCTGTATAAAACAGTATTTCAGATATTTAACAGACTGTCAACATTTTCTTGAATTATGTGTTACTCTCAAGCGTTATAATTTCCATCGGATGAGGGTCTAGGAAATAACTTACTCAGGGCTTGTGAAGCGGTAAGTCTCTTTCGGTAATCCTTGTTCAATAGCCTTTTAACAAAGTCAACCGCATCAGATGACAAAGAAGGCCACGGGGCTTCATCAAAGTTTGGATCAGCCTTAAGGACAGCTCGGAATATGCCAGACTCTGTACGCGCCCAAAAGGGTCGACTTCCGCATAGAAGAATATATGCAATAACACCAATACTCCACATGTCCGCCTCTGTCCCATACGATCTATGAAGAACTTCAGGAGCTACGTAGTATGCACTTCCAACGATATCATTCAATCTCTCATCTGCACATATTTCATCATTAGTCAGGCCTAAACAATCTTTAGTGCACGTAATAGATAACAAATGATAAAGGCAAATTTTGAGTATAAGAATTCGACCTGGCTTTACATAGTCAGAGAGTCCAAAGTCAATGGCTTTAAGGACCGACGGCTCGTCCTTTGATGTAAATAGAAAATTCTGAAATGAAACAAAACAAGTATTAGCAAAATAATTATAAATTTCTCAAAATAAATTCAACATTTGACTCGAGTCACTTGACATATGGTTATGTAGAAGTCTTTAACTAATACTGATCAATTGCCTAAAATAACCCTCAAAAATACAAAATTTAAGAAAGGTTGAGGAACAAACTTGCAACATTTGCTAATGGGTGAATTGGTAATTTTGGTTTGGGATCTTTCAAAGAAAGGAAATGTCTAAACAACAAGAGATACATATTCAAGGACCAAGGGAGTATGTTATTTGACAGTCAAAAGTTAAACCTGGCCTCTTAATTGGAGTGTGTTGAAAGCTAAAAGTCGATATAAATGACTATATAAGTCGAAACATATAGAAAAAGTTGTGAAAACTCAGTTATTTACCTCAGGCTTGAGGTCGCGGTGAACCACACCTTGAAGATGACAATAGGCCGTGACTCTTAAAATCTGGAACATGACGGCCTTTGCATCTTCTTCCGAATATTTTCCACCCCTAAAAAATACAATTGCAGTTTAGCATATAAACTTGTCAAAATTGTTCAAGGACGCTATAAAAGTTGACCATGGTGCACCAATACGACCTTATGATCACAAAGTAGTAATCTTGCTAGTTAGAAAAACTACCCGAACCAACTTTGTTGGCCTGATAAACAAACATGCGCCCATGAATACCCTGCTAACCCATGGGACCATGCAAACCACCTGTCAAAAGTAGGGTCTCGTGGCCTCGAGGAAATTGAAGTTGGGGGACTCCTCCGTTCGGAGGGATTTATTTCTAGGCCAATTATTACCCAACCACCTCCATGGAGGTTAGTAACCGTAATAGTTTACCAATATTTGCCTGTAAATAAGATGCATTATGAGTACCTGGCAAGTATCCTGTCTAACAGTTCACCTCCTTTACATAACCTGCAAAACATATCGTGCAATTGTAAGTATTACTCCTCAAAACAATCATCGTGCAATGCATCTTTATGGTAATATAGATCAGATATCAAACACCCTCCAATAATGACAAAATAACCTTGATCATCAAAAGCAATGACCTCAATATTGACAAATTTAGGTTGTGAGTTTGACAATTCTGTTTGGAGGCTTGTGACGTAAATATGTGTCAGTTGTCCAACTTGATAGGGATGATTAGTTTTTTGTCATTTGGGAGTTGGGTGCTTCGTATACAAAATAATATCTCTAAATATATCACAAAACAACAAAACAATTTAAAAAGTCTTGATGCAATGAAACTCCAAAAATAATATCGAAAGTCCACACTTACTCCATAACTATATAGACATTGTCTTCATCCTCATAGGCATCGTAAAATTGAACTAAATTGTCATGTCCTGTTAGAGCCCTTAATATTTTCACTTCTCTCCTTGCATCCTCAATAGCAATTACTGTAGTCATCTGCATAAACGTCAAACATACTTTTAGGAAAAACATGAAATTTCAGGTTATGCCTAACATATTAATCGAGAAAAAGGCCTCTATTATAAAACCTGATTTTTAGCCAAAATGTTTTTATTTTTCAACCGTAGTATTTGGCAGTTTTTTGCTCAGTTAGCCCATGAGGAGTTGCCAACACCGACTAAAATCAAACCCCAGACTTCATCACGACAACATAATAAATCTCAAAACTAATGTGGATCCTTTACAGATGGAACGCCAATATTGCTTTAGTAACTTTTTCAAAGTTTAATGTAATTGTCAAAAGTTGATAACATGGAATCACTTTGACTTCGAAAGTCAACCTACACTATATTTTGAGAGTGAAATATGTTAGAGGAGTTCATGGCCTCATGAGAACTTGAGAAGTGATAAAACCAGGAAGGGACTAGCATGTGCAATGCAATCCTCCACCACAAACTTTTGATATAGTCAGAGGTGTTCATAGTTTTTAGCATAAAGCATAAATTTTAAACAACCTCTGCCAACCCCCATAAGAAAACTGTAACCATTTTGTAAATTCTGCTCCTATTTGTAGATTTTCTGGCTTGCCGCTGACCATCAGCAAATGTTTACTACCACCTTCACATCATTTTAGCAATTCAAATAATAGATACAATATCCATAAGAAGAAGAGTATATTTAACACATACCATGGACGAAAGTGTGACAAACAAATACAAAATAGACAGAACATATGGCTTTAGAGACTACTTGAGCGAAATCAAACCTTCGATTTGGGGATAACTTTAACAGCAACATCATGACCCTTCATGCTCCCTTTCTTTCCCTTAGCCTTACAAGTATACCCAAAATGCCCCCTACCCACTTCTTCTCCAAGCTCATAATGACTTAATAACTGCTTAGAATACCCGAAATTCTTGTCCAATCCAACCTCAAATTCATTTCCTTCAGGAATTGAGGCCTCGTTAGGCTTAACAGACCCATGTCTCCTAGCAAGCAATGACCGAATATGCTTAGCAGGGGATGGTGGTGGGAAAGGGCGCTTAAATATGCGAAGAGGTGTCGAACTGACACTCGAATTCGCAGGCGAATTCTTGAAGGCACTACTATTATGAAAGGGACTCGGGCTGTAGTAAGGAAAGTTTGATGATTTCCCAGTATGGGAGTTCAATGTTGTTGGTTCAACTTCATTGGGGAAACTGGAGTTTTCAAGTTGATTTTCAAGGGTTTGATTGGGTTTTCCATGACAAAGTCCCATGGATTCACAAATCAATTGCGTAGAAATACAACAAAGGGATTAAAGCAAGAAGCTTTATGCTATTAAGTTTCAAGAAAATCAAGAAAAAGGATAAATCATTGAGCAAAACGGCAAAATATTAATGACTTCAAGAAAATTGGAGTTCAAGAAAGTGACTTTTAACAGCACATCAACCTCCAATCTCTTGAGATTTTAAAAACTTGGAATTTTCCAGCTGTAAGACTACAAATTCTTGAAAATAAAGCAAAAGGCTTTATGCTATTAAGTTTCAAGAATATCAAGAAGAAAGCTAAATCATTGAACAAAATGCCCAAATTAAATGAATTCAAGAAAATTGGGAGTTTAAGAAAGTGACTTTAACACAACATAAGCCTCCAATTTATTAAAATTCTAGAAACTTGGAAAAAATAGCAACAATTTTGCAGCTATTTCAACACAACCCACAAACAAGACTACAAATTCTTGAAAATAATTGTGTTCCCAAATAATTCCTGCAAAAGAGAGAGGGGAAAAGCCCAAGCCTTTAAAAAGTAAATAAACTTTCTGATCAAAGAAAAAATAATGATAATAATGTCAGAAAGAGGAAAATCTTACCAAATATCAGAATTGAGCAAGAGTTTTCCACCTGAAGATTATAAAGAAATGGTTGAGTTGAGGTTTTATTACAAGAAGGTAAAGTGTGAGTTTGAGAGATGAGAGACTCAGAATTAAGAAAAGAACCCAAAAAAGTGAAGATGCATAGCAGAGAGAAACAAGAAAAAAGAAAGGCAATGGAAACCAACCATTCTTTTTTCAAAGCTTTTCTTTTTCTTTAAAATTACCATAAAATGCAAGAATTTGAACCCTCTTGTCATCAAATGTAAATATTCTTTTTATTAGAAAAACTGACTAATTTAATACATTATATCTTAAAAATATCTAATTAAATATTAACCTATTGATCATCATAACTTGAAAACCATTCTCAGTTTTTATAACTGTATTCCGGTCTTCCCTTCCAAAAAGTAAAAAAACTAACACCCTTTAATTTGATGATGGCATATATTTATATATTTAGTTTTCTTTAATTTACCAAAAATGTAATATGTTTTCTGGAATATGGTTTTTTGTGCTTAAAATCTATGATTAAAATGAAGATGGTAAATGAAAAAATAGGAAAACATCAGAAATGGGTGTACTGTTGAGAGATGATTAGAGGACCCTATTATTTATGAGTGTATTTATTTCGAGTGTAATGGTGGTGAGTGGGGTTGGTTCTTTGGATGCTTCCAGCCTGTCCTTATTAGAGGAGGGACAAACCCCTTCTAAATATTTGCTAAACAACAATTTTAGTCTTTGTGCTTTGACCATGTTTTTGCTTTTCCCAAATTTAAAACCTTCTTTCTAAACTATTTTTATCATATAATTTCTATAATTTTTCCAAAAGTATGGTAGCATCCTATCTGTTACTCTAACTAATAAGTTATGGCTTAAGTCTCATATGAGATATTGATGATAACATAAGATTAAAGGGTTATGTAGTTTAGCTTTTCGGAAAAGAAAATTTTTCTAATAATCCAGTTTGGTGTTAGCCAAAGGGGTAAAATAGATAGAATAAAAACGAATTTTGTAATTTTTAGGATGGATTATAATTTTTGTTCACATGGTTATATATAATCATGGTTTTAATTCTTTTTATGTTGAAAATACAATTTCACTATATATGGTTGCCGTTTCATTATGTTTATGGTCTTTTGACCAGACATTTTTATTAAAAATGACTATTTTACCATTTTAACTTTGTTTCAATTTTGGTAATTAACCAATTATTTTTATATTATTTTATTACTTTTTTCCTATTATTATTTATTTGATATTTAGTCTTTTTCCTATTATCACAATATAACTAAAGTAATAATTTTATTAATATGTTGTCTATTATTATTATTTTTTAGAATTATAATTATTATTCACATAATTGTACGTTCAAATACATGTAATTTATGTAAGTATGCATTCAAATTCTTTTTAATGTGTTAGGAGATGTGAATGTATGTAAAACTTACATATTATTTTTATAATGTTAATTAAAATATTTTATGAAAAACAAATTTCAAAAAGTACTTTTATAGTAATATTTTTTTAATACGCTGCATAATAAGTGACATTTTCTCGAACAATATGATTCATTATTTATTTTGAGTTTACTCAAATTAATAAAGTTATGAATCAATAGTTTACATATTTCTTAATGTATGTTTTTACGTCGGTAACGGTGTCTATAGAGATTGAGCATGTGTGTATATGACTTACTAGTTACTAGGTAACCACTTGACTTAGATCAAGTGGTCACCACCAAATGTGGGAGGGGTTCCCCTTGGTTGAGGTCTCGGGTTCAAGCATTGCCAAAGGCGTTTCTCCTTATGTGGAGATGCATGTGAGGTTTGATCCTCACCCTCAAGATGACTAACAATGGTGCTAACAACTAACCACTTACATCTGTTGTTCAAAAAAAAGTTACAATGTAAATTTTGGCCACTTTTGGTCATACCAATACAGTAATACTTTTTTTTTGGTTTTGCTCATAATTATTATATTATTCTTCCTAGTAGATATATATAAAGTTAACAAGTTAAAGTGTTGTTAAAAGTTGATTGCTATAGAATTACTAAATTTGTTGTAAACAAATGTACTAGAAACATTTAATGGAACTATGGAAGAGAAGAGCTATTTTATCTATTTTCCGATAAAGTTTTAAAAATATGTATTTAATTTGCATGAAAAATACCGTTTATTTTTTAAAGGGAAGTTTTTTGTATATATTTATAATCATTTGACAATGTCTTACTTTACTTTTATTATATAAGTGCTTGTATTCTTACTTTTCTATCCAAATATTATTATATAAAATAATGTTAATTTTAGAGTAAATGACATTTTTCGTCCTTGTGATTCGATGGTTTACATGGAATTAGTCCCTCAATCTTAATAAGGCCAAATTTCATCCCTATTTTGCTAATTTTGTCCACTTTTAGTCCCTCGTCCGTTAAACTTAACGACACAACCGTTAAATTTGTAAGAATGACATTTTTACCATTTTCACTATGACGTTTTTAGTCCCTGTGGTTTTATTATTTACCCATTTATAGTCCAACATTTATTTTATTTTATTTTAGATTTACAATTATATTATTTATGGATATACTTAATTTATTATAAACACACTTCTTTTATTTATAAATATACTTATGTTTTAATATTTTATTTACATTTACTATTGCTCGTATTTTATTTAAAATTTAACTTTTATTTTAATTAAAATTTTATATTTTCTTTACTAATTTATTTAAGGATCTTTTTTATTAATATTAATTTTTATAATATTATTATTGACATTTATATATGTAATTTTTGTTTGTTGTGTTTATGTAAATATAATATCGTCGATATATTTCCTCTCCAATGTCACTATTTATTCAAGTATCTTCCAACCTAATCACTCATCGACACATAAATTATAGACATATGTGAATATGTCTTGTGTGTGTGTGTGTGTGTGTGTGTGTATATATATATATATTATAATATAATATAATAATAAATAAAAATATAATAAAAAATCATTTTAGGATGTGCAAAAAAATCAATCCAAAACCAAAAAAAAAAACAAATTTGAAAAACCGGAACCGAAATGGAAAAAGTCTATTTGGTTTTATAATTTAAAAAAAATCAAAAAACCTAAACCGAAACAATATATTCAAATATAAACTTCAGACTATACTCACATTTAGAATTCATACACACACACATATATCCAAGACATATTCACATATGTATATAATTTATGTGTCGATGATTGATTAAGTTGGAAGATACTTGAAGAAATAGTGACAATGGAGAGGAAAAATATCAACGATATTATATTTATATAAACACAACTAACAAAAATTACATATATAAGTGTCAACAATAATATTATAAAATTTAAAATTAATAAAGAAGATAAACTTTAAATGAATTAAATAAAATACGAACAATAGTAAATGTAAATAATATATTAAAACATAAGTATATTTATAAATAAAATAAGTGTGTTTATAATGAATTAAGTATATCTATGAATAATATAAATATAAATATAAAATAAAATAAAATAAATGTTGGACTATAAATGGGTAAATAATAAAACTATAGGGACTAAAAGCGTCACAGTGAAAAGGGTACAAATGTCATTCTTACAAACTTAACGGTTGTGTTGTTAAGTTTAACGGACGAGGGACTAAAAGTGGACAAAATTAGCAAAATAGGAATGAAATTTGACTTTAATAAGGTTGAGGGACTGAATCCGGGTAAACCATCAAACCACAAGGACGAAAAATGTCTTTTTACTCTTAATTTTATTATAACTAATTGGCCTTTTAGTTGTGGATGCATCTATGTTATATTCTCCCAAAAATTCTACTTAATAGTCTTCTCATCTTCTGAAAAAGACTTAACAAAATCTGTAAATATCTAAATTCTAAAAAAAAAAAAAAAAATTAAGTGTATTATAAAAAACATTAAAATGAATATAACAATTTGTATTAAAGAAATGGAATTAAATTGGTATTACAAGCTCCACCAAACCTTGCACACTTACCAGCAATTGTGATTATTGATGGTGGCATTTAAGTTTTGGTTGGAGTCAAATTTGGTAGTTATTATTTTGGTTAGACTTTCATTCAACTGCAAGTAACACTTTAATTTAACGTATTTAATTTAACACCTTCCTAACAAATACTATTTTGATTTCTTTAAAAAAAATGGAAACTATGATACTTACCATTATTTTAACTTGAATTTCATAAATCTTTTCAGTTACAAAATTAAATTAAAATGATCGTTCGACCAGGTTGTCAAAAATTAAACTTTAAAATTTTTAAAAACAAAGAACTAAGCCAATAATTGGTGTAAGTGAAACTAGCTGGTGGAGATATTGGAATTTAGTAATCAAACTCTAACACATGTATCTTAATTAATTATGGATTACATGATTTATCTTTTCTACGTCGACCGTGAACTGTTTAATGAGGCTACAGTGAGTGGGTTACGAGTTACCTTTTTTCAAAATTAATATCTAGATCAAATATAGTTATTAGTTAAGTTTGGATTTTCAATTACACTCTGATCTATTTTTGCCCATAGTATAGCTAGAGAGGATCATATAACTAATGAAAGTAGGTGTGAGTATGGGACGATTCGATTTTTGGCCGGAAAGCCCGAAACCGAACCCAAAGCAAAATTTTTGGTTTTTGAAACCGTGAAAACATTTGGTTTTTCGGTTTACACTGTGAGTTTTTCGGTTTTTGGTTTTTCCGTTGCGATTTGGATTTTAGGTTTTAACTCGAAAAATCTTGGACTTTTTTTCATTAATATTAAGTTTTTTACTAAACTTATGATTTTATTTACAAAGGTTAAACATTCTTTGATAATATAATTTATTAAACCCTAACTTAGACGTTTAATTAACATTTTAGCAAGTCCACCACGTAGAAATGTAAGTTCTATATCAATTAATTAGCATTAGTAAGTCTATCACGACATCACGTAGAATTATAATAAACATAAATATATCAGTTAATTATCAATTAAACATCATAAGCATCAATCATATATATGAAGTTGACAAATGATTATATTACATGTGAATATAAAGAAAGAAGCTTTATAATATAAGGCATAACATCAAATACGATCAAAAGTAGAATCAACTCAATAAATATATAAAATATTTTAAGATTTAATTTAATTTGAAAAAACAATTCGGTTTGAATTTTCCCATACGGATTTGAAGGGGAATTCGAATCCAAACTATTTACTTCGGTTTTTTTTTGGTTTTTGGTTTTCTGGGCTTTCAACTTTTCTGGTATGGATTTCATGTTCTGCTTCAGTTTTTGCTCACCCCTAAATGCAACTATACAAGCCATTAGGCATTAGGTGGGTAACTGCTTTTACAAAATTGAGTTTGACCTAACTTTTTGTGTTTTAATTAGTTATTTGTTCTAATAATGTTTTTCTTAAGGATAGTGATTAATTTGTATACATTGATTCTTTGTCATTGATAACAATGTAAAAACCTATAAACTATTTATTGTTATCGATGACAAAAAGTTAATTTATTTTGTATAAATCATCATCCTTTTCGGAACTTTATTAGCTACAAATTAAATTTGTTAAAATGTGTTATATAAAGATTTACAATAATTTAAAACCTAACTGTATGTTCATTCCTTCAAACTAAAAGTATGATTTAAAGTTTGTTTATATTATACGTTAAGCAAATGCTTTGCATTAGCATTAACTACAAAGATAGCCATACTTAAATAAAATGTTGGTTTAATTACATGTTAATGAAAATATCATACAATATTATGCACCAAAATGATTGATATTCAATAGAGAAAAGGCATGCATTATTACCGCATTCATATACGGTTAAATATTGAGCAGTTTTCTTTCAATTTATTCTACTACTAAATTTTTAACTCGTGTATTAAGTAGATATTTTAACAAATATATTTACAGTAATAAACATAAATTTTATCTTTTAAGTAAAATGTAAATGTGACGCGTGAAATTAGATGTTCTCTATTATTATAAATAGATTTTTTTAGCATGGATATTGATCAATTCTCATTTAGGAAAACTAGTGAGAAAACAATAAAATAATAATAAGAATTATTCACTTTACCTTAATTTATAAATTATTATTTCGTTTGGTTCATACTTCAATTCATACGTCAAAAGCAACATTCATTTATTTCCATTTACGTTTGGGTTTATTATGAAAAAAAAACATGTTTTCACGTTTTTCGTGTTTTCATTCTTTAATTTTATTTTTTCCTACAAAAGTTCACAAGTTCATTTTTTCTTTTTGGTTTAGTGAAATTTGAACATTAGAACCTGGTTTTTCAGATCCTAAAACTCGGTTTACTAATTATAATCAGGTTCTAACGTGCGAATTTCACTAAACCAAAAATAAAAAATTAACTTGAGGACTTTTATGTAAAGAATAACATAGAGGGACCAAAACGCAAAACCGATCCATTTTTCTACATTAGTTTAATTTTTCTAAAATTTTATATATTTTTTTGAGTTATTTTTATTTTCATTCATATTTGAAGTTATGTCTTACATTACAAAGCTTCTTTTATTTATATTCACATGGAATTATTTTTCAACTTTATATATATATATATATATATATATATATATATATATATATATATATATATATATATATATATATATATATATATATATATATATAGATTGAGGTTCTATGGGGCACCATATGCATCGGGAACCAAATGGGAACCAAAAATGCATTGCTTGTTTACAAAGGGTACATTAAGGGCTTTTTGGGAATGCTTAATAATATATTGTTAAATTATAAGATTTAGTTTAATATTTATCATTTATTTAGGAAACTAAATAAAATGATCAACCACCTTCCCATAAATCCATCCCCTTTTCTCTCTCTTTCCCTTTCTCTTTCATGGCTAGCCTCTCTCCATCTATCTTTCTCTAAACCAGTTTTCACAAGACAACCACTACTACTACCGCCAGACCCAACACCACCATCGTTGTCCACCATCAGTATGCAATTCTGCACCATACCTGTGCATCGATGTTGACGAGAATTTGCTTGCGTCTGTTGATCATGGTTTTTGAGTATCAGTTTTTTCACAATCAGTTCATTATACGATTCTGTATCATGCTTATGCTTATGGCTAGTCAAAGAATTCTACGATTCTTCATTAATGTTGGTGGTTATTGCTTCCAAAAAATAGTTGGAGCATACGGTATTGGTTGTTTCAAACACGATGCACAACAGTAATGCATCACCACAATGATGAACACATTGAAGATGAACACATTTAAGACGCTAATGAACACGTTTAAATTTTAGAGATGCATCACGAAATTAACACGTTTAAATATCGAAATGCATCACGATTTTGGTGATGCATAATGATGGAACAAAGACGAGGATGAATATGGCCGAAATGCAATACGATTTTGGTGATGCATAATGATGGAACAAAGACGATGATGAATATGGTCGAAATGCATCATGTTTGAAATTGAATTGGATGAAGATGCATCGTGTTTGAAGACGAATCCAATAAATTGGATGAAGATGCATCATGTTTGTCTAGATTCCGATAGAATATTTTCTGAATTCAAGCGTCCTCAGATTTTGCCCTTCCGCGCGTGAGAAGTTATGCACTCGTGCACCCATTTTCAAGTTAATTACCCTTTTGCCACTACCATCTGAACCATTAAAATTCAAGATCTAACGGTGCATACAGGTTCCCAAAGTGCACAATGCATACAGGTGCCCCATAGAACCTGACCCTATATATATATATATATATATATGTATATATATATGTATATATATATGTATGTATGTATGTATGTATGTATGTATGTATGTATATGTATATGTATGTATGTATATAAAATTTGATATTTATGATGTTAAAATGCTAATTAATTGATATGGTTAATAGTTATGCTTATTTTATTATATGCGATGTAGTGAGTGCTAATTAATTATAATAAATATTCTTATTATATTTTTACATGATAAACTTACTCAAATATTAATTCTAAGTCTAAGTTAGTAAGTTTAATAAATTAAAGTATCAAACCAACTAAATTAACAATGAATATCCAATTTAGTAAATCAAAGTATCAAATTAAGACACAAGTCGATTAAGAATCCAAATGTAGGCAATTATTTTTTATGATTTATCAAATAGTGTTTAACATTAGTCTAGAAAACCATAAGTTTAGTAAAGAAAAACTCAATTTTAGTACAAAAAAACATGTCTAAGTTTTTTCGGGTGTAAACCCAAAGACCAAACCGATTTTGAAACCCAAAACTCTCGGGATGTAAACCGAAAAATTTGATATCCAAACTGAACCAAATAACCAAAACCGGGAAAAAAATCGAAACCAAACGGTTCCTCCATTTCAAAAACCGATATTTTTGGTTCCGGGTTTGGTTTCGGCTAAAAACCGAACCAAACTGTCTCATGTTCACCCCTAAAAGAAAGGGTTTTAAAGGTAATTGGTTTCAATACAAATAAAACCAAAATATTATAATAATAATAATAATAATAATAATAATAATAATAATAAACAATATTAATAAAAAATACACAGGCTTTTGTCGTGGGTAGTGCACGCAAAAACTAGGACCGAACAACCGTCGATTATGGGTTCATCAGTTTTTTCGGTTTGAGTTTCTCAGTTTGAAATTTTTTTCGGTCTAAACCAAAAAAACAAATCAAACGGAACTAGGAGCCGCCTAAACCAATTCAAATTGGTTTTGATTGAAAACCAAGAAACCGAGTTAGAGATCTGTGTATTTGTAGATCACAAATACCGGATTCAATTCCATCCAGACCGGTTTTTTAACTTTATTAAAACCAATTTTTTTAAATCCAATTCGGATTTGGTCCGATTTGGACCTAAAATAGTATATATGACTGATATAACCGGATTAGGATATGCTATAACCGGCTTTTTCTATTCACTTTTTTTAGAAAAAAATCCATGTCCAATATGTTTTCAAGCACTCTCACAACTTCAAGGTTTCCTTCGACGAAAGATTGATGCATTAATATCCTGAGTATTACTAGCCATGACAAAAGAAATGAAGAAAGAACGTGAGAATTTGCAACGAGAGTTGTATTCTCAAGTAAACAAAAGTCGGAGAATATTGAAATAATGAATCGAAAGTGTTTAAAACGTGTTGTGATGAAGAAAATACATCTCCCACCTATTTATACCAGCAAATGGGTGACAAACGTGTGTTGTTTTTTTTTTCTGCAAAAAAAAAAGTTCAAAAAATGCCTAACATTAAGAAAGAACTAAAATATATGTGCATTGATTTCATATACTTTTCGGATAAAATACGGCTTAATAATCGGGTTTTTAATCCGGTTAATAACTCGGTACATAATCCAAATGAATTCCGATCCGGTTCCAAATCCGGATAAAATAAAATCCAAATCGGATAAAATATAAGCATTAGGCTATTAGCAAACTAACAATCGAACTAAACTTTTTAAATCAAACTAAAATCACTAGGAGACTAGTAGTATGATGTATTATAAAACTATAATATATAAAATATTTATTTATAAAATTAGTAAGATACTTTTCAGTCAATTGATTTGATTTGGTCTAGTCTCGGCCTAACCATAACTCAAATCATAAACCAAATTCAAAATTGTATTTAGTCTACCGAATATTGAATTTCAATTTCAGTATGGTTTAAAACAAGTTTGATATGATTTGTTTTTTGGTTTATTCGGTCTAAAACCAAATGTTACTCCCCTCTACCAAAAAGTATGAAATATTTAATACATTATAAGCATATTCAATCGAAATTATTAATATTCTTTTAAGAGTTAATTAAGATCTTTCAAAAGGTACGGTAGTATGATTCAATATAGATCATATAATCATGGTGGTGTTAATTTGTGTGAGTATAATAACTTTCAACTATAATAAAAAAGACGTGTATATGTGTACGCTTACACCAGCAAATTTGATAGTCAATGCTAATAAGTACGTGTATAGATATATACGTTATAAAAAAAAGTCCGAAGTCTTCTTAAAAATTCACATATAAATGTACAAAATTGACAATCAAATTGTCTATAAAACGTCACGATGAGGGATGAGATGGTCAAACTCGATATGCCATATATATGTCATTGAAGACATGTATGTAACTAGTACTAGTAGATGCGAAAATATAGTCCAAGAAATACAAAAAAAAAAAAAATTATATAATATTTTTATTTATTAGACAGGTATGTAATACTAAAAACTTTTTAAACATTATATCAGTATTAACTCGGTAGCTTCAGGAATCCAAATACTTCCCTACATGAGTAAAGCTCTATGCAAAAAGGGGATTCTTCCTCCTCTATAAATCCAAGAATATGTAAGTACTGAAAGTAGAATATGTAAGTATTGAAAGTTAGAATGAATTACAAGTTATATAAGATAATATTCTATTATTCTTTCATTATCTTCATGTCTTTAGTTTCTTGTCAATGCTTTCTTAGGACTCAATATAAAGAAATATCACTCAAGTACATAAATAAAATTTTTAAAAAAATTAAGCTAATTTGTAACAATTAATTATTCCAATTTCATTTTATTATTTTAAATTTCAATAATCAAGTTAATTCGTTAAATAAATAAGTTAATATCATATAAAATATTTAGTCGATTATTTTATGTAACAAAAAATAGTAAAAATTATCTACAAGTTAATCTTTTATAAATAGTGTTTTTTTTATTTTATTAATATTCAGATATATAATTGTTTACAATTTCATCACATTTCAAAACTGTCCTTTTTTTTCTGCTTTAAATCCACGATATATTGACTTGGACCAAGTATAAACCTACATGCTAGAATCATGGGTCGTAAATTTGGTGTATCCGTCTGCATGCATCACGACTGATTTTTTTATATAAAAATAACATGAAAATATATATTTAACTTTCTGAAATTTTGACCAAAATAAATAAAAAATAAAAAATAAAAGACAACCGGTAGGAAAATAAATGAGATGGTGGGTTACCAATGGCAATGAGGCCGGTGACCTACATGCCGTAGTTCTGCTACCCTTATATAGTCACTATTTTACGTTTTATACGCTTTTATCCCTTTTATTATTGGTCAACATGCAAAGTGACCCTTTGACTAATAACAATGGACATGTTACTAACATTGTTATTAGTTTTTTTGTTGCTAGAACTTTACTTAAACGGGTTTAAGTTAAAATCGTTTTAGAATACCACTTAAGAATATGTCAATATAATATATAACATTTGTGTTTCAATCATATATATTGATATAATATCTTATAAATTCTTCGGTGATGTATCAATAGGTAATAAACAAAAATTTAGGCTCTTATACATACACTTGATTTTTTGTTGGATAATTAGGGTCGGTAGCCAATAAACTTTATGGTTGTTTTTTTTATCTTAATCACTTAAGATTTTTATTTTCACAATGTTTATTAATTATTCGTTTGAAGCAAGAGTCTTTCACATGTAAAATTTGATTTTAACTTCAATACATATACTACAAGACTATCTAAACATAACCACTATAGTTAAAAATATATGTTTTATATTTCGTGAAGGACTACTGTTTTACATACACCACTTAAATTATCATACATCATCGTCCTTAGAGTAATGGGTATACTCTCAGGATGGGCTGAGTGGCTTTGCCACATGGGTGGAGGCTGTCGGGTAACCCCCCCCCCCCTTCTCGGCCCTGCCATTTCTCCTTCCCTCCTCGGCCTCTCAACCCTCAGCGGCTTCTCTTTCTCTCTCTAAATTTATGGGTAAAATGAGTATTGGGATTTTAAAAAAAGAGAGAAATACGGGTATTTCTAACCTAGAAATGTGATAATAATGGATAATGAAAATCTGACGTGACGCTGATGTGTATAAAAAGATAAATTTGGGAAAGAGGAGTACTCCCCTCACCCTTAGTGAGACTTTGTCACTTATGGGTCTCACATCATTAAACACGACAGTAGTAACATTAATGAGTGTGGGAGGGTTATATGGCTAGCTAATAAAAGTTAGTAATAATGTGTGTATATGATATACAACCCCCTCTTATAATTATATCCATGCCCGGGGGGGGGGGGGGGGGGGCTTCCGTATCAACTCAAGAAGGACATCATTTTTTTCAGTTCGCTGAGTAATGTTACAGACCCATACGTGTATTTTTTTAGTTTTTCAATCCAATAATTAACCAAAATCTTTTAAAAACCAGTATGTTGTATTTTTAAGGGTTTATTATAAAAAACAACATGTATTCATGTTTTGTGCGTTTTCGTCCATCCATGTTATTTTTTCCCATAAAAGTCCTCAAGTTAATCTTTCTTTTTGGTTTAGTGAAATTTGGACATTATAACCTGGTTTTTCAGTTTTTAAAAACTCGGTGCACAAATTATAATCGAGGTCTAATGTCCAAATTTCACTAAACCAAAAAGAAAAAATTAACTTGAGGTTTTTATGGAAAAAAATAACATGGAGGGACGAAAACGTAAAAAACATAAAACATGTTGGTTTTTTTCGTAATAAACCCAATTTTTAAAAAGACATTATTTTTCTATATTGACCAAACTTATTTAAAAAAATAACACGTTGCATTTTAAATTTTTTAGAAATACATTTTTCTTTAAGCTTGCCTAGGGCATTAAAATACTCAAAATCGGTCATGATTATATCAACTATCTTTTATGTCTTTTTTAAAAAAAAAATGATGAAGGTACATAATCAAACATACATATTCTTTAATTATGGATTACATGATTTATCTTTGTTATGGTGGTGCTTAGAAACGGTGGGGGAAAAACCAGATGTAGAACTAATTTTTTTTTAAAGTTTTTAATTCTAAGATGTTAAATTTGATTCATTAATGCATATAAAGGAAGATGCAAAAAATTAGCTTAAAAGTACGTGAAAATTCATAGCTATACAATTATACTCCTATATAGACATGGTTACGTTTGCACTTTTTCTAATTAATGGTTGGATACAAACATAAGTAGAATAAAGAGCACATGAATTCCTTTATAACAAAGGTCCACTTTGGTACTATATAAAGTAAAGGAGAGGTTGTAATTCCACCAAAAGAGAGGGACCATTTATGTAAATTCATCTGATCATAATATCCATAAGCTGTGTAGCCAAGTCATGCATGTGTGGAATTTGATGTTCGGACAGGTACCGTTTACCGGCCGGGTCATATCAGGGAGATCATATTTTTGCCTCCGGTCCAACGTGGCAAATTGCAACGACGTATAGTACATGATAAATTTTCGTTAAAATCGTTTTTTTAATGTTTAACTAGTGTATAAATTCATGAATTATATGAATAACTTTTAATAAATAAATTAATTACATAAATATTATATAAAATTAAAATTAAAAGATATAAATATTAATTATATTAAAAAAAACTAAAATAGTACTTATTTTTTTAAAATTTTTGTTTCTAAATTTCTATATATTTAATCAATATAATTTGAAATTTCAATTTTACATAAGATTTATTTTTTAATATTTCATTACAATTAACAAAATGTTATGATATATACTTTTATTAATATTACATTATGTTTACTTTTTAAATATTTAATACTTATAATTTGTAGAGTAAATTACACAAATGGTCCCTGTGATTTGTGTCTTTTTACCCTTTTGGTCCCTCAAACTTTTTTTTTGCACGAACGGTCCCAAAAACCGAAACCTTTTACCCCTTTGGTCCCTCTCCCAAACGTCCGTCTAAATCTCCGTTTGAGAGTAAGGGTATTTCTGTCTTTTTAGGTGTCCTCTCTTAATGAAACGAAGTAATCGTTTAAGATTTCCCAGTTTGCAATGATGATCCCTATCTGACAGTTTCTTCTACCTCCCTTCCCTCCATTTTACTACGTTCGGCTTGATCTCACTTCACCTTCTTCTGAAACCCTGAAACCCTAAAAAACGAAAGCAATCTGCTTCCCTCCATATTTCTAGCTGACCGGCGATCAAAACCAGAAAAAGACAAACAATGTGGAGACTACGCAAAGGAAACTATGAAATCGACTTGCAACAGCTTTATGGTATGTTCTGATCCTGAAATACCCCTTTGTATTGTTTAGAAATACGATAGTATTCACGGCCTGTTATTATTTTTGGGAAAAAACTGAAACTTTTCATAAAAGTTTTTTCATTGAAGCTATGTGTTTGATTCCCCTGTTTTTTAATGTTTAATACAGGGACCAATCAGTCTATGTTTTCGATTAAGGTTCATCACGGTGGTGTGTTTACTAAATTTCCTAATATGTCATATGTTGGGGGTAAGGTAAGCTATGTAGATGATGTAGATATCGATGCATTTTCAGTGTATGAAATGCATGAGGTAATGGAACAACTACGTTACCTTGATGAAGTTCCAATATATTACCAGTATTTGATACCTAATAGTGATTTGGATTTTGGGCTTAGAGCATTAGGAAATGATGATGATGTTATCCAAATGTCTAAGTATGTTGGTGAAAACAAATTAATGCATGTTTACTGTGAACATGGGATGACTAATCTGTTGTGGTATTACACCCCACCCAAGTCTAAGGTTATCATTGAGGAGTTACCTGAACCAGAAAGAGATGTAGCTTCAAGAGAGTATACAAGAAACAGAAAGGGAAAGATGAAGGTAGGAGGTAGTTCATCTTGTAAGAGGCTTTTCTTGGAAAAAAGTTTACTCATTCAAGATTAATCCTATAAAAGGGAGCAGCATGTGGCCTAAATGTCCATGTCCAACAACTCTTGTTCCACCAAAACATCACAAGCAAGTGGGAAGACCAACCAAGAAAAGAAAGAAAGCAGCTGAAGAGGGAGAGAATCAGGAGAATGCTACTGACATGGTTAAGGGAGGGAAGCTTTCAAGAGCATTGAAGACAGTATGCAACAAATGTAATAAGAAAGGGCACAATTCCAGGACACGCAAAGGTTAACAACCAGACAATCAAAGGCAGAGACAACAAGGTGCAAGTCAGTAAGCCATGGAAGGGATAGGAGCTGCAATCAAATGTTTTATGATGTTTTAATTTGAGACACTGTTTGAATTACTATCTATTGTGTAATAACTGGTAATGATTTGAGACTTATTTTGTTTGGTGGTGATTTATCACCAATTGTATGTTATGGGTTTTAATGTTTATGAGACTTATGTTGTTTGTTTGGTGTCACTTTATATGAACCAATGCTACTTTTAAACCAATGCTACAAATGAAACCAGATTTACAAGTGAAAAAATAACATGTAAAAGGATAATTTTTTTCATTCATTTCTTCATAACAGAGAGAATTACAACCTCAAAAGAAACCATCACCACTACCCATTACATCAAAACAGGGACCATTACATCAAAATAAGTCATTACAGCTACAAAAAGTCCCAACATACACGCCTGACATCTACATCAAAGACATCAACCTTTTTACTTACATCAGAGCTACATAAATGGAAAATGCAATCCAACTAACAACCAACCACATCTTCAGCTTTGCAACTTCTCTTTCAGCTTGAAACCACAGGACTTCAACACTGTTCTTTGCTCGCAAAGACCAGGACTGATTTCGGTTGCACGGGGACACATGGGAGGATCCACCCATCCAATAAAATTGCAGGTTGACTCCTATAGAACATCAAAATTATATGAAAAATACATAACAGGAAGCTCCAAAACCTTACAACATCTAAAATCTTACCACATCAGGACAGCTCCAGAACCTACGACCAGGATTACGGGAAGTCCATGAAGTTCGTATCGTTGCTACCTTACCACATCCACACATAACCATTGTTAAGTTGGGGAAGACGATCAACAGAGAGTGAGCAGAGCGAGAGAGAGGCAACAACGACTTTGAAAGAACAAGACGAACATTATTTCGTCTATATATTAATATAGAGAGGACACCTAAAAAGACAGAAATACCCTTACTCTCAAACGGAGATTTAGACGGACGTTTGGGAGAGGGACCAAAGGGGTAAAAGGTTTCGGTTATTGGGACCGTTCGTGCAAAAAAAAAAGTTTGAGGGACCAAAAGGGTAAAAAGCCACAAACCACAGGGACCATTTGTGTAATTTACTCTAATTTGTATTTATTTTTGATATATTTTAATAAATCGATATAATTTGAATATGTATAAGATTATAATTTGGATGTAGATCTAAATTTTATCTAGATTTAGATTTATAATAATCTTATTTATTTTAAGTTTTTATTATATATTTATTAATTCTTAATTGATATAATTTAAGATGTTTTATTATATAAAATTATTTAAAGATAGATTAAAAAGATAATGATGACAAGTTATTAGATGATAAAAAATGATTAATAGAGTTAATCATTTGTTAATATCTATGAGAGTAATATGTAAGTGAGAGGTCAAGGGTTCGACTCCTGTTAGAGATAAGTTGAAATTTAGGTAAAGAAAGTAAGTTATAAAGTCCTCATTTGGGGCAAAGAAGTAGTTTAGTATTAAGAGTAAAATAGTTTGTTATTAAAAAAATTATTAATATTTATAGATTTTAAAAAATAACAAATTATATTTATCTTTTATTTTATTTTTAATAATAAGTTGTATTTATATTTTGTGATTATACGTGGAGGTGACACGTGACATTATATGTTCTCTTTTATTATATATGTGCAGGTATATAGATTAAAAAAAATTATTTTAGTTTATTTTATTAATTTCTTATTAATTTTAATGATTAAGTCGCACAATATCCTTTTTTAAATGTACCGATATTATATATGAATTTTTTCCTCTACACATATATGGTACATGTATTTTAGAATTTTACTTTTATATGATACATTTCTACATAGAGCCCGATTGAAAACAACTCTATTGGTATGAAAAACCGGATTCTATGTAGAAATACATGATATTGGCATGGAAAATTAAAATGCATAAAATCATGTGTAAAAAAAGTTCATCTACCATATTAGCACATTTAAAAATATATATAATTTTGAATTTGATAGTTGACTATTAGTATTACCAATATTTTTTATGATTCATAAATTTAAAATATTCTTTTTTGGGCTTTATGATACTTTGAGTATGTATATATGGTTAAATGGTGTCTTGTGATGACATGATAATAGCGAAGTATTGTATGGTGCATCACTGATTGTGTTTTCAGATACTAAGGAAGAATTTATAGCGATTTAAGCCATGGAATTATATATATATATTGCCGACGGAGCAGAGAGAAAAAATGCTCACGTGGCGCAATATTAGTGGTTAAAATTCAGAAAATTAAGGCTTATTAGGCGCAACATGATTGGTTAAAATTCAGAAAATTAAGGACGCTGATTTGGCGCAATATAGTTTGTTAAAATTCAGAAAATAATGGGATAACATCAGCAATCCTATCAATACTAACAAACTTGCATAAAATAATGGGATATTTATCTACGTATACAAATTACAACTAAACATTAATTATTCAAAATTATTATTTTTATAGTTTTATAAAACAAATATAAATAGTTGATTATTCTAAATTTTTCATTTATAAATATATATATTTTAATTAATATAGATTAAAATTTTGGTTTACAGATAAAACAATATTATATATTTTATTATAATTAACAAAATATAATGAAATATTTTTTTATATATTGTTTGTTTACTTTCTATTAAATTTAATAATTTTATATAATGTTTATCTAATAAATTTATAAGCAAATGAAAAAAAACTTATTAAATATATATAACATTTACATTTAGATTTAAATTTTATTGATTATTCGGTTTAATAAACATATAAAATACGGCAGATAAACATATAAAAGTAGTTTTTTAATCAGCATATATTATAAAATAGGTAAACATATGACATTCATTATTTAGAAAAAATTATGTGCTAGCTTACTTTTTTTACTACGAGCCATTTTTATCGTCCCGTGCGTTGGATCAAAATTGTGTCATCCCTAATTCAAACCTCAGAAAAAAATATCGTGTTGATATATTTTTTTTACATTTAAAGCTTCTCATTATTTTGTGTTGTTTATGTATTAATGTTTCAAAATTACACATATTTTAATATTTTTTCAGTATACCATGAAAAACAATGAAGATCCCTGCTAATAATGAAACAATAATGTTTCAAATAAATGTTTAGCCAATGAGAAATGTCATTTGCCATTTTAATTGTTCAATGTGATTTTATTAAGATTTATTAAATTTTTTTATGATAAATGTTTTTGTTTGATAACATTTTATTAATTGGTTTAAATAAATTGTTATTATAAAATTATGTTAGACGATATTGTAAGTAATACTTTGCAAATATGTGTTTGTATATTAGTTGATGGAAAAATGATGGGTTTTCATTTCATTGTAAATTATTATTATTTTCCTATATTCTTCATTCTTATACATGATTTTTTTATAACTAAAATCAGTCTTTTGATCAACTCATATGTATTAAACTAGATATGTATAGACTTCAAATATAATTATATGTAATAATTAATATTCATGACTAATATAAGTAACATTTTCTTCGCAAACAATGTATAGTTTTCTTAAAAAAAATAATTTTTTGTTGTGTCATCAATTAATTATAAAAATCAATGGGGTGTAGCCCATTTGATATGAGAGGTGACGTGTAAGTGTTGGGTCACGGGTTCAACTCTCGTCGGAGACAAGTTGGAATTTAGGCAGTGGAAGTTTCTGGAGTCTCCATCTGGGGCAAAATGATAGTTTAGCAATAGGAGTATGTTAATTTTCCGTTCAAAAAAATTAATTATAAATATTAATTTCATCACACATCACCCGAGCAACGCACAGGTATTCAGCTAGTTAGGATAGTCCAATGGTTGAAATTCGGATTAAATTTAAATCAAAATTGAAATTAATAGGATTAAAACCGAAAACCAAACCATATATTAGGTACATGTCTGATTCAGTCCACTTTTGATTTTTTTTTTTTCCCGATTTACACAATGAGAAAACACAAAACCAGATAAGTCCTTAACTACTCTAAGTCCGGCATGAACCAAATTTTTTCTTACGAAAAGGCAAACAAATAATAGAACCATTTTGTACTAGTTCAGGTTGAGTTCAGTATGATTCATTAGTCTTAGGATTCTATTTCATTTTAGTGTTTTGAGTGTCACATTATAATATAAACACATAGAACTAATTAATCTCTATAGGCTATAGCTTATATGTATGTATGAGACATATATATAGTCTTGCTTATGGTTCTTTAAGAATTATAATTATAATATTATATTTTTACCCAAATTAACAACATACTTTATATAATATTTTTAAGAAATATATGTCTATGTATTTTATTATTGTAGTGAATTGTACCCTCGTAGTACTATGGTCCCTCTAAATGTATGTTTTTAATATTAGATAAATAGTGTTTTCGTACGTATTTTATTTGAAAGAATTATTACAAAGGATCACACCTTTAATTCCTTACGTACCTTCTCTCAATTTACCTATCTACCAAATTGGCAATTTGCATAAACCAAAATTCAAAATGTAACAATTATGCTTATTGCAGACAACAATAGTCATGACATATTAAAAATCAATTCTTCCCTTGTTGACTGAAGCTATACGTTCTTGAAGAAAAGTTCAATCAAACAAAGAAATAGATCGATAACGACGAGTTTTAGCCTCAAACAATGTTGAGTTTAAGAGATTCCGTAGGTACACTTCCATCAAAGAACCACATGCTCAAGGAGACACGTTTGGGACTTAGCATAGATAACTCGAATTGAATGTCTTAAAACACTACTACTAGTCAAATAATATATATAAAGCACGACCTGATAAATGTCTCATTATTAAGATGTACGTTTGTATACATTTTGGCACATTGCTTGTAAGTAACAAATATTAAATTTGAACACTAGATCATACAACAATTTCAAATCTTCATATTCGATGACACAAGTCAATAGAAATATATGAATACATAAAAACAAATAAAATGAGAATATTACTTATTTTTCTTTGATATTGTGAGATAGAGTTCTATAAATGGAATTGACTGCATCTTAGATCATGTCATTCTATAAATAAATAAATATTGAGTGTCTGTTTGACAAAACAAGCAAGAGTGATAATTGAAGTTTAAAATTTTTAGTAATGTATTGGTGTCTGACAAAAGAACTGAAAACTAAAAATGACATAAAATACATGAATTTTTTTAAAAAACCTAGATAAGTGGTTCTTCCAAACATTAATTTCAAAGCTGTAATATTAAGAAAAAATTATGTAAAAACATAATTTGTGGGGTGGGGGGTGGTTCACAGATTTCCTGGTATTTACTGAAATTTGTATTTAAAATCATGTGTTTGGTTCACAGATTTCAGTAAAAATTTAAAATCCCTAGATTTCTTAATTCATTTCCTTCTTTGTTAATTAAAAACTCGGTCTCCCCCTTAGTATTTTAAATCTCAGTTACACTGCATTTTTTTCAGATTAACACATTTTTACTAAATGATAATGCAGATTTTTGACAAAATGCTGCATTATGCAAATCATTTGACAAAATACAAACCCCAAAGGAAAAAAAATCGGCGAACCAAACGCCCCCCTAAAAGTATCATAAAAATTATTTGTAAAAATACGTTTCAAATTGAATGACATTTATTTATGCATGACAATACGTTTTGGTACAAGAATTTAATCAAAGAATATCAAAGATACATTTCTTGTTTTACATAATTTTTCCTAATCTTACACATCATTTTAAAACGAGTTAATTAATACAAGCTTAGACGATAAAGCAATAAGAATTAACTACATCTTTATTTCATTCATGTAAGAAAATATGATTTGAGAAAGAAAACTAGATTGCTATTTCACTTTGAAGAAAACTAGGTTGCTATTTCACCCCATCCTACCCCTACCCACCTCAACCTACCTCCACCCTTAACCTACCCCCAACCCAACCTCACCCATTCTTTTTAGTTCAAAATAAATTGTACTTTTTATAAGAGTTTGTCTGTCTACAAATTTTTAAATCCAATTCTTCTATAAAAAATTGATCAGTATATAAAACATGATTGTAAAATCTAGAGTACTTTTCTTAGCTTTAACTCATTATATATAAAAACCACATGCTAGTCATTTATATAAAGATTAATTTATAGGGATAATTGTGTAAAAAACCAGCAACTTGTCAGCTTTTTGTGATTAAAACCTCAAACCATTTTTCGTTGCATAGAAAACCCCGAGCTAACTAAAAATTAGTATATCAATGTTTTATCAATGAGTAACCCGTTTAAATCGGTTATTAATCCTACGTAGACCGGTAAATAACCTATTTATATACGTTTTAGTTGTATTAAGTTAGACTTTTTTGGGGTCTTGTATCTGAATGTTGTTTTGGATTGATCAACCAACATATTAAAAAACATGTATTTTATAAAAATCAAAATAAATAAATGATAAAGATAAAACTATTATATAAAATTTATTTCTTTTCTCTGTTTGTAATAGCCAAACATAAGAATTGACCATCTGTTATAATTCTCTGTTTAATTTTTTGTTCTACCAAACAGATGAATCAATTCTCATATTCTCCAGACTAATTCTCGTTCCCTGCAATTTCATTCTCTGTTGTCATTTTTTTGCGTTTCCATTCTCTATACCAAACGCACCCTATTAGCAATCACTGTACTTTACAATTCGTAACTTCAAAATTAACAGGACGTTCCTTCTCCTTCTCCTCCTATAATTGTTACTTTTTTTTTAAAAATATTTCTTGCCCATTTTCTGTTTGAAACATATATAGTAAATGGTTAGAAAACTTGAAAAGAAAATGTAGTCATGGTCATTAATTTATAAACAAATTAACAACAATAATTTAGGAAAATGGTTATTGGAATTCTATACTTTTTAGCTCACTTATACCGGTACCGTATTATAAAATATATGTACGGTTAAATAATTAAAATATTAATCTTTAGTATGAACGAAATGTCATTGTCCATTTAGCATATCATTTGTGGACGTCGAATTAAATCTTAATACATTAGTACTTGCTTTTTTTTTTTTTATTATTATTTGATTATGCAATCAACCATCACAATGGATAACATAAAAGTTCACATACACGCGTGCAGTGACGGATCTAGAAATTCTTTTTATAGGGATCGAAATTTAACAACGCTACAAAAGTACAAGTATTTGCGGTACTTTAAAAAATTTTCAGATTTCGAAAATTCGAATTGGTTTATCTTGATTAAATATAAAAGGAAAAATCATGTAGAAAACCAACGTACTTTCAGTATTTTTCGAATAAGTCATTGCATCAAACACGTTTACATAAAAGTCTCTCAACTTAAAAACGTTTTCGTAAAAATTACTGTACATAAAATGTTTTCATAAAAATCCTTTAACTTAACAAAATTTTATGAAAAACATTTGAAAATTCCTTAAAATATACCATAAAAGAACACAATTTGTAAAAATTTCAAGTTGAAAGACTTTTATAAAAACGTTTTTGGTACAGAGATTTAATCGAAAAATATCAAAAGTGCGTTGTTTTTTTGTATAATTTTCTCAATAAAAAAACAAATAAGTAAAAGCTACAAATTAATTACAAACCCAAATAAATTAGCTTCTGTAATTATCCTCTACAAGTTTTCATAATTTGAAAACGAGTTATTAGATCATCATCTGAAACATTGGCAAACAATTCTTTATTGGATTCTGATAACTTTCTTTTCTAAATTGGTCTATATTATATAATAAAAATAAAAACTTTAATAATAATAATGTTAACAAATCAACAATAACAATCTAATATAACATTTTAACTTATATTTACTTAGTGCTAAACAACTAACAATTTATTAGTCTAGATTCTGCATTTGATAATAAAAGGATAAAAGCAGAAAAGAAGTTAATGATTTATAGAATTGATCGTAACCTAAAGTCAATAATCTTCAAGAGAGCTTAATAAATTATCAAACTCATACACATGGTTTATGTTTTTATTAATATTTGCTAAATGGATAACAAACTATTAATTTTGTACATTTTTCTTAGATTTTTTAATAGAAAATTTTATAAAAGATAATTAAGATATGAGAGGTTGAACTTTAAAATTAATCGGGATCAAAAAATTTTCAACTAAATATAAAATACCCAAAAAAATTATAGGGGTCATTTGACCCATTCTTACCAGCTAAATCAGCCACTGCACACATGGACGGATGAATGCATGTATGTATATGCATTACAATAATTTGTTTTACATAAATATATTATATAAAAAATAGAAAGAATTGAACTCGTAGAATGTTTTACTATGAGTTTGGTTTTCAATGTTAAATATATTTGTTACGACTATCGCACTCCGCACATCACATGTGAATTTGTAGCATCTATTAAAAATTCATTATTCAATTATATATTTGGATTTTCACAAATGTATTAATGTTTGGGATTATTTTTGTAAAAACACTCAAGTTTCATATTTTTCTCAATTAAAACTTCTAGCTTTTTTTGCAATAAAAAAACCTCAGCCGACTAAATCAAAATTGTGTTAGTTAATCCGGAAAGCATAAATGTAAATGATTGATGGATGTTTTATCCATAGGTAATGGCTTTTTTTTGAAAGGCAAATAACTCCAAGTAGTTGAAACTTATGGTAGTCGAATTGGAGACCTCATTTGGAAAATCTTATGACTCGACCACTAAGTCATCCCTATAAGGGGTTCCCTAAGTAATGTCATTTTACCTCACTGGCATGTTAAACTCTTTTTAATTTGACTTTACAGTTTTTTTAAAAAAGCTAAGATATATCATTAACGAACAACCCGTACATAGTATCATTAACGAACACACGTGCATAGTACAACGTACATCAACTAAGTTTGCAATATGTAGAACCAATAATAGCCAAGCATCAAAATCACTCAACTACAAGCCCATTGTTATCATGAGAAGATCCTAAAACCAAAAATCAAATTTGCGACAAACAAAATCAACAACTACAAAAACCTTGGACATAAAAATTAAAGAAATCACGAGCCAGCTGACAATGAAGAGCACCATGTTGTCCATGAGAGATCAAACTTATTGACACTGTCTTGAGATCCACTGGAATTAAGATCGGTCCTGAACATTTTCATACTCAGTACAAGATAGAACAATAATGTCTTATTATTAAAAAATTAAATATATATCATACTAATGTTTAAAGGGGCTTGGTCACTTCTTATATCCTGTGATTAGAAACTTAGACAACAATTATTTGATTGAGAAGTAAAAGAAATTTCTCATTGTTTCTTTTAGCACATCTTGTGTATTTTGACATTAATATATTTCTATCGCTTGTTACATTTTCTGATTTCATTGTTTCTATCATCTAACATTATAAATTTTGTTATTGATAATGAATATATAAATAGAGGTTTAAACAAACCGAACGTTCAACGAACCGTTCGACCAGAAGTTCATTTATGTTCGTTCATTTATTAAACAAAGGAATATGAATACAAATTTATGTTCGTATAATTAAATGAACAAACATGAACACAAACTTCGCTAGTTCAATTTATAGTTGTTTGTGTTCGTTTGTTTGTATTTATTTAAATGTTCATTTATATTAGTTAGTTTGTGTTCGTTTAATTGTTTATATATTCTCGTTCTTTTATGTTCGTTTTGTTCGATTATGAGTTAAACGAACGAACATAAACAAATACGAACAAGATCAATTACTTAATGAACGAACATGAACAGAAAATCTCGTATTCATTTATGTTCGTTCGGTTAAAGTTAAACGAACGAACATTAACATATCATCGTTCGTATTCGTTCGATTCGTTCACAGCCCTTGATGATTTGATGTTCTGAGTTGTAGCCTGTGTGGCCCCCCTCTAGAGTCCGCCTTGACTGGAATGATTGTAACTAGTTTGTGACCTACCTATTAGGTGAATATTTTTAGTAAAAAGCATTTATATAAATTGTATACAAGTATAAATAAAAACAAACTATTATTTATTTAAATTAATATAATAATACTATTATTATTTAACTATTATCATTCTTACTTTATAAATCGATATGAATAATTATTTTATATGATTTTTAAACTTTATATTTAATTTAATATATTTTAATTGATATAAATTGAGCTTTTGGTTTATATATATTATAAGTTAATTGATATTCAGTTTATAAATAATATAATATTTATATATATTATTACAAATGAATATCTATAAATTAAAAAATAATAGAGTGTATTTATCTTCTTAAAATAATACATTATAATTTATCTTTTTAAAAATAATAAATTATACTTATCTTTCTTTTATAATAATAAGTTGTATTCATCTTTTCTAGTGAAACGTGAAGATGACACATACATGTAATGTTCTCTTTTATTATTACTAGTTTATGAACCAACGTATTACGTGAATAATTAAATAAGATAACTATTAATTCTTATAAAACACTACAAGAAATTACATTTATTATCATATATATTATTTATCTATTTCTCTAAAAATACACTTGAATAGTATTTGAATTTATAGATAGATTATATAAATTAAAATTTTTTAAGGTTTAGATTTAGATTAACTAAAAATTAACACATATAAAAAAATAACAAATAAATAAGGATGACAGATAAGATTATTGGATAGTGTTAAACAGTGGACATAGTTAATTATTTATTAATGTGTGTATATACTAAAACTAGTAAATTTTAATTATCTTTTATTTTTATTTTAAAAATATTAAAATGTGTTTATCTTTTCAAATGAAATATGGTGATGTTATGTGACAATTTATATTAAAAATAACAAATGACATTTTTCCTTTTTTCACGTTCTGGAGTAATATTGTATTTTTTCACTTAAAATATAATTTTATTTATTTTAATATTTGTATATTTTTAATTGATAATCTTTTAGTATCTATAGTTTAAAAAACAATAATGGGTATTCATCTTTTTAAAAATTATAAATTGTATTTATCATTTTTTTTTATAAAATTTGTATTTATCTTCTTTTTATGATATGAGTTGTATTTATATTTTTTGATGAAACGTGAAGGTAAAACATGATTTTTAGTGTTTTATTATTATTACTAGTTTATGAACCCACGTATTACATGAATAATTTTTAATAAATATTTGGTTAGATAAAATTGTATGTAAACTTAAAATTAAAGACATTTGGTATACTTGTCAAGTAATAAATAGAAATAAATAACAATTGTATTCTATGATTTTTTTCATTTTTTATTTAATTTAATTTTATTTTATTTTATACAAATTGATATTTTAGTTTATATATAATTTAATACTGTTATATTTTACTACAAATTAATAACTATAGATATAAAAAATAATAGAGTGTATTCATCTTTCTAAATAATTTAATTGCATTTATCTTTTATCATTTATAGATTATTAAATAATAGAGTATATTTATTTTTTTTAAATAATAAATTGTATTTATTTTTTATAATTATAATTTGTATTTATCTTTTACGGTGATACATGTAAGTGTCAGGTGACATTTGATGTTCTCATTTATTATATATAATAATAATAAATTGAAATTGTTGGGAATTCGTATCGGTTTTAACTTTAATCGTATTAAACGCACAACATAAGCTTTTTAAAATTACGAATTTCGTACACGGATCATCAAGTATACATATAATCAGTAACATGAAAGCATTAAAATTCGTACATTTGTATTTGATGACAAAAATACTCGAATGAGATGCTTTCGGTATCCACCGGAGATAACACGGTCGAGCGGCACCAGGTATGCAATCAAACACACGAAGAACGGAAAAAATACACACTTACGCGTTTGTGTGTTCGGTACGGCCAAGATCCCATACAAAAACCAACACCCCAAGAATGTGTTCGTATATCTCTCTTTTGTGTTTTCCCACACCTCATTCATATATATATATATATATATATATATATATATATATATATATATATATATATATATATATATATATATATATATATATATATATATATATATATATATATATATAGGGGTGGGTTGGAGAACCTTATTGAAGAACCTTGGAGAACCACAAGAAATCGATGCATCACGCGGAAATTTGATACATCACGTGGAATAATGATGCATTACGGGGGAATTGTGATGCATTTGTGGTGGTGCATGGAGGTTCTTCAAGGTTCTTCGATGCATGGAGGTTCTCCATTGAACCCACCTATATATATATATATATATATATATATATATATATATATATATATATATATATATATATATATATATATATATATATATATAGGGTTGGGATCATTGCAGAACCTTAATTTAGTGCAGAACCATAGAACCAATCTAAACCATTAGATTATAATATAACACTAGGGATAAGATGGTAATTATACAATTAACATTGAATTAATAGCGGCCTACCAAGTTTGACTGTCCACTTTGACTTTTTTTTTACTCTTTTAATATATAATGGACATGCAGTGTTGCATCGACGTTAAATATACGATATCAAAGTGTTCATTCGACATCGAATGGTCGTATGGGTGAAAAAAAATTTACGAAAAATAAACACGTAAATTTTTTTTCAAAAAAATATATTCATGACCGTTCTCGTTAAATCCACCAACTTTGACTACTAATTTTGACTATTATTTATCTCTGTTAATAATGAACGTATATGCAGTGTTGCATCGACGTTAAATATACGGTATCAAAGTGTTCATTCGATATCGAATGATCTCATGATCTCACCATGATATATTGCATCGTGGTCTGGGTAAAATTATTTTTACCAAAAATAAAAAAATATATATCATAACCGTTCTCGTTAAATCCACCAACTTTGACTACTAATTGTGACTATTATTTTGCCTCTGTTAGTAATGAACGTATATGCAATGTTGTATTGATGTTAAATATACGATATCAAAGTGTTCATTCGATATCGAATGATCTCATGATCTCACCATGATATATTGCATCGTGGTCTGGGTAAAATTTTTTTTACGAAAAATAAAAAATATATATCATAACCGTTCTCGTTAAATCCACCAACTTTGACTACTAATTGTGACTATTATTTTAGCTCTGTTAATAATGAGCGTATATGCAGTGTTGCATTGACGTTAAATATACGATATCAAAGTGTTCATTCGATATCGAATGATCTCATTATCTCACCATGATATATTGCATCGTGGTCTGGGTAATTTTTTTTTTTACGAAAAATAAACACGTAAAATTTTTTCGAAAAAAATATATCATGACCGGTCTCGTTTTAAAGAGTATAAAATTCTCGTTTTTATGGTATAATTTTTTTGATTTAAAAATTAATAATATTAATGTTATTTTAATTTAAAGAAAAAGGATATTTATTTTGCTAATGTCAATCTTTTTGCTATTTCCAATCTTTTCCTTTTTTACCCCTAATTAAAATATCACTATTACCAATCTTTTTTTCACTAATTCCAAACTTAACTCTTTTAATCAAGACCATTAGATTATTTTAATCTATGGACGATATTGGTTCTACAGTTCTACACTAAATTTAGGTTCTGCAATGATCCCATATATATATATATATATATATATATATATATATATATATATATATATATATATATATATATATATATATATATAAATTTAATATTAAGAGTTTTAGTTTTAATCAAACTCTAATATAATATATATCTTAATAATTATCTTTATCATTTAAACCTTATATAATTATCTCTATAATTATAAATCTATTAAATAATATTTATTTTTTATATATTATAAAATAATATATAAATGATTAGATAATTATTTATAATTATCTCTATTTGTTTGTTTATAATTATCCATCCAATTATCTAATAATAGATATAATACTAATTCAAATAAATCAATCTTTTATTTAATATCCAATAATAAATAAAAGAAGCAATAACTATCTAATTATCATCCAATGACAATTAAATCAATACAATATCTAATATTGCATCTTTAGTCCCCTTACTTTGAGATATAATTAATCATCCATTAATTTAATCTCAATGATCATTTTGTGTAATAAACAATATCCAATATTATTTATTCAGTCGTTCGATTGCATCTACTCAGTTGTGCTCATCGGTGTAACCCTCAAGTGTTTTATGAAATCAACCATGATGCAGTAGTAATGTCATCTTTATACACCATACACTAAAAGATATAAATAGTAGTTATTTTTTATGATTTAAAAAAAATATTTTTAATTTAATAAATTTTAAATAACAAAGTGCATTTATCTATTTAAAATAATAATTTGTATTTATCTTTTTTTATAATAATTAAGTTGTATTTATTATATATATAGATTATTATTATTATTATTATTATTATTATTATTATTATTATTATTATTATTATTATTATATAGATACAGATATAGATTGAACGAAATGATATTATTCAATTTAATAAAATGCAAACCAATAAGCTTTTATAAATGTATGCATATAAATCATGAGAACTCAATGACCACTTTATGTACGTTCTAGTAATCGTCATAATTGATTTGGATATAATCAATTTGTCCATATTGAAATCATTAAAGAATAAAGGTTTACAACATAAGTATAGTCTTGATTTTCAAGAGGACCTTAATTAGTTATCAAAAATACAGTAATTAACCTAATTTTTTTAATTTTGCTTGAAATTCGGTCCTTTGACATTTTCGGCTTACAAAATCAACGAATCATCAAATGTTTTACTTATTTCAATCCGACTTATTTGAAGTGCTATATAATATTAGATTTTTTTTAACATCAAAAGTTAGAATCAATCAGGAGCTACGACATTGTCATCACCTCCAAGAGGAACATCTGCAAATTTATTAATATCAAGAAAGCTAGCAGAAAACTAGCAGAAAGATTATAGAACAGAAACAAATTAATAGAAAGAGGATGGATAAACCACCCATAACGATCACAAAAGAAAATTACAATTAGCACTAAATTTAATCCAAAAGAAGAGATTTGCCACCAAATTGATTTTAAGGTATGATAATGATGACCGTTTATACAGTTAAGTTAAAAGTTTGGCAAGTATTAATTAATCAAATAAATTCCTATGTATTTACAAAATTTATATATAGTGATATTGTCACTTATTAAACATATATTGAAGTATGGTTTGTTTTAATTAACCTTTGACTAGTTCCAAGAATATGGTTGAAGCATTATTGACACCGAATAAATTCTTCCGATAAAGGCATGAAAAAGCCAAATCTTTATGCCTCAGTATAACATATATTCTCTTACAAAGCAAATGATTTCTATGTAAAAGATAAAGTGAATTTTCCCTCTATTGGATTTTATCATTAGCCTTTTGGAGTGGTTGAAAGTTATCTAGAATACCCTCTAGTTTTTACAATATGTATTTTACAAAATTGTTCCTTTGCGTGACAGGTGACTAGTCAGTCTAACGATTATAGACATAAAATCTGTAACGGAAGTTCAAAAATTCAGATATTAATTAATATATGTCTATTAATTACAAGTAATGTGATTTTACATCGATCCATCATATTGGCAGTATTACAGTATTACCATCAATAGGATCCTTAAAGGGTGGTGCTCCCTTGTTTCACGTAAAATCGAGTTATACATGTAATGTATTTTGTTTGTTGTACTTGTTTTCAAATAATATATAGGCAATAGTAATATTTATCGAACTATACAATTTTATACATCCTAATGTGATTTAACTACTCTTTCTAAACAAACATCAAACCAATTAGGATACTGATTAGCTATATATGATTTACACAAACAAACCTTTAACTATTTGGGATACTGATTAGCTATATATGATATACACAAACAAACCTTTAACTATTTGGGATACAGATTAGCTATGGTTTACACCTTAATTTGTTGCAGGAAAAAGGTTATACCACATCATTGCTAGATTATAATGTTCTTTTAACCTAAAGTTATCAATGTTTGATTTGTTTTAAAAGTAACATTATATATATGATTTAAAAATAATCACATGTTTGAATATTAACTTCAAATCTCGTATCATCCTAGTATACATACCCTCCTAAGTGTGTGGAGTGGTCCTCCCACGGGGTGCCACCTTGGCAACTGTATGCTTGGGAACATTGGCCTCCTGGCGGTACCGTGGCTATGTGTCGAGCTTGGTAAATGCATCCGAGTGCGGGGCTCTCCTTCAATTCCTCTCTAACATTATTTTATTTTATTTTTTATATAGTGTTGTGTGTGTATTTTAAGCGGTACAGAAAGATTATTATCTTCATGCTTTAAGTGGTATAAAAAGTATGAAAATAAAAAAAAATCTGATATGACGCTAACGTAAATAGTGGGATGGTACTACCACAGTATGACCATTCCCTTTGCACTAATAACAATATTAACTGTAGTTGATATAATCTAAATAAAATCTAAAATCAAGACGAAGTTGTTCAAACATATACATATATATACTTAGTGATTCTTGTAACATGAAGTGATATAACATATGTTTAATTTGTTTGAGAGTAACATAACACAAAAATTCTGCTAATAATCTAATTTGTATGTTTTGTAGAAAAGATTCGAGTAACAATATTTATAATAGTATTTTAAGTTTTTCATAAGTGTTCTCTCATTTTATTTTATTTTTCCTCTGTCTCTCTCACACAAATATATGGATGAGATTTTTGTGAACAGTGTGAACAAGTAAAAAAAATATACATATAAGCATTCATACATACCAACAAATGTTTGTAATAATATTCATATAATTTATTGGGTTCATAGAATTGAAATGTCTGCAACAAGACTAATAAGATCCGACAAATTCATAGAATTCAACAAAATTTGTAGGATCTAATAAGATTCATAGGTCAATAGAAGGGATCAGTAGTATCTGCAACAATTTTCATAAGATTTAAAGTCATTTTATGATTATTCTCAACGAATAAAGTCTACACAAAATATACTTTTTCTATATGTACATATATCACACACACATTATATATAGAGAGGGGAGTTCAATGAAAAACTAACATGTATCGGAAAACCTAAGAAAACCTCCTCCACAAATACATCAAATTCTCACGTGATGCATCGACTTTCTGCGTGATAGGTTTTCCATTGAATCTGCCCCTATATATATATTTCAAATAACATAAAATAGATTTTTAATAAATTATATTAATAAATTTATATTATTTAGATATTATTTTACCACCTGATTCATGTAAAACTATTCCTATTTCTTCAATTATTTTTTAGAAATTTAATCGATGTATTATGTTTTATTATTCCAAATAACTAAGCTTTAATTATATGTAATTAGAAATTTAAATTTGTTAATGTTTTTATTAAATCTTCCTTCCAGCCTTCAAATGTTTGACTATAGAAAAATGTATTTAATTATAGTGTGTTTAGTTTAAACTGAAGTATATAAAATTAAAGAAAAATTAAAGTTTGAAAACTCAAACAGTAATACGCATTTGGTTAACTATTTATTTAAATATATTATTTTAAATTTAGTTAGAAATCTTTGAAATACCAATTGTATATATGTGGATGTTTTAACCTTACGTGACACATACTCGAACACATTTAAGCTCTGTTATTAATTATTTATTTTAGATATTGTTAGGAGATGTTAGATACAAGGAAATCGTAACAATAAAAATAATAAAATTTATATTGTTTTTCAAATCTGATAGTTACTAACAAATTAAAAAAATTAAGTTCTACTCTTTTTTTTTTTCTTTTTTCAATTTATAATAGGATATACTACGATGTAAAAATTTTGGTAAAGAACAATGGAAACATTTTTTAAATGTCTATTTGATTCTTAAGAGTGAAAGGTATGGATGAGCCGCTGGATGAGCGACTTCACTGGCCACATCAGATTTTTCTGGCGGGACACCATCCCCTACCCCTGGTTTAGTTTTCAACTCCCCAGCCAACGGCTTCCCTCTTTTACTCTTTGTCTCTAAATTTTAATGGGTTGATGATATTGTGATAGAATGTTGGGTATTTTCAATTTTCTAGAATGGAAATGGTGAAAATAGAAAACTGATTTGGCACTGAGATGTCCAAAATGATGAGTGTGAGAGGGGGTATGTATACCCTTTACTCTGATATATCAATTGATAATCAAGGAATTATATATTAAAATTTGTGAATAGTATGATTATTTAAACCATTAATCACTCGTCATTTTTATTGTTTGTTATCAAACACAACCTTAAATAGTTAACAAAAATATAAATAAAATTATGTAAATGATATATAAAATTGGGATTTACGAAAAATAATAGTAAGAATAATTAAATAAGGATGAAAATGGTATAATTATTGGGTGTTGCAGTCGAAACATTAATTTATATCCCTTTAATTATTCCCTTGAATATTACCACTTTATTCCTGCAAAGATTTCTTTACCATTATAAAAAGTTGCCATGCTTAAAATTTATTTAATTTGTATATACAAAAATGAAACATGCATGGATGAATAAATTAAACGTAACAAAGGGAATTAAAGTTGAAAATTAACGCTTGTTTTTGGATGTTTGTGTGTATGAGATCTAAAACAACGTTTCTTTTAACGTCTTTATGCTTGGCATAACGTAATATTAGACATATATCGTTAGTTTTTTTAAATAGACTAGTTTATTACCCGCGTATTACGCGGATATTTTTAATATATATAAAATATAATAAACTAAAATGTAAAAATATAAATATTACTTTTAAACAAATATATATATTAATGATATTATTATTTATTATGACCTAATTAATTATGTATAATTCTTCACACACATGAATAATAATTATTTTTTAAAATATTTTAAACTTTTATTATATTAAAAGTAATAAGTTATTAGAGTATTAGATTTTGTTGGATTTGAATTTAAAATTAGATTATATTAGATATGGATAGATATAGGTTAAATGTATTTATTATTTTTTAAACTATAAATGTCGCATGTCGATTCATGGCGATGACACGTGGCTTCATGAGAGTGGAGTATAGTTACTCTTTTAATAGTATAGATAGATTAGGTTAAGTATTGTTAGGCAGCAAAGACATCCACAAACGGAAAGATAACGTACGTACACCACATCAAACAAACTTACTCAACAAGAGTTTGGATTAATTGGTAGCCCTTTTTATAAAGTCTGTCTAGCACATATCACTATGAAAATTCGTATTCCTCTCTCTCTCTCTCTCTCTCTCTCTCTCTCTCTCTCTCTCTCTCTCTCTCTCTCTCTCTCTCTCATAGAGTATTGTGGACTGAGCTTGAATATTATTAAATTAAATGATTGAACTTGACTGTATAATGATGACAATAAATATTTTATCCCATATAACAAAAGTTTTATAATAGCAATCAAATTTAACGACAAAAAAAAATGTTATTAGTTGTTGAGTCTTAGAATTTTCAAGGAAATTCTTGAGTTTGACTTCCACCGGTTTCAACATTTTGAGGTTACTTCACTTTTTGACCGGTCATTCAACCTAACTAAAATAAATTAAACACATAAACTTTATGGCAATACAAACATGCACTTAGAGGATGTTTACTCATTTGGATTTGCATTTAAAAAAATGTTTGAGCGTCTTGGAAACTAATATTTAGATAACAGTTGTAACAAAAAGTGTTGCCGGAAATGTAGTGTTTGGTTTAGCTTCTGCTGTTTGCTATCATAATTATCACATAATACGTTTTTAAAGTGTTTGGATTTGCAATTTTAACTTATAAATTGATCAAATAATCACTTATTAAGCAAATAAGCTACATCTTTAACTTATGAAAAAATGTGTAGGATTAACTCTAACCGCACATAATCAGTTATTAACATATGCAATCCAAACACTTTAAACTAATTATTTACATTATTATAACGTAATAAGCTAATAATCTCGTTTATAACGCAAAACCAAACACCCTCTTAATTGACTCCTGATTTCTCATTGTATCAAAATTATAGTTAATTATTAACAGAAGACACGTTTGTAATACAAATTGACTACATACATACATAAACTAATATAATTTTATCAATGCATTGTAAAACATTTATTAGTTTGGTAACTTTTTTGGAAAAATTGATATTATATCTTTATACAATTTTATTGTTTTATTATAAGTACACTGATAATTTTATTTTATTTTTTTTGTAATGTATCCACATATTTAATTAATATGCATATTAACATGCAAGAACATGGTTTACAGATGATGGTACGTTGGATGAAGGGAATTTCGTCAATGAACACCTAATGAATATCATTTATATATATATATATATATATATATATATATATATATATATATATATATATATATATATATATATATATATATATATATATATATATATATATAGAATATGGTTCGAGAGAGTACCATCCAAATGCAGCGCACCAGAAGGTACCACCTTTAAAAAAAAATTTAATTTTTTTTTTCATAAACATGTTTTAATTAACATTATGAAGATCGTACGTAAATTTCACATACATTCACATCTCCTAGCTCCTAAAAAATGATGTGAACACACACTTACATAATTTTGAAGACATGTGAACATGCATTTATGTGATGTGTGTTTTCATGCACTTAGAGTGTTCGGATTTGCGTGAAATTCACATATGATCTGTGTAATGTTAATTAGAACATGTTCATGAAAAAAAATTTCAAAAAAATTACTTTTAAGGGTGGTACCTTCTGGTGCGCTGCATTAGAGGTGGTACTCACTTGAACCTAAATCTATATATATATATATATATATATATATATATATATATATATATATATATATTTCCCTAAATATTCAATCATTTCATATGATTATATGTATTTATTTAATTAATAATTCACTTTATATCCTTCTAAAAGTAGTTGATTTCAGGTTAAGTTTTTGATGTTCAATATCTTTAATTATTTAAATGATTGTAATAATGAATTTTACTTGTCTGGTAAAGTTGAATATAAATGCATCTATAAACTTTTCTTCACTTCAATATATGGCCAAGCCTTTGTTCAAAACAATTATGAAAATTTTGATTTATAGATTGTATAATCTTTTCTTCACTTCATTTCTTTGTTGTTTACTCTTCCTATAACATCTCTAATGCATCGATGTTCTTTTTTAAAATTTCCAATGCATAAAAAAGACGAGCCAAACGAGAAGGGTCCACATATAAAAACAGATCTAATAATCTCTATAATGCATAAATTTAAAGCAATAAACAGATCCAATAATCTCTACGCCAACTCATTAATAAGGTAGTCGAATGTTTTTGGGAGAATTTCATATATGTCAATCTAAAACTGCATAATATCATATATACCCAAGCCAAAAAAAGAATTTCATATATATCCTTCTAAAACTTCATAATATCATATTTACCCAATTAAAACTTTAATATCATATATGCCCTTTCAAACTTTTAAATATATCAGATATATCCAAATTATTTATTTATTCTTTTTTATTACTTTAAACTCATAATTAATATTCATTAATAAAGAATGACCAATCTACCCTTTTTATTTCTTAAACTTCATAATATCATATTTACCCGATTGAAAACTTTAATATCATATATACCCTTTTAAACTTTTAAATATATCAAATATATATCCAAATCTTTTATTTCTTGACGGAATTCAGCGATTCAAATTTCAATTTGTGTGCTGCTGAATCACAAAACTCAGAATCAAAAAACTCAGAATCAAAATCCGTACCTTGATCGAAAACCCGAGAATGCTTATGAACCTTTCATCTTCCGTTCAAAATCGAATGCTGCTGAATCACAAAACTCAGAGTGTTTATGAACGATCGACTGCTGCTGAATCAAAATCGAATGTTGCTGACGTTTCATCTTCCGTTCTGGGTGTCGGTGATGAAGGCGTCGATGATGTGTATGGAAAAGAAGGTTATGAATTTCTTAATGTTTGGAGGAGGGGTATAAAAGACATAGCAAAATAAAAATAATTTTCAGGGTTTAAACTTTTTTAAAATTAATAGGATTCTTAATTAAAAAAGAATAAATAAATAATTTGGATATATATGATATATTTAAAAGTTTAAAAGGGCATATATGATATTAAAGTTTTAAATTGGGTAAATATGATATTATGAAGTTTTAGAAGGATATATATGAAATTCTGTTTTTGGCTTGGGTATATATGATATTATGCAGTTTTAGAGGGATATATATGAAATTCTCCCAATGTTTTTAGTATTGTAAAGAGCTTATAACCGTTGTTAGGTTCGATCTTACATTAACAAACGTATAGCCTTTGAGTTGTATAGAGTGGAAAAAACCTTTTATTGGGGTTTTTTTTTTCAAAACCTGTATAAGAGATATAAAAGAGGATAGAAGATTGCAATAGTGATTAAACATAGAAACCTTTTAGAATGGTTTGTAAGTACAAAGTTTTTACTTTAAAAGATTTACCAAATTACATCCAGGAAATCATGGATTTGGTACCTAATAAAGTAGAACATGTCTTTCATGTGAAAGTCGAAAAGATATGGATTGGATCCGAGAAATGCAAAATTTATATTTTAATTCTATAAATCAATCAGGTAAATTTAAAAATGGACTAAAAATTAAAGAGTTAATTAGGGAAATGGTCTTTGTGGTTTGTATCAAATTTTGAATTTGAACTTTCAAAATTGCAAAATCAGATATAACTATCAACAATGGCGGACCCAAGTTTCAAGGTTACCAGTTGCACAATTTTGGCCATCTTACTGGTTACATAATTTATTTGATTTATATTGGTTGGGTCGGGTCAACAAACAAGAATAATGTATATTTATTATTTAAAATAACACCAATAATCTTAGAGTCTCAATTGTGACATTAGTGGTATATACGACCGAAAGAATTAAGTGGTAATTTAGGTTATATAGCATTTCAAAAAAAATTTAGGAAGTATCAAATATACTAAAAGATTATGAATAAAAAACATAATTAATTAACAACACTAAATAAGTGAACAAATTATCTCATATAGTTTATTATTTTTTTGTCATAGGTAGTCAAAAATTGGACCTAAAATTTTGAATATCCACATATTTTTAGCTATTGCCTATTTAGTATTTAGTTTAGTTTTTGAATGTCCTCAAGATAACTTTTGATTTTATTTATTGGGATAATGGGTGCTTATTTTATTAGTTAGATGAAATAAAAGTAATTACACCACAAATTTTATGTTGATTTGAGGTTATAAAACTTTTTAATCAAGTAGTTTTAATAATTTTGTTGATATTTAAAGACCATTGATTGCATACTTAAAATTTGACCAGTTGCACAAATTAAACTTTTAAAAAAACACTACGAAACAAAGTTGTTGGTGTGGGGACCGGTTGCCCGCGCTACCCCTCCAATCTACATAGGTCCGCCTAATGACTATCAAGGTTTGTTTAAAATTGATCATTTATCCATTAACTTTAATTAAAATGCCTATTTTGCCCTTGTTTATATTCACACTTCTAATACTTCTGATGATTAAAAAGCTTTACCATTTTTTATTTTGATAAAACAATAATATGAAAATAAAATAAGAAATATTATTAATCAATTGGAAACAAAAAACAAAACCAACAAAAAATAGTTACACTTAATATACATGTGTGTGTATAGGGGGTTCAATGAAAAACCAACATGCATCAGAAAAAACCTTGGAAAACCTCCATGCACCACCACAAATGTATCCAAATTCCTGCGTGATGCATCATATTCCCCGCATGATGTTTTAAATTCCCGCGTGATGCATCAAATTCCCCGCATGATGCTTTAAATTCACGCGTGATGCATCAAATTCCCACGTGATGTATCAACTTTCTACGTGATGTATCACCTGATCCAATGACTATAAAGTGGTTCCCGGGTTTTCCGATACATATAGGTTTTCCATTGAACTCACCCATGTATACACACACAGACTTTAGGTTCAAGTGAATACGACTTATTATGTGGTGCACTAGAAGGTACCACTCTTAATAATATTTTTTTTAAAATTTTTTTTCATAAACAAGTTTTAATTAATATTACAAAAATGATACATAAATTTCACGTACATTTACATTACTATGTGTATTAAATCATGAATCACATAAATGTACGTCCTCATACATACAATTTTTGTAATTGTACGCTCACATTATTTATAACGAGTTAGCAAATGTGAATTTATGTGAAATTTACATATCATGTATATAGTTAATTAAAACATTTTTATAAAAAAAATTTTTAAATTTTTGTTTAAAAATAATATCATCTGGTGCACTGCATAATGAATGGTTTTCGATATATATATATATATATATATATATATATATATATATATATATATATATATATATATATATATATATATATATATATATATATATATATATATATATATATATATATCAATCAACTTTTCTTATTTTCTCAATTAAGTACCTTAACTTTTTTTATCAATTATTTAAGTCTGTAAACTGTGTTTGTGTTATTCGAAAGTATATATTTATGACCGGCTAGGGGAATAGCCGGTAAAATACAACTAATAAACAAAATATTTATGGACTTAATCGTTAAAATATGAAAAGATTGTGAGTTTTTCTGATATTAATCAAGAGAAAGAACTAATGTTACTTGTTTATTAACCGATCAAACAAGTAAATATACACTTCTTAATAAAACAAAAATAGTTTAGGAACTTAAACAGTAGGAAAAAAAGTTTCGGAAATTAATCGTGAAATTGAAGATAGCTTATGGGGTTTTGTTAATATTAACCCTTCAAAAATATAAAATACGTAAACCAATTAAAATACTTATTTTTTTTTTCTAACAAACCAAACAAAAAATATATATTTCACAAGTTTATTAAAAAAATATATATAACTGATTAAAAATATAAAACATATTAAAGCTATATACAACACAAACAAAATAAAAACATACAAATCACGCATACGATATAAAAGATATAATCTAATTTAAAGACATATATCATTAAAAACTAAAAATAAAAACAACTTTTTCTAATTGATTACAATATTAATAATATTCTTTCGTCTACTTAATTAATTATAATAAAGAGTTGCTAATGATTTTTAATTAGAAGGGCAAAACGCAAAATTATAAATAACGACAAAATGAGCATTTTAATTAAAATTAATGGATCAGAAATCAATCTTAAAAATAAACCTCAAAAATAATAACTAAATTTGAAAGATTCAAAATTCAAACACCAAATCAAAATAAAATTTGGTACAAACCACAAACACCATTTTTGTATTTAACTCAAAACTCAAATTAGTTAGATGGGTTGGACACATAAAAATTCACTAAAATGGATTAAAATATTTACAACCTTCCAAAATGTCTTATTTAAACAATTATGTTAGATTATTATTATGATAACATGTTAATGAAGAATTTGGATCGCTTGAGCCCATCCATCTGTTATCTTCTCTTAGAAGTTAGAACCAGGCCTAGGTTTTGGGGAAGATGGGCTTTCCATGTACAGTTTTATGTATGGGCTTATGGGCCAAACTTTTATACTTCTTTTTCTCCTGTACGAATATTTCATTTATGTCTTAAGTTATGTTTTCTTGAACTGTTAATAGTTATTATTATAAAAACAATATATGGGATCTCTTCCACACTTATTAACGACTAAACTTGTAAAATCTAATAAACGCGATACTCAGACTAACATTAATCTATTATATTGTTATGTTCAACGTATTAATTCCAACTGCTAAGTTTAGTTAATATTATTAGTACCCAGTTAGGTTGCAGGTTTCTTCTTCTTCTTCCTTTTTTTTTTTTTTTTTGTAAAATAAATATTGTTTATATGCATGTAAGATTATAAAATTATTATTTGATTATATAAATTATATTATATACATTAGTAAAGAAATGGAAAAATTGAACTTTAACTTATACATCGATACAAATTTAGAATTCATAAACAATTTATATATACAATTCAAGTCTTCCAACTAATAATTCGTTTTCATTTTCTTTCTTTTTGATCCTCTCTGCCAAACAGAATCCTAGAGTATAAAATTAAAGTGAATAGTGTTAGCTCTCAAAATTTATCAAATTCTCATATTTATTATTTTATTGTTAAATGGGTAATATTAAACTACGCTTTGGATTCAACTCTTTTTTTCCTTAATTTGAATCATTAGTGTAAAAAAATAGTGGTTTTAATATTTAAACATTTTTTATTTAAAAAAGCTTGTTACACACACATACACAACATAATGTAACTCCCATAAAAATTTACGAGAAATAATGTGTAACATTATATCCACGTACGTAGGATTTACCTCATTATAATGATATTCAACCATCAGGATTATAAAAACCTAAGATTTACATAGCTTAATTGCACTTGTCAAGGACCAACTTTTAATGATTTATTCATAATCGCAATACATACAAGTTTAGTATCCACATGTACCGATAGGCGACAAGTACACAATCACAAAACATGGGCTACTTATGATAGTAGTCCTCAAACAACCTCGGGATCAACACAAACACAGTTTACCTATTATCGCAGGTGATTTGGTGACGTGTCAATTACATGACGTTTTTTATCATTGAAAAAACCACTCGAACTTTCAAGATTTTTTTGGTTTGACCACCATCCTCTTACACTAAAAATTAAAACTCCGAGAACCGATAATTCAACGAAATCAAACATATCTTTTCATATTTTTATCAATAACAGTAATATATCAAATTAAAATAAATTCATTTATATTTTTAAGTTTCAAAATTGCTTATGAAATTTAATAATAAAATTTTAGTTTTTAATATTCTATTAATATTTATTTTTTAAAAAATTATTAAATTATATTATTACTATCGTTAGTGATTACTATTTAATTGATAAAATTTATTTATTTACGATCTTTTAAAATATTCAAACCCTAACAAAGAACAAGAAAAATAAATCAAAATCAAATGGATTTCAACAGGTAAAAAATGAATAAACAAATACCAATTTAAACATTACTTGATAGAAATCTTATTTGAAATATAATCAGTTAACATAATTGTCAACAAACTTGATCAACACTACAAAACCTTAGATAATCAAATTGATTAGAATTTGTTTTAATTAACAAAATAATAATGAATAACTGATGAAGTAAAAGAGGATGGTAATGAAGAAGCAGAAAAGATCAATGAAGCATCGTTGGTGATAAAAGCAGTATGATGAGGAAAAGTGAGAGAAACAGTTTTCTTGAAATTAATGTTTATTTTAATTATTTGATGTTATGACCAATATAATATTAGAAATTACAAACTCTGAACATCAATTAAATTAGAGATTATATCACGAAAAACTAATAGAGTGGTTAAAGAAAGAGTTATGAAAGTTCGATTGATTATTTGATAATAACTCTAATTCATAACAACAATTGACCGGTCAAACACTAAACCAATAAATTTGAAAGTATAATGATTAGACTAATAGAAAATAAAAAATGTAGTGATTTGATCGGTTGGGAAAAAAAAAATTGAATAGTTAAACCGAAAAAATCATAAAAGTTCGGATGATTTTTTCGATAATAACCCTATCTTTTATCCAAACAGCACCAAACATATAACTAAATTTTAAAATTCAATTTATTCGAGATCCATTCTACGAACCAAACGTCATCTGAGGAGGTAGGATTCAAGATCCAATCCTTCATATTCAGATCCAGTCCTCATGGACTTGAAGAGGATGTGATGCAAAAGATTTAACTTTAACATCCATGCAAAAAACACAACCGACGTTTGAAACTTGGATACTTCGTGCAATTAGATTGTCTTGAAAATACAGCTTGTTGTATCATAATGTTTTTTTTTTAATCATAATTTAATCAAGCATATTTTATCTTTTGTCATATTTGTTTAAAAGTTAAAATAAGATAAAAATTATTTCAAATAAAGTAACTTTAAATTAAATATACACTCATAAATATTCTTTTCCTAACTAAAAGAAAAAACCTAGAGCTTGTAATTGTTTTATTTTCAATATGAAAAGGGTTTATGTGGGGAAAAAAAAAAACGAACATGTTTTCATGTTTTTTTTGCGTTTTCGTCCCTTTATGTTATTTTTTTCATAAAAGTGCTCAAGTTAATTTTTTCTTTTTTGTTTAGTGAAACTTGGACATTAGAACCCGATTAAATTAGTAAACCGGGTTTTTAAAAATTGAAAAACACGTATCTAATGTCCGAATTTCACTAAACAAAAAATAAAAATTAAACTTAAGTACTTTTATGAAAAAAAACATGAAAACATGTTTGTTTGTTCATTAAAAACCCTAATTTTATATGAAAATGCACTAAAACTAACGTCACCTTTTATTTTCAATAGAAAAAATGTAACAATAAAATATCATTATCATTTTAAACACACTAATATTGATAAAGAATATTAATAATACTGAAATTATTTTTATAACTTCATTTATTAATATCAATAGAATGTATATTTATTTATATTGTTTCTAACGTTATATTATAATTTTAAAACTAATGGCAATTGATTATACATACAAAAAAATATTTATTAATTTTATAATATATTATTATGAATAGCTATCACTAATAATATTTTATTTATAACGAGGAAATTTGTCCGCGCTTCGCGGCGGGGTTTAATGTCATACAAAAAATATTAAAATATAAAAGAAAACATATTAACATACATATTTGATATTGAAGCAAAATGTTATGTTATTTCTATTAAATATATTACAATTTTTGAAATTATGCGTTATTGACTTTGAATACAACGTTCAATTTCAAAATTGTTCATACCACCACCATGAAAACCCTTTTGAATATAACTTTCTATTCCGACATTGAATATTCACGTAACATTAGATCCATAAGAGAAAAAACTAATTCTAACCTATCTCCCGCTTTGCACGGCCAGCTCCATACTTTCCTCCAAAATGAGTCAAACATTGGATTTTCTTGTTTTATAATGTTTTTGATTGATTATGTGTGTAAAAATCAAAATCATCTTATTGTTTGATTTAGTTTCAAACCACATAATAAATCATAATGGAAAAAAGAAATTAACACACAATGCATGCATGATTTCTATTATTGTTTTTATATTATTAAATAAATAATAAAAATATTGTTTATTAAATATTTGATTAATAATATATAATAGTGCAATGATAAAATCGAATTATATTTTTTAATCTTTTAAATTTTATTTCTTAAAAAGGTTATATACATGGATAAATGAGACATATTTTCTTAAAATATATTTAAGAATTAAAATGTATAATAGAAAATTGAGAAAATTACTGATTTGGTCCCTGTGGTTTGTCCATTGTTGCTGGTTTGGTCCTTTAAGATCAAAAATTACTCTGTTGGTCCTTATGATTGTAATTTTGTTTCATGGAAGGTCCTTTTGAGAAACGGCCGTTAAGTGTCAAGGTTAGTGAATGGGCATTTTAGTCTTTTTACCTTCTCTCTCTCCTCTCCCTTCTTTCTATTAAATAACCTAGCCTATTTCTTCATCTTCTTCGTTTGACTTAATCAGTGCTGAAAATGGGAATTAATAGGCATGAAACAAGATCCATGGAAAAAAACCAAACAACAGATCAGTTCCATTCTGGAGTAGCAAGTGTGTCTGAATCAAGAATTTTCCAAGAAACAAAAGGACCAGTGGACGACCCGATGCACCAAAGTTCTTCTGGCTTTTGCAACGGTTGATCTCGTCTTCGAATGCAGTCTTTCCCCAGGCTTATGCCACACAAAACCATAGCCTAACAGGTATGTTCAAGGCTATGGAAAAAAGGGTAGAAATTGAAGCACAAGTTGGGGAGTTATACATTAGGTTCCCTACTTTCGTTCGTTGATCTTCGGTTTTCTTAAACTGCAAGTGCTTGTGATCATAATCAAAAGCTTTTCACCAAAATCCTTCAATTAGGTCCATCTTCTGATAAAAAAAGGTGCAATCTTTAAGCACTTGGACTGCGGTTTGTCTTTCTATTTACAAGTCAGGGGTGCTTATTATTTAATCAGTCAGATCCTCCAACTTTGTAGGAGTTGACTTGAGTCGGGTTACTAGTAAATCCAGTGCTTCTTTCATCCAACTATATTGGCAAGATTCTTTTGCTTTAGATGCACTCACCTGAACAGTATTTGAGAGATTTATGAGCTCAAAACTTTGTGAAAAAATTGTGTGATTCAATTCAAAGTTGAAATCTTTTTGCAATTTAAAACCTACCCAAAATCTTTGGCGAATTTCTTTCTCAGGCCATTGGTCAAGTTGCTCATCCACAAGTAAAGGGAACATGTGGCCTTCATAGTATGCATCATTGCCTTTGCTCTTGAAGCACCATTTACCCAATTCACCCTACAACAAATTCAAATAAATAACCATGTAAATCAAACAATTCTTGTTCACTAATTGATGAGTTAGAAATCATCAACAAAATAACACCAACCTCGACAGTTCCAGATACTCCAGCTTCCTCGATTGTTTCTCTTAGAGCTGCATCTTGAATTGATTCATCTAATTCCCATCCTCCCTGTAAAAAATTTGAACAATTTTGAGGACAATATCCATACATACAATTCAGTTATGAAACTTTTTAAAATTGGAAAAGTGATGGTTTACCTTTTGGTTCATCATCATTCATCAAGGGAGAGGAGAGAGAAGGTAAAAGACTAAAATGCCCATTCACTAACCTTGACACTTAACGGCCGTTTCTCAAAAGGACCTTCCATGAAACAAAATTACAATCATAAGGACCAACGGAGTAATTTTTGATCTTAAAGGACCAAACCAGCAACAATGGACAAACCACAGGGACCAAATTAGTAATTTTCTCTAGAAAATTGGTTTATATTAAAGTAATATTTTAAAATTAAAATACATTAGATTAACTCAATATGAAAAAAACCAATTGAACAAATACTCTTCAATCATGTGGTTTGAACGAACCCATGACCTCTCAAATAAAAACATACATGTTAACCAATTGAGCTACCAAATTTTTCATTAAAATAGTACACAAACATGTATATATTATTATTCTAGTTTTACTATTCCAATGAATAGCTTAGGAATAGTAACAATTAATTTGGTAAATGTTATATATTTAATATCACAAGCATAAATAATTGACTTACAAAATAAATAGTGTATTTAAGGATATTTTAAAATTCCATCTACCAAAATTTCAAACAAATTCTAAAACTATTTATGGTGTTGATCTCTAAAACTTTCAAATTGCGTATTGAATTTTTGTAATGTTTTCGCTCTCTTTATGATGTTAAATTTGACAGTTGACTATGATTCTATGAACTTTATTTTTAATTTTTTATGTCTAAAACTAATGTTCTAAAAATTAAAACCTACGACGGCATGACCTATGCATTTTCCAAATCCCTTGCTCCCTTCTCTAGCGTCTGCATTGTCAAAACCACAGTCATCTTGTCTCTGTTCTCTAGCATCCTCATCGATGAAACCCTCAAAGTCTCGTCTCATTTCTCTAGCATCCTTACAACGAAGCCATCGTCCTCTTATTCAAGGAAACCATCATCTTGTCATCTCCCTTCTCTGGCATCCACGTTGATGAAACCCTCATAATCTCGTTTCATTTCTCCGGCAAAATCCCGTCGGACTTTCTTTGTTTCTTCACGTGTCTATATGTTTTGTGTATGCATGTGAATTTGTATGAATTACATCAAATCAATAGTCGTTTGTTGGCAAAAAGAACCCTTCTTACTAGATACATTTGTTTGTTAGCCTAATAAGAAGATAAGCACTCCATCAAAACTGAGGGATTTGCTTGCTCCGACTAAAGCGGGTGTGTCTGTAGACGGTCAACAACATGGACATCCAGCCATCCACCATAGCTTTAAAAAGGTGAAATCTTTACTCAAAATGACAAAAGATTTGTTCAAAATGGTTGTGATGATTCTGATTCCCGTTGAACACCTTTGTCGATTTGGGTTTCATATTTATTAGTGTAATAATAATGTTAGGCCCGTTGAGTCCATTGGGCTTTTAGGGTCTAAATCTGTTAGGGGTTCATGTTCTATATATAGGTCTATTGTTATTTCTCTTATTCATTACATTGTACTCAAATAACAAATTATTTAACTTTATATAAATATAAAGTTTTAATAATTATATAGGGTTGGGTTCAATAGAAAACCACTATGCACTTGAAAATTATGGAAACCTACACATATCGTCCGATTGGATGCATTTCATGGAAAACGTGGTGGCATGATCGTAAATAAGGTGATGCATCACGCGGGAAATTTGATGCATCATGCGAGGAATTTGATACATTTGTAGTGGTGCAGTGCGGTTTTCACAAGTTTTCAGTTGCATGGTGGTTTTCCATTGAACCCCCCTCAACATATATATGAATCTACTATAAGGAACCTAAACTTTAGAACTTTATGGAGGTGAAATTAGGGGTGTCCAAAACTGACTATCCGAATTTAAGATGGTGATCTTTGATATCTGAATCCGAAATTTCGGATTCGGATATCAGATTATCTGAATATTCAAAATTCATGTTTTTGAGTTTTTTTAAAAAAATTAAATTAAATATTTAAAATACAAATTCATATATCCAAAAACATATTAAAGATAAATATATCATAAACTAAATGTATTCAAATTTATTTTATTTAAAACGACTAAAAAAGATTTAAAAACCTATAATATATAAAATATTAGTTGATAAATCTATAATATCAATATGAACTAAAAAATATACATTAGAATAATAATAAACACATAATATTATTAAATAATCAAATTACTAAAGATATAAAATTTGGAATTTTTTTTTTGGATCTTCGTATATATCGGATATTTGATTATCCGAAAAAATTGAAATTTTACTATTCGAATCCGAAATTTCAGATAGTTTCAGATCAGATTTTTGGACTTTTATTTTGGATGCTTGGTACGGATTTTTATGAACACCCTGTGTAAAACGAATTAATAAAGACATGTTAAATTAAATAGACTTAGGGAGTATAACATTATAAAATTATAATTATAAAGAATCGTCTTTTCAAATTTATAAGTTGAGTATTAAAGGATGAAAATCATAAATTGAAATAGGGTATAAATAAGAAGGATTATTTAGTGTGTGAAAATATTTATAGAGTAGTAATAGATAGGAGGGTAGATGGGGAATAATGAATGATTGGTGGTGGGGGATGGTCGCCGGGAAACATCACGCCGGTGGTCAGTGTCCGACACTTTTATTTCTTTTTTACTGCAAACTCTCAGTAATTGTCTCCTTTTCCCTGTTAATTCCTCTGACTTTGCTTCTTTTCATACTCTTTCCTTTCCCGTTGCCCCCACTTCTCTATTTATTAATATACCAAATTAAATAGGTAAATATTCATATAAATAATTTTTATATTTGTGCAGAATACATTTTGATTTTTCCTTCGAGGTGTGGAACGAGAAGATCGAGAGATGGTATTATGGTGTGCCAATACCAACTAATCGTATCCAAACAGTTACTAAACTGGTGTCGACCTGCCGAACAATGAAATCCACCGTGAATATGGTCCCAGAGAGTACCACATGTTACGTAGCGCACCAGAAGCTATCACACTTAAAAATATTTTTCACAAACATGTTTTAATTAACACTATACAGATGAAATGTAAATTTCACATACATTCACATCTCCAAACGATGTGAACGTACACTTAAATAAATTTGCATATACGTGAACGTACATTTATGTGATACATGGTTTCATGCACTTAGAACGTTTGAATGTGCGCGAAATTTATATATCATCTGTGTAACGTTAATTAAAACATGTTTGTGAAAAAAATTTCAAAAAAAGTATTTTTAAGAGTGATACCTTCTGGTGCGTTGCGTAATAAATAGTACTCACTTGAACCTAAATCTACTGTTTTAATCGTTGTATTTTTTTATGTTGTAGCTCTTTTACATTTGTAGAATTGTAGTTTTTCTGTTACAAGTTCTATTTTAATTTTTTTTTGTTTCGTTTTTAATTTTAATCTAAAATAAAAAAATCCTTAAAATATTTTATTTCTTATTCTGTATAATAAAATATTATCATTTTATTAAATAAAATGCAACAAAAATTTTACTGTACATAATAATATATATTCTTTCCAGAAAAAGAAATTTTATTATACACTCCAATCTATTTTTTAAAACCTATATGATACAACTGAAATTGAAAACCTAAAACGAATGCCTTGGATCATTTATTTAATGTTCCTAATTTGATATGTTAGTTTGCGTGTAAATATATGTTTATTCATTTATGTCAATCTTTTATTACTAATGTATTTATATTTATATATGCCAATTGATTTATCGTTCAGAATTAGCTGTAGATCGCGAACCATAAATTTCTTATATTGATTTACAAGTTTAAAAACACACACTTTTGGTCCTAAGCAAATTAATTTTATTTTTTTAATATCATACTATATAAGTTTTGAAAGAAATAGATGTTTGTTCTTCGCTCCTTAGTTTGGTAATGCTTAATTATAGATAGAAAACCCTATGATAGAAACTACCACGTTAGGTTTGAAGATACTTAAGTTTGCCAAAGAGTATATTCATGCACAGTTGTTTTGGTTTCTTATCACATCTATCTAAGTCAATCAGACATTTTGTAATAAGATTTTAGGCTTTGATTTAATACCAGACTCTAAACATTTTCTTTTTGAAATACAAATAACACACATTAAAAAACAAACATCTCAATATGTATGTATATATATGTTAATATTATAATAATAAAGGTCATGAAACTCATACAGTTTTTTCATAATTTATCATGATAAAAAAATATTTTAAAAAAATCATTTGAACTTTTAAATTTATATTAATTACACCACAACAAATCAAAATAACAAAAGATGACATAAATCACACTTGATTCTATTGGTTATCTCGCAAAATCCAAGAGAATACGAACTTGAAACTATAGAAATTAGATAAAGAAATGTTGGACGTTGGTGAAAATAAAATGACTTCTTAACGAAAGGAAGAAATATGAGTCATATGACGTCACTGTGAAAGGAAAACTTGCTAGCAACATTGTTACTTGTTAGTCAGACGAAGAACAAGAAAGCGATGTCATACAATAGGATCATGCATTGGTCGTATCTTTGGAGCTCTAACGGGCATTGTTGCTTCTCAACTTGAGCAACTTAAAGGTATTTTCCAAGCTTTCATGTTCATAAATTGCCAGGATTCATGGAAAGGGATAGGGGACTCATCGGGTATATTTACGGTGAAATCATTAAGAAGTATTATTGAAGGTACTATGTTTTACTTTGTGAACGGAGAATCTTTTTGATCAAGTGGTTACCAACGAAAGTTAATTGTTTCATTTGGAAATTACTTTTGCATAGGCTTCCCACTAGGCCTAATCCATTGTATAGAGGTGTGGGATTGGACTTGCGCTTGGTGTGATTTAACAATGGCTAATCATTCATTGGTGGAGTTATTTCCATTATCGCAAAAAGAAAATAAAAATTGGCTAGGAGATTTTTACAAGCTTTGGTGGGGTGTGTCTTATGGTGCAATTGGGAATTAAGAAACAAGGTGGTATATGATGGGGCTAAATTTAATCCTTCATTGGTGGCTCGCGAAATACAATCTCATCTTTTCACTTGGACGAAATATAGAGCTAAAAAGTCTTCTTTGGATTGGGTGCAATGGTGTTGTAATCCTATGGTTGCTTTACATGTTTAATTGTGTAATAGCTTGGTTGTATAGGCATTTGTAACCTTTTTCTAGCATCTTGCTAGTATCATTAATAAATTTCAGGATATTTGGGTTGGATGATGGCAATGTCGTAGCTCTTTCTTTTTATTCTTTTTGCTGTTCAAAAAAAAAAATACAACAATATTATATTGTTTATAAATTTGTCAGCTTATTTGAATAATATTTATCTTTAACAGATGAGTGAGAAATACTCAAAGTTACTTAAAAAAACTGGTTGAATACGCCAACCATGTTGAGAATTAGATTTATTTTTGAATCACTTTATTTAAAGAACTAGGTTAATACCCATGTATCACATGAATTGATATAAAAAATTTGTTATAAATTAACTATTTATAGAAAGGTGGAATCCCTTAAGAACCTTTTTTTAATTAAGATACAATAAAAACCAATAAAAAGATGAAATACATGCGAAATCATTAAGTCAATGGTAAAAAATGATGACTCTAAGTCTTACATATGCGATTTATTTCAATTATTATCTTCTTAATATTGATTTAAAAATGTTAAACCTTCACTATGTTTTGTTTGTTATTTTGTTATCATCAAAAATCCCATAGAAATCAACATAATAAATTTTAAATGATAATTATTTTATATTTTTAATTTTTATAAAGTATATTAACCTAAATTGTATAAATTTGTTAAATACCTAAAAATATATTAATAATACATATTTATTGTCTAACTAATTACAACTTGATACAACAATTCTAGCGTCAACTTAATAAATAAATATTAATTAAGATTATTTGAAATTAAATTATTTTAAAATATAAATTTTGCAACATTAGTTGAAGTTTTGGAAAATATTAATACAAAATTTTATTAAATAAAATACATTTGAAATTTGAATGATTATTTTTTTAGTGTGTCAAAGTTTCATAACTAACATATAAAGATTTGATAATACAAAGTTTTTATATTTTATTGTATACTAAAGTATTTAATTATTATTTCATAAAATTATTTATTCTTTCAGACATTTAAAATTTGAAGATATTGATCTTTAAAAAAATTATTTTAAAATTAAATTCTTTTATTTTACTATTTTTTAAATTTATTTACTATTTGAGACGTTTATTATTTCATTGATTTTTTAAATATATTTATTTTAACTTGTTAATTTTGAAAACTTTTAATGAGTATTAGATGTAATTTCAATTAGTTTAGGATAACACAAATAATAAGTTTCAATAATAAAGTTTAAATTAAATCAATTAATGATATGCATGTTACTTAAATTAATGTCAATTTTTATTTTTGAAAAAAGAGCGGGAAAATGAAAAATTAATGTATTAGGAGGATGACATGTGGCGATGATTGTTCTTATTTATTATAATATATAATTATAGATTAGGTTCTTGTTTCAATGATATAATTTTCTTATTAAAAACATTAACTATTATTACATAATTTAAAATGAGATAGAAAAATGCATTTGCGTGTTTACACATAACGAATCAGTTTATGTACATAGGACTACTTGGCCAATTGGCTTGTCCAATTCTATACGTATACCTCCTTATTGGTATTCATACTTCCCCTTAAGGTTGCATTTGGTAGAGATAATCGAAAAGAAAGGAAATGAGGACAAATTACAAGTTAGGATACTTGAATTACGTATATAAATTCTCTATGAATTCTCAAGTTGGATCAATATAAAGGTTAAAATTTATCCTTTCATTTCTCTAGCAACAGTGGAGAATTAAGTTTAAACTAAAATTAGAGAAAAAGGAATTACAACCACCATATGAGTATTGCATTTTCAGATTTGATAGTATAAAAAACCATTGATTTTATACTTAATTCTTTTCTTTATGATTCTTTCTATCATACGCAACCTAATAGTATCAAGAGATAGAAGCAATATTCAATGAATTTATGAAATATTCCAACGGCATGAGGTGAGATTGAATTTATCAAAGCCACTATTTTTTTGCCTTCATTTTTCTTTACATCTTTATTTTAAGTGGGAAAATCATTTGAGATAGTCTCAAAATTTCATTACCCAAAGTTGTTATCATCTTATAAAATCCAATAATTTGTTCCCTCGTGTGTTATAATATTATAAATATTGTGTTGCTTGTAAATTAACAGATGAATTTTAGTTCCAGTTACTTTCTAAGAAAAATCTCAGTGTAGGTGTGTAAACGAGAAGACAACTCGTGAATTATTCGAGACCGACTCGTTATTAATCGAGTCAAGCTCGAACTCGAGCTACTCGCATAGTAATTGAAATAACCTACTCGATAGGCTCACGAGTCTAATCAAGTCTAAGTTTACATTTTTACCCTAAAACTTTATAATATTATATTTTTATCACTGCTATATAAATCAAACTATGTAACTTTAACCCTAAAATTACATTCTTATATTTACACTATTTTTGTTTGTTGTTGGGATAAAATTAGGTCGAATTAATCTTTTGTATTTATATTTCAATTTCTTTTTTTTTTCGAACTTAATCAAGTCTAGTCGAGTCGAGCCCGATAGTGTTGAGTAGTTTATCGAGCCGAGCTCGAGTTTCAAAACTTAGGCTCGATCGAGCTCGAGTTTCAATTTCGAGTTCAAGTCAAGCACACCCTAGTTGAGTTTGATTTTCATTTAAGCTGGAAATAGTTTCACTTTTAGCAAGAATGAGTGTGTGTTGAAAGTGACGAAGTTAATGGAGTGTGCTATTTCATCAACCAAATGCAAAAAAAAAAAAGTAAGAGAGAGAAAGTGAGATGTCAAATGATCATACTAGGAAGTGTTTAAACTTAGAATAATAAATTTTCAAGCCTACGATGAAAGATGAATCGTTAATTCCTAATTTTCTATCAAATATTCAAACCCTAGGTCATGAAATTTAAATTGGAATAAAATTAAAAAGGTTTAATATGAAAATACGCAACGTGTTTTTTTACATTTTTGCGGTTTAGTCACTCCGTGTTATTTTTTACCAATAAAATCCTTAAATTATATATTTGTTTGTGGGTTTTAGAATTTTTCTTTATTTTTTCAAAAAAGTCTTCAAGTTTGTGGACTATTCAGAGAAAAATAGTGAAAACATGTTGGTTTTTTTTGTGGAAAAAGTCAAGGTTAATTATAAAAAACAAAACTTTTTCGAAAACCGGATTGAAAACAATAACTTGAAGACTTTCTTAAAAAAATAACATGAAATGACTAAATCGCAAAAAATATGAAAACATGTTGGTTTTTTTTTTTTTATTAAAATTTAGAATCTACCTTGATCTTGGAAAAGAAATATAGATCATTATTGGAACCAAGACATGACAAACATCTTATCATGAATGTAACTCATGATTCTAGATCCATGAAATCCATATAAAAAATGAAACTTAAAGTTGGGTGCTATTAAAGTTGGGTGCTGTTTAGCCCAATAGTTAATCGAGTTTAAAGTTTAAATTTTGTTGGGTCCACAAGTTATTGTCTAATTGTTTTTGGGCTAACTTTGGACTACAATTATTATCATTATTATTATTTACAATTTGAAATTGTAAAAACTTTGTAAATAGAACACACACATCGTGCTAACAAGAACTACTTTAAAAACAAAAAGAAAATTTATTCTACGTACATCTATGTCACACCAAACACCAAGGTATGTGCACCCCTGGTAAAGTCGCTTGCATACCAGGAGGACGTTTGGTTTTGCGTTATAATAGAAATTATTATGTTACAATAACGTAAATAATTGGTTTAAAGTGTTTGGATTGTGTATGTTAATAAGTGATTATTAACACATTTTATCACATTTTTACATAAGTTAAAAAATGTATTTTTTTCTTAATAAATGATTATTTGGTCATTTTACAAGTTAAAACGTAAATCCCAGCAATTTAAAAACTGGTTATCTGATAATTATGATAGCAAACAGCAAAAGTTAAACCAAACACTAAATTTCCGACGGCACTTTTTGTTACAGTTATTAGCTGATGATCAGTTTTCAACATGCTACAACAATTTTTCAAGCGCAACCCAAACACCCTCTAATAACATTTAAAAGTCATACAAATATAAATTCTTCAACTTTGTCACGGTCGTAAATGATACTAATAAAAATAATGTATAAATACCTTTATTATGAACTGAGAATCTTGTTTGACGGTCGATCATTTTAGTTTTAACTCCTAAGTAACATTTTAACCATCCATCCTTCAACAGTTTCAATCTCGACTTTTCATGGTTATTTCTTTCAAAATGTTCTCAATGAACCATTTCTAATCAATATCTAGTTATCTACTCATATCGAGTTCATAATTTGCTTTCTCAGCTTGGTCGATGGAATTTGTTGTTTTGAGTTTGTATTTACATATTTTTTCGAATCAATGCCAATAAAAGGATTTTATCTTTCATGAAAAAAGATCTTTAAAAACAAGAACTTTATATATTAGAAAGATGCCCATAAATTGTTGGCATTGGGATTCCATTGTACCTTGACACCTTTCTGTTTAAAAGTGCAAAGGAAGAAGAAGAAGCATCACTACTTTCTTGGAAGAATACACACAAGAATTGGAGAGACAAACATTGATTCTACTAGCTGGCATTGTCTTCTTACCAAATTACATTTCTATCCCTTTGCTCTCTCTCTTTCTCTCTCTTGTTACCCTTTCACTAAGTTAACAAAATGGTAAATTTTAAATGTTAGACAACCACCCACCGCAAAAATACACACTTCTTCAAAACAGGATTCAAAGCCCCAACACAATGTAGTACACCAGAGTTATAGGCAGTGCTATCAACATCCCAAATATCACCCTGCAACACAGACATGTAAACTATGCATTAGATCTTGTACTTTTCCAACCCACATTTGTGTTCTTACAAGTCACCATTTCATGGATACCATCACTAGGTACGTACACATTTTCTTGCAAGATCTACATCTTATTATCTTGTGTACAACTTTTTGATGCATGAAAGAAAAACCAATACTAGCTAATGTACAAGTCATTGATGCACAAAAGAAGAAAAACAAGACTCACCCTGTGCTAAGTATGTCTGGATGGACATTGTATTCTTTAGCAAACACAAAAGGGACAATTCCTTGAGGAAGAGCAGCCTATATATCAAATAGCAACCAGAAATTCATTTTAGTCAAGATAAAGGCCAACACTTTGACTGACGAGAGTCAAACGCATTTTCGCCATCGTGTCATTCTATACCTGGACAATGGCAACGTGTAACAGCGTTCCTTGCAGCCCAACAGCGATTGACGCTGCAGCCATGACTGCCGGTCCTGTCAAGAAACGAACCGCCATGGCAAAGGCGGCAACAGAGTTACCACAAGCTATAATTTTCGGTTGCAACGCCATAAACAAACCTGCAAAATAACATAGGAAATAGACAAATGGGTAAAGGAAAGCGCATGCCCTTTTCAAGATGTAAAAAACCAGAATTTGAAGAATTAACATACCGAGACTAAACATGGCCATACCAAGACCAGCATCAGAGAGAATCGCGATAGACTTTGCAACTATTGCAGGCATTTGAACATTCCACCTATAAGAAGAATCATCGAAAGAAATTACCTCGTGTTTAGAACAAAAAATAGTATATACTTGTGAAAAAAAAACTAATAATACACTCAATCACCTACTTAAAAGAGACCAAGGACCAGGTGAGGCCGATGAGACTGGAATACGTATTCGGGTTTCTAATAAGTTTGCGCCACACCATGATCAAAATGAGTCGAGTCATGACACTAGCAGGTGGCATTGCTGCAGGCTTCGTTTCGCCGTGAGGGCTAGCCTTTGGGTGCAGCTCGGCAGTTGAGCTAGACCCAAGTTTAGATAGAACCGATGCTTCCCTGTCCACTCCATTTGGGCCCTGTTGGTTCCCAAAACTGAACTCGTTTCGACCAAAATCATCATAATCTACAATACCAACATCATACAGGTTAGAATTAGGGCAAAAAATGACTAAAAACAACTCAATCTTGATAACAATCTGGCATCTTAAAACGGGTTCGATGAAACTTATTACTGTACTTGGATCCGATATTTTCAAAAGAAAACGACAAAGAATTGCAATATTTAGGGGGATTGTTTAATTGTGTTTAAATTAGAGGTAATAATGGCAAAGAGAATGGAATCAGTGAAGCACATGTTTAAAGGGTAGAAACATGAGGCCCATGTTTTTAGGGATTCTTATAAAAAAATAATTTAAGAAGGAACAAAACAAGAATCAGGACAGATTAAATTCATGTATACAAACAAAGAATATAGGATTAATCAAAGATAAGAACCAAGATTTCAGTAGATATTTTGGATAAAGTAGTAAGTAGGCAACAAAAACAAGTAGAAATTAAATGCAAGAATGTTTTGAGTTTCAAAAGTCAAAGCCAACTAATTTACAAAGTCAAAATATAGAAATTATCCTAATTATTACATGAATTGTGTTTCTATTATGCATTTACTTAAGCATGATTCTAAAACTTTTGTTCGAAATAATCACAACGATTCATGTCAATTTTGAAATTAAAAAGATTACTAATTTGACCATAAAAGTCAAACGCTGACTTTTTAAGAGCAAATTAAATGAAGAGGACATGCATGCCAAGATTTGAGGGGGGTTTCTTGTTCTTAAACATAATTGACAACTTCAACAAACAAACAAACAAACTACAAAATCTTGTGACTTAATAAGTGAAGCAAACCCAAAATTTGGGGAATCTTATAAATTCACAAGTCATGTAAATCCAAAAAAATAGCCATAAAATACGTTAAAAAGTACATAATTCGATGGTATTTGATTCTAATATCGAATGAAAAGGACAAGATAAGCCAAATCAATTTGGACCAAATCTTGGGGATGCTAAACAAAATCTTTAGAGTCGTAACATGAAAACTATAAAATTAAGTATCTGGTATATTCATGGAATAAAAAGAACCCACTAAACTATATAATAACTAAAGTTACCTTGTTAAATAATACGATAAAACTGTATTCAAAATGGCTTAAAAGACGTTAAAAAGTAAAAAAGATGGAACCTTTAGTGTGGGGTACCCCTCCAAGATCATTAGCATACTCGCCACCTCTAAACACATGAATTCCTCCTTCTGAAACCGGTGAAGCACTAGAACTCCATACAAACATATGAAGATCTTTCCCACCACCATCTCCACCACCGCCTTTCTTCTTCGCTCCCGGTGCAGCCACCGGAGAAAAGATTCCGGCATTAGTTGGTGCAGGGTACGCTCCACTCCCCTGGCCATTCACCCTACCACTTTCTTCATCATACCCACCAAAATTCGACCCTCTTGGACTCACATTACTTGTGTTTTTCCCATTCACCATCGAGTAAAAATCGGTGTGGTTAAAGCTTGAACCTCTAGGAGTAGGGTTTCTTGATGATTGCAAAGAATAAATCTCAGCATTTGTTAGATTTGAAGGGCGGGGAGTCAAAGAAACACCGGAATTCATTCCTCCACCGTGTGACCGCCGTGAGAAAATATCGGACCGGGAACTGGTGGACTTCCTCACAGTCACATGAAGCTTCCCATCATCACCAACTTCAGCCTCTGTCTGCAAAGGCTCCTTACCATCCAGAGATAAAATGTCTGAATCAACTCTGAATGAGATAATGGAACCAGCAGTGTCTGGAAACTGTTCAGCGATTAATAGCCTAGCACCTCTATACTCAAACAAAAACAACATCAAAGTGTACCAGATAATACACTGAAGAACCACAATCTGAACCATTAAGCTCCCAGAAAAATCACCATACATTCCTTTCAAAAGTGGGATTCCCATAACAAGTGTGTTTGGAAGGGTGGAAAGTGAGAAAAGAGTGATGGACCATTCTAATGAGCCTCTAGCACTTGTTCTTGACCAGACAGCTAAAACCACAAGAACAATGAGTTTTTGAAGGGTGTCAGCAGCTATGAATCTTGAGTTCATGGTGTAAGGATTGTTGGTGGATATGAAATGAAAAGAGAGCAACGGAACAGCAAAGAGAGCCACGAATCTGTTGATTCCTGAACATTGATCTGGGGTGAAAATCTTCCACCATTTCACTGAACCATAAGCTAAGATCATGGCTACATAGAGTGGCACAACGGCTGTAAAAACATGGTAAAGATCCGCACCGGTGATCATTTTTTTAGAAAATCTAAACAACGCCCAGATGAAACAAGATTGTAAACTACAACACCCAGGTGGGAATTGTGATAAAGTGAAGGTTTAAAAAGGAGAGGAGGGTTTGAAGGAGGCTTGTTGGTCCATGGAAAATCTTTTTGAGTCTGATTTCAAGGAATTGAAAAGAAAAGAAAGGAGGGATGAGGGGGAAAAGCAGAGAGATGTGATGTGTTATATTTATGGGAATTAATGGCAGACAGGGTAATAAAAGCTGATGTCTTTTGAGAGTTTTTTTAGTCTTTTTGGTGGAGTGAGAGAGAGAGAAATAGGGGGCTCTTTTAGGCCATTGGACAAATAACGGAGCATAAAAGTTCAAAGGTTTTGGCATCATGTATCTATTCTATGCTCTAAAAGACTAAATCTTTGTTTGTGTTCTTTACTCTATTTATTTAACAAGTATATTAACTACAAAGAGTCCATTAGAGATTTGAGTTACAAAAAGATTTTGGTGATTCATCCAACTATCAAAACATATTTTTCTTCTTAAATATCAAATTATACACACCCTAATTACTATATATAACAATTCCCAAGAGAATTGTATTGTTCCTAGACTATTCACAAGGAACTATTCATAAGCAACTAAGCAAGCATTGTTGACTTTTTTTTTTATATTTTGATTTTTGAACAACTTTTTTTCCTTTAGTTTTTTTAAACTTGTCCTTCCTCTCTTCTATGGGTGAACAAAAGGCGGTTTAGATCGGATTTCCTTAAAAACCAAAATCCAAACCAAAACTTTCGATTTTGGATTTTAGAAACCAAACTATTTGGTTTTTTTTGGTTTTCGGATTTTCGGTTTGGACTTTGGTTTTTCTGTTTGGATTTCGTTTTTTTTATTTAATCTTTTATATTTCATAATTTTTTTCCTTCATTCATAAACCTGTTGTATATTAGTAAGTTTAACAATAATAAATTTAATTATTGCATAAATTCAATAAAAAAATAAAATCTAGGCTTAAAAAAACAACACAAAACATATGAAATGGTCATTAAAAGACAAAAATAAAATAAAAACCAATAATTTAAAGAATGAATCACTAAAAAATTTCTCAATAAAGTAACAAAACATTCAAATTAACAAAGTTTTAATATTTATATAACTTTTGGTTCGGTTTGGAGTTTATTGGTTTTTGTGTATGACAAATCCGAAACCGAACCAAGATTTTCGGTTTGAGAAAATCCATTGTCCAAACCAAACGGTTTGGATTTTCCGTTTCGGTTTTTCAGTTTTTTTGGGTTTTGGTTTTTTTGCACACCCCTACTCTCCTAATAGCACCATGCAGCCATCATTGCTCTCTTATAGCAGCACCCATCTCAATTTTTCATTGCAACTGCCGCCATCTTTCCTCCTTGCATTAGTTTGTAGTTTAAATCGAGGCCTAACCATCATCTTCGACAACCAGTGGTGCTAAATTGAAATCCAATTGCAAGCAAGACGATGTGTTTGAATGTCGAGGGTTTCGGTTTCATGGTTGAAGGTTTCAGGTTTAGATCGATGGGTTCAAAGGTTAAAGGTTTTCTGGTTCAAATAGGAAGTTTTAGGTGTAGCTCAATCATCATTGAAGGTTTTATTTTTCAGATGTTGTTTAGGTATATGAGGGTGAGTTGCCATTCGAAGTCACTACCATTATAAAAGGATTCGATTTCCTTTCAGGTTTTCGTTTTCAAATGTTGTTTAGGTATGAGGGTGAGTTGCCGTTCGAAGTCACTACCATTGTTAAAGGGTTTGGTTTCCTTGCTGCTGCTACTATATATGAAGCGTTCGAGCAGTTCTACCTTCAGGTCATGAATAAGGCAAAGAATAAACCACCAAACTCATATTTTATTATTCCAATTCTACGTGCTTTCAACTTTCAACTAATTTTATTTAATTGGTTATGAACAGAAGCATTTAAAGGATCAAGATCGCGTTCGTTTAGATTACAATCAAATTATGACAAGTTGATAGTAACTTTTTTAACAAAAATTTTATTCTATGAGAAACTGATGCTACACATTGCGTTTTCCAATTCATGATGTGTTTAATTTTGTTAGATATCATGTTCCGTACCCATTTGTTTAATGATTTGAACCTATATAACATGGATTGTCTTCTACTTGATCTTAATCTTAATAGTTGAAATATTTATAACACACCATTCGTTTGAGGAAATGTTTGTACCAAATTCTATTACTAAGCTACTAAATTTTATGAATTCGATCTTTTGGTAAATGTGTTATTAGTTGTTTCAAAGTCATTATCTTTGTGTCCATGATTGACTTCAATTGTCATTTATATGTAAATACGTTGTTTTTCGTATTTCGATTATATTAATTAATCATCAGAACATATTCTTATTCCCGCCACAACGTGCGGGCTCTTTTCCTCGTTCTATTTCTAAATTTACATGGTTCTTCACAATAAAACTTGAACCACTAACCTAAACTTCTAATACCACAATGTCGTAAGCTCTTTGGTATTGAAACTTATTATTAATATTTCAAAATTAGATATTTGTAACCGGTCAAAAATGTCAAATATACACTTTTGAATAAGACACAAGTAGTTTAGGAATCTAAACAATAAAAAAAACTTATGGACTTAATCGTAAAAATGAAAAAAGTTGATGGAGTTTTTTCAATATTAACCCAATAATCTATAAACCACTAATAAAAAACATCTTTTATTTTATTATTTATTAATCTAAGATAATCAAATTTTTAGTTAATTTTTAATTTTTAAATATTTTTATTCTATAAACACATCCTATTTTAAACATCTTTTAATATTTTAACATATAAAATATAAATAGTTAAAACAAATTATATGTACCAAGTATGATAGATTTTCATTATTTAATAATTAAAAAAAATCATACGTACCAAGTCTATATATTTTTTGTTATTTAAATAGTGATATAATACATCAGAGTAAAACGAAAATTGTCATATAATACCATTAATTTAATCATTTCTTATATTTTTGTACCTTTGATTTTGTGTGGCAAAGATAGTTTGAAGGTCAAACATGTTACGGTAGTGAATTGACTCTTATTCTCGATTAACATAAGAGTTTATCATTGATTCGTTTTAATACTTGAACTCTTTTTTGCTTCTATTAAATAATTAAACTTTTGTAAAATGCCTAAATTGGTTATTGCTTTTATAATTTTTGAACCTGCTCGAATATTTCACAAAAAATAAAACTATAACATAATTTTAAAACTTGACACAACGTGACTTTTTAAGGGAAAAAATGTTCATTTGTTGGTTCTATTTAGACATCATAAACAACCACAATAGACATGGAATTCTATCTTATATTTCTTTGTTAAGAAAACAAAGAGTTGTCACCGCATGCATATATGAACAGTGGCGTAAGTGCGTAACCACTTAAGCCATAGGGTGAGCCATGGCCACCCACGTCCCATCCTCTCTCTCTCTCTCTCTCTTTCTCTCTCTCTCTCTCCAATTTCTCAATTTAGAGGGTGTTTGGATTTGCGTTTGAAAAATTATTGTAGCAATTTGGAAACTAATAATCAGATAATAGATGTAACAAAAAATGTTGCCGGAAATGTAGTGTTTGGTTTAGCTTCTGTTCTTTGCTATCATAATTATCAAATAATCAGTTTTTAAAGTGTTTGAATTTACATTTTAACTTGTAAAATGACCAAATAATCATTTATTAAGCAAATAAACTATATTTTTTAACTTGTGAAAAAATGTGATAGGATTAACTTTAAATGCAAATAATCACTTATTAACTATGTAATCAAAACACTTTAAACAAATTATTTGTGTTATTGTAACATAATAAGCTAATAATCTCGTTCATAACGCAAAACTAAACACCCTCTTGCAAATTACCGAACCGGTCGGCAACTTATAATAGTATAAAGTATCAAACCGGCGAAACTAGCCAAATTATTTTGGTTTGATCAGTTTTGACCGAACCATGTGTATCCAAAAATGAGGTGCTGTTTTTTTTTTTTGAGTAAATTACATAAATGGTCCCTGTGGTTTGCATAAAATTTTGGATACGGTCCCTGTGGTTTCAATTTTGCATAAACGGTCCTTATTATCACTGTTTACTTGCGAAAATGGTCCCTCTGTCGTTAACTTTAACAAACAAGTGGTTAAATCTTTTATAATGACCATTTTACCCTTTTCTTTGATAACATTTTGGTCCCTCAAGTTTGTAGTTCATTTTAGTTTTGGTCCCTCAAGTAAATTTTTTTATTTAACTCTTTTATTATTATATTATTATTATTATAACTATTATTATTATTTATTATTTTTATTTTTATTTTAACTTTTTACGTATTAATTTTTTTGTTTATTGAGTTTCCTATATGTTAACATATTTTATAATTTAAATTACAAACTTAATTATTTCTTTTTATTATAAACAACCCTATCGAATTAGAATCCATTTTTTTTAGCTTTTTCAAATGAAAAATACGAATATTTTATATTGTAGTTTCCAAATCGCAAAATTTGAAACTTAAACTTTTATTTTTTTTTTCAAACGAAAAGAAGTTACTAACCATACATGTTTTGAGTTTTTTCATTTTAAAATGTAAAAAGCTACGAAGACCAATCCGTTCTTTATTTCTTTTCTGACCAAAAAATTCAACCCATTTCGATTTTTGTTTTGGAAAACGAAAATAAATACAAACAATTCTGTTATTAGTTTTTGCAAACGAAAAAACCACGAATAATTTTGATTTTCTGTTTTTCCAAACAAAAATCAATTTATTTTTCTAGTTTTTCAACCAAACCATTACCTTTTATATTTTTTCTCCGAACGAAAAACTACGAACCATTATGCTTTAAAGTTATTTAAAAAAATGAAATAGTGTGTAGCCTTTTTGTTTGGAAAAACTAAAAAAATGGAATGGTTTTTAGTTTTTTACTATTGAAAAAAGTTTAAAACGTAATGACCAGAATAACATAAAAATCGAACAAAAAAATAGACCCATTTTGTTTTTTTAGCTTTTTCCAAACGTACAAAATACGATTTTTCAAAAATGAAAAAGTCTATTTTTTTTGTTCGGTTTTTATGTTATTCTAATCATTACGTTTTTAACTTTTTCCAATCTTAAAAAAACTACAAACCATTTCATTTTTTTGTTTTTCCGAACAAAAAGGTTACACACTATTTCATTTTTTAAAAAAACTTTAAATCGTAATGGTTCGTAGTTTTTTGTTCGGACAAAAAAAAATAAAAGGTAATGGTTTGGTTCGAAAAACTAGGGAAAAAAATAGTTGTTTTTTGTTTGGAAAAACTGAAAATCATAATTATTCGTAGTTTTTTCGTTTGCAAAAACTAATAACAGAATTGTTTGTATTTACTTTCGTTTTCCAAAACATAAAATCGGAATATGTTGGTTTTCGTAGCTTTTTACGTTTAGAAAATGAAAAAAATTAAACAAGAATGGTTAGTAACTTTTTTTCGTTTGTAAAAAGAAATAAAAGCTTAAGATTCAAATTTTTTTGGTTTGGAAAACTACAATATAAAATATTTGTATTTTTTCATTCGAAAATGCTAAAAAACGAAATGGATTCTAATTTTTACGTTTAAAAAATGAAAAAAATTAAACATGAATGGTTTAGTAACTTTTTTTCGTTTGTAAAAAGAAATAAAAGCTTAAGATTCAAATTTTTTTAGTTTGGAAAACTACAATATAAAATATTTGTATTTTTTCATTCGAAAATGCTAAAAAAACGAAATGGATTCTAATTTGATACTATTGCTTATAATAAAAAAATTAGTTTGTAAATTGAAAAATATATTAAAATATAAATCAATAAATAATAATAATAATAATAATAATAATAATAATAATTTTATAATAATAATAATAATAATAAAATAGTTAAATAAAAAATTTACTTAAGGGACCAAAACTAAAATAAACTACAAACTTGAAGGACCAAAATGTTATCAAAGAAAAGGGTAAAATGATCATTATAAAATATTTAACCATTTGATTGTTAAAGTTAACTGCAGAGGGACCATTTTCGCAAGTAAACAGTGATAATAAGGACCGTTTATGCAAAATTGAAACCACAGGGATCGTATCCAAAGTTTTATGTAAACCACAAGGACCATTTATGTAATTTACTCTTTTTTTTTTCAAAATCTACAAAGTTTCACTCAAAGCTTCGATCCATAAACATCTACAAGCTATTTTATTGGGCCTCACTCATAATTTTATTATTGTTAAACATGTTTCAAAATTTTATAGACAAAAAATCTTTACTTAATTTATAAGCTAAAGAACAAAAACCATTATTTATTTTCATTGTATTATAGGTATTTTGACACCAAAAATTTGAATGTTTATTACAATTTTTGAAAAAATAGAAAATTGATTTAACTATTTCTTTAATTCTTTTCAAGGAATGACCACGTTTGAAATAACTAATAATTGATTAAATTCATTATGGGTATGTTTGACATAATTAGCAGTAGCCTCGAGTTAGAGCTTCTAGGAGTTAATAACTTTTTGAAAGATAACTTTTAGTATTTAAAAATATGTTTAATAAAATTAGTTGTAGTTACATCTTTTAGTATAAAATGACGTAAAAGGATATTAACATTAATTAAAAGTTATAGTTTATAACTATTATGAAGGTAAAAGAAAATGATTTTGTTCGCCAAAAGCTCATGCTTCTTTTAAAAATTATTTCAATTACAATATTGTAAAAAAACTTTTGAGAGTTTTCATTTTCGAATAAAAATACTCAAGCTTCCATCAACCAAACAAAACTTTTGAGTTTGTGTTTTCAAAAATAAAAAATTTGAAGCTTTTTAACACTTCCAAAATAAACAAAACTTTTGAATTTGAGTTTTCAAAAATAAAAAACTGAAGCTTCTTAACAGTTAACACTACCAAAAGCTCCTAGCAAAAACACCCTAAATAAATATTTTTTGAATGATTTACATAACTTAGACCTTTACAACATATAAATTCATTCAATAGTAACTGTATAAAATTGTTATTCACCACAAAAATAAAAATTAAACATAACTAAACTGTTATAATAAGAGAAAATTATGAAAAAAAAAATTCTAAAAGTATAAAAGATTTTTGATTAAGTCTTTTTTTCATTTTTTTTAATAAGTCTCTAAACCAATTAAAACTTATGGAATCAGTCCAAATGTACCTTGCAACCTGCTAAGCAGGTTACCGTGTTTATCTATTTTGTAAAAAAATATAAAATTTTAAAAAATTATTTTTTTTTATTAAGCCCCATTCATTTTTTAATTATTATTATCATTATCATTGTTATTATTATTGAATATTTTTTAATTAAATTAAAATTATTTATTTACGATTTTTAAAATTTGGATTATTTATATACTTTTATATTATGATTATTTATTAACAATTATATAGTATATCATTGTTTATTTAGGATTATTATATGAATTACTTTCAGTTTCTAATCTTTGATAAAAGAAAACGAACTACTTCGATTTTTTCGATCGGTTCGAATTCGATTCTTAATTTTACGAACGAAAAATGCTTCAATTAACTTTCAATTGTTTAGAATGGATAAAAAAATGATATTCGGAATATTAAATTCTCGAGTGTATAATACTACAACTAATTTTATTTTTCCAAACGTAAATTGTTACAACTATGTATTTACGATCCAAAAAAACAATGAACCCTTAATTAAAACAACTACATCTATTCTGATTTTTTTTCCGATCGAAAAAATTGATAAACTCATCCACTTTTAAATTTTGATCGTAAATGAATAGTGTAGTTATTTTCGCTTTGAAAAAAGAATGAATTATCGTAATTTTTTAAAATTTCTGAACGAAAAAACTATGACTAATAGTTTTTTTAATTTTTTTGAACGGAACAATATGTACTCCATTCCTTTTTTTAACGAAAATAGCTAAAACTATTTTATTTATGATTAAAAAATGAAATCGGAAGGAATCGTCGTTTCTAAATAAGAAAATAAAAAACAGAATGGTTCGTTTTTTTTATCAAAAATTTGAAATCAAAAGATTTTATCATAATAATCATAAATATACAATGATATATTATATAATCATAAATAAATAATTTTATTATAATTAAGAGATTGTCAATAATAATAATAACAACAACAAATTAGTGTGAGACTAAATCGAAAAAGTTTTATAATTTGATGGTTACTACAAAATAAGTTTAATCATGTTAACCTGCTATAACAGGTTGACGGATGAATTAATTTTAAGTAGTTTGGAGACTTATCAGGGAATAAAATGAAATGAAGACTTAATTTAGTTGCATAATTTTCACTTATAATAATTATTAATGGGTCCTGCTACTTGTACATCGTTTTTTTTTTAATTTTTACTAATCATAAACTCACATCTTTTTTGTTAATGACATACAATCTGTTTATTAAACTTAATCATTATTTTCAAATTAAGAGGAGATGTGTTATGAATAATACATCATACACGTTTAAAATCCTCATATTAAATACATGACAAGTAATATATACTAAAGTTAAATTATATAACATTTTCAATATTTCAAAACAATAAAAGTTATAGAGAAAATTAATTTCATATAATTATACTTTTAACTTATTTTCATTTGGGTTATTATGAAAATAACCAATATGTTTTCACGTTTTTTGCGTTTTCGTCCTTTATGTTATTTCTTTCTCATAAACGTCTTCAAGTTAATTTTTTTGTTTAGTGAAATTTGAACATTAGAACCCGGTAATAATTAGTAAACCGGGTTTTTAAAAACTGAAAAACCGGGTTCTAATGTCAAATTCCACTAAACCAAAAAAATATATAATTAACTTGAGGAATTTATGGAAAAAAAAAATAACATGGAGTGACGAAAACGTAAACAACGTAAAAACATGTTTTTTTTTTCATTCTAAAGATATATAGTGGGTAGCCATGGATGTCGTATGGGTGATCGGCTTTTAACATGTATCCATGGGTGTGTAATCGAAACCGAAAACACTGTTTACATATTAATAAAAAGTTAAAAACTGTACCGACCCGTGACCACCGTTATTTAACACATTGTGTAGATTATTAAAAGTAGAATATGAAATGAAGGTTAAAGTGAAACTTGACTTTTACTTGGCTAAACGAAAAATTAACATGAAAAAGGGTAAAAGTCTTCTGATACAAGAAGAACCAATTTTGTGTAGAAAAAACGAGTACATAAAGATGGACCATCATCTTTGAATGAAAATTTTGTTTCCTAGATGACATGTAAGATTTATGGGCCACTAAAAACCTAATGTTTGATATTTATGCTCTTATGAATATAAATTGAAATAGAAATACCAAAAAAGAAACAAGCAAAAAAAAAAATCCCCCTTTTATGGCAAGGCACCAGTTTATTCAAGGTTAATGGTTTTTAAAGGTTAGTTGATACATAATAACTTACCAAAAACTAGGGGTGTTCAAACAAAATCAAAAAAACGAGAAATCGAGCCGAACCGCTTAAAACGTTTGATCCGAAACCGAAATATTATGGGGCGGTTTAGGCTTTCATTTTTAGAAAACCGTGGATAACCGAACCGAACCGATTATATATATACAAGTTAGTAGCTTCTATTTATAGTTTCATTTATAAATTCTAATACATAAAATACTAGATTTTCAAATGATTTCTTATTTTAATTGTTTTATCAAATAATTTTAGTATTTTTTAAGATTTATAATTAAATAGTTTACTATGACTTTGATCTTAAAAAAAATTTGTGTTTAAAGAAATATATTTCTATAAATTAATTTGTTTTTAAGCATATAACGGATAACCGTGGACTGAACCGCGGGTAACCGGCTTCTAACGTGTAACGAAGACCGGGTAACTTTTTTTTTTTTTTTTATGTCGAATTAGAAATACCGGACAAGAAACAAGCATAAAGATATTCCTTTTTTTATGAAGAGACATCATTTTTTTCAAAGTTATGGGGTTGTTATTATTATTTCAAAGAAAATTATTATCTACTTTTTTTCATATATGAATCTATCTCATATTAAAGGAAAGATTTTGTGTTGTTTTATGGAAGTACATAATCATACAAACAAAATTTAACAAATGTAATGTCATATTTTGTTTTAAAATATATTCAATATTTGATTAGCATATAATTTGTTGGAATAAGATTTCATTTTCACTACTAAACATCTATTAATTATTAAATCCATATAATCATAATATTGATGAACCTTAATAGATTAAATTTAAAAATACAGCATGTGATAGTAATTTTGATTGTAATTTTATACTTTAAAATAAAAACTGAATTTATTTTAAAATGAAACAAATCTTATTGTATTTGTTAAAAATACACTGTATCGTAAAATACTTTTTGCAGTTCAAAAGGCAAAAAAAAGGAAACAATAAGGGAGAATTTCATATATACCCCTTCAAAACTTCATAATATCATATATACCCAACCTAGAATTTTAATATCATATATATCCCTCCTAAACATCATAATATCATATATACCCAAATTTAATTATTAATATCACACATATCCCTATTAAACATCATTAATATCATATATACTCAAATTCATTAATTTAATTATTTTTATAACATTTATAACTCATAATTAATATTGCTTATTAATTAATGACCATTATATCCTTACTCATTTCTTCTTTCAACTAAACTTCAAAATATCATATTTTTCCAACTTAAATTAAAATATCATATCACTTTTAATTATTCTATATAATTTATATTTGTAAACTTTACTAAATTAATTCTTCTAACTAAAACACATTAACATTAAAAATAAAAATAAAAAATTTGTATTATGTTTTTGCTCGTTTGTAATCAAATCGTATCATCTTATTATATTTTCTTATTTGTTTTTTTCTACAGTAATCTATATACGAAACTAATGTATTTAAAAACAAAAAATATATACGAAATTTAAAAAAAAAAATGCGATACAACTATAAAATTCAAAAAGAAAAAGAAAAGAGAGAACATAATATGTAATCAGTTAATTGTATATAGATTACTGTTAGAAAAAAATAAATAAGAAAATATAATAAGACAGTACGATTTGATAACAAACGAGCAAAAACATGATATAAATTTTTTTTTATTTTTATTGTTAATTTGAAGAATTTATTCAGTAAAATTTACAAAAATGAATTATATAAAATTATTAAAAGAGATATGATATTTTAATTTAAGTTGGATAAATATGATATTTTGAAGTTTAGTTGAAAGAAGAAATGAGTAAGGGTATAATGATCATTAATTAATAAGCAATATTAATTATGAGTTTTAAATGTTAGAAAAATAATTAAATTAATGAATTTGGGTATATATGATATTAATGGTGTTTAAGAGGGATATATGTGATATTAATAATTTAAATTGGGTATATATGATATTATGATGTTTAGGAGGGATATATATGATATTAAAATTTTAGGTTAGGTGTATATGATATTATGAAGTTTTGAAGGGGTATATATGAAATTCTTCCGAACAATAAAGAGACAACAAAGCACTCAAACAAAGTTGCTTGAGTTGTAAAAGAAGGTCTGCAAAATATTTCTTTTGATTAAACTATTTCATTAAAATATTATCTTTATATTTCATGTTAAAGTTAAAGTAATGAACAAATTTTAGATGAATTATGTAATATGAACATGTAAGATATGAATTTCTTGGCCCAAATTCTATCAAGCATAATGATTCTTTTATAATCAAATTTGAATACTATTTCTAGAAATTAGAAATGTTAGAATCTTATTTAATAAGAGTTTATATATATATATATATATATATATATATATATATATATATATATATATATATATATATATATATATATATATATATATATATATATATATATAGATTTGGGTTCAAATGAGTACCACTAGTTTTGCGGAGTACCGGAGGTACCTCGCTTAAAATTATTTTTTTTGAAATTTTTTTTCATAATCATGTTTAAATTAATAATATAAGACTACTTGCAAAAAATCACACATAAACACACACTATAACTATGTGAAACGTGCAAGTTCACATGAACTGCACTGTTGTGAACGTATGTTCACAGCTAAGCATGTTCACATGAATTTTTCCACGTTCACATGACTTTTAAGAGGCTACGAAGTGTGAATGCGTGTAATTCTTTTACAAATATGCTTATATTATTTGTATCTAAATGAATATGAAAAAAATTTTTTAAAAAAAAACTTTTTTTCGGAGCATGTTCACATCTTAAACCCGTGTGTTCACAGGTACTCACGGTACTCTGCATTTTTTAGGTACTCACACGAACCATATTCTATATATATATATATATATATATATATATATATATATATATATATATATATATATATATATATTCTTATGTTATATGTTCAATAAATTACGTAACTTAATTAAAATATATTATTGTCAACTCTATATCTAAAAGAGAGATTCCATAGGTACACCTCCTAAATCGTTAATCATATACTCTTTCTTCTTAGGGTGTATTTAACAAAGAAAACTTTTTATTAACATCTTCAACTTTTGATTTTTGCAAACTCAAACTCAAAAGATTCATGTGGTTGATAGGACCTTAAACTTTTGATTCAGGTTTGAAAGTTCTCAAAAGCTTTTGGACGATAAACTACTTGGAGTGTGTTTGGCAAGGAGCTTCAGCATTTGATTTTTGGAAGGTCAAAGGTCATGCTTAAAAGCTTCGTTTGGTTGATAAGAGTTTAAGCTTTTAATTCGGATTTGAAGGCTCTCAAAAGCTTTTCCACAAGAAATTACTTCAGGTATATTTGGTAAAACTAACTGTAACTTTGAGTTTTAAAGAGGTAGAGAGTTTTTAGTAGCTAGAGTTTTTGAGAGCTGAAACTTTTTAAAAGAGCTGTAGCTTTTTATTTATAAATGTGTTTGGTAAAAGTAACTGTAGCTATAGTATCTAGTCTTAAATTACATAAAAGGATTTTGTAGTTTTTAATATTAAATTACATAAAAGAACATTATTATTAATTGAATATGGTAGTTTATAATTAATATGAGGGTAAAAAAAATAATTATGTTTAACCGTAAGCTTCGGAGATTTTCAAACGCTACCTCTATTAATGTTTTATAAAAGAACTTTTTTTAGAAAATCAAAGTTGTACTTTTTCCTTCCAAACATGACGTTTAGTTTTAAATCGAGTTTTATAAAAACAAAAGTTTCTAAAAGCTCTCCGCAGTCTGCATAACCTTCAGGTAGCCTGCAAAACGATGTTAAGCTTTTGGTCAAACAAAATTAGTTTTTTACCCTCTAATAATTATAATTTATAATTTTTTACTTAACATCAATGTTTTTTATGTCATTTAATACTAAAAGTTACAGCTACTTGTACTAAACACATTTATAAAAACAAAAAGCTTCAATTCTTTTTAAAAAAGTTACAACTCACAAAAACTTCAATTCACAGCTTCAGCTCAAAGCTACAGTTAGTCGTGTCAAACATACCATTAATGTGCTATATATATATATAGTTTAATCACTCGTTTTTGCATAATTATCAAAAAAAAAAATGTGATAGATGGATGCATGATTAGTATAAGTTAAGGGAATGTGGTATACGTATAACAATGTCCTATCTAAAATTGACAATCACAATCGAAGATGATAAAATAAACGATCAAATTTTCGTGCTTTCATACGATTCTTCATACGCTATGTGTGTTTTATGATATAATAAAAATATTTGTATCTTTTATGAACAGAGTTTAAGGTATGATAATCGTTTTAGGTTGAATATTTAATATATATTATCCAATAAATTATCAGTAATAAATAAAAAAGTCACTTCATTTTCCAAATATCTAATAAAAATTCATGATTTTTAAATTTCTCTATGCATTTTAGTATCAAATGATGGTGGCCTTACATGGGTTTAATTCTTTATGACACTATGGATAAATAATGGGACATTAAACCTGTATAGACTTTATTGTGTTAGGTTGCACCACCTCTATTATTTTTTTGTACTAAATTCATATTTCTAGCCATATTAAAATAGGATCTTTATAAAAAGATATGTGGTCATGTCCATAAATATAACATGTCTTTCAAGTTTGTGAAATGATAAATGCATATGATATTTCATCATAAAAGTTGCATTTTGCGAAAATATAATTGGTCTACTCTACCTTCCAATAATTGTAAAAGACATACCAAATAAAAGATTAGTCATATTTTCATTGATGAATTTGAAATCAACTCAAAAACTATTGGTCTATCAAGAGATTCAAAGAGAGTTATCATTATTAATGTCTTAACTTGAACAAGAATGTTATATCATCGATGTTTGAGGTTGAATCTATTTAATATTTTGAGCCTTTTTTAGTGACCTAAAATTTGAGTTTGATTAAGGTCTTGTTTCTTTAACTTTTAATGGAATCATGTATATATACTAGATAGTTTTACTTTTGAATAACATTTCATGATTTTATTAAAAGTAAACAAATAATCTCTAACTCATTTAGGAGGCCGTACTTGAATGACTAATTGTTTATAGATTCTATATTAACAAAGAAATCATGATTTATTTATCTTTCTGATATCTCGTCTAGTTTTCCTTACATTCTGATTCTGTGACATCCCACATTGGTGGCGAGAGAAACCAATAAGCCTTTATAAGGGTGAAATAACTATTCCCCAACAGGACGCGATTTGGGATGAAAACAAAACCGTGAGGCATCGTGTTTGGGTGACCAAAACGACAATATCCTATCCCGGTGAGCTTGAGCTGTTAGAATCAGAGCTGGACACCGGACTAATATGCACAACGATGACAATGTGTCCCCTACTCTCACATTGGTGGCGCGAGAGATCCCAATAGACCTTTAGTGGGATGGTCTAGTTGAATTGTGAACCCTCTTCTCGCATTTTCAAGTTCATGTCAATAGTTACACAAACATAAATATTCAACGAAAATAAGATCCAAAAATCTCACACAAATGTCAAGCAAAAATACTCAACTATGATCAGATCCAAAATCTCAAATAAGAATACTCAACTTATCAGATCCAAATTTTAGTACAAAAATCGATCCAAACATGGATCAAAGAAGATACACAGACTTAGAAAATGGAATGTCATCTAACCCATGAGTGATGAAACCCTAAATCTAATACGGATCTAACCTTCAAACACATAAACTGAACTAACCTTACACATAGAACCTTCAAATGGGTAGAGAGAATTGTGCAGATCTTGTTAGAGATGGATGATGTTGACGAGGGAGAAAGAGGATGAAGAATCTAGATCCAAGGTTCGATGATTAAGACGTGGATGGTGCAGTGGTTCTGTAGTCAGTGTAGAGAGATGTGTTTATGTTTATAAAGAAGTATGAGGTCTGAAGATATAGATCGATGAAAACAGATGAGGGGGTTTAGTTTTTGAAGAAGTAGATGAATGAAGAAGAAGATGATGATGATGTGTTTGTTTGTAGGGGAATGTTTTACATATGGTAAAAAAATAAAAAGTTGTTGCTATTAATAAAAATAAATAAATAATTTTGTTATAACCGGTAAAAAGAGAAAAAGTTGTTGCTATTTTTAACGATTGATCTAACACATAAGATAAACCATTCGACCACACACTGTGTGTGTGTTTTTTTTGTTAGATATGGGGTAGGGTCCAACTGTAATGTGGTGGGCATAATGTTTGAGTGTTGTTGGAAAGAAAGTAACCTTTGTCAGGGATATGATGATGGTAATGAATAGATACATGTACGAACATCATGCTTCTTAAGAATTGGCCCATTAATCCTTTTGGGCCTCCTCTTGGGCCCTACCCAAACACTCCCACATCCAATAAAAAATGTCATAATTTCATATAACCTACTCTACAGTCTACGGTCTACACCTTCAAATTTTAATCCTATTAGTATGCAGTATGCACTATCAGTATCAACCAAGTCCTACCTGAGAATCTGAGATCCGTATAATCAGAATCGTTAAATCAAATCAAGATCGTAAATCCTGACAAAAATACTAGTTTTTTTTTTATATTTTTTTATATCATTAAATAGTTATATAACATTTTAATAAATTATTTATACTTTAAAAATTTGAAAACATTTTACATGATGTTAGGAATGTTTAAAGTGATACCAAATAAATTAAATTAAGCATTCCGACCCAGGCTACTAGATAAAATGTTGAGAACCGGATTAAACAGTTGGATTTGAAGACAAAACCTACTACATTCACATTGACATAGATCTAAACTCCAAAGTGAGATTGTTTGATCACAATTTTAACAACTCTGATATCAACAACTTTGTTAGAAAGCACATTCGATGCGTTAAGTTCGAAAGTATGTGGCACTAGATTGATCATTTATCTAAGTTGATTAAGGCACCATTTGTTTGCATCAAGACCCTCTAAAGTTACTTTATACTTTCTCTACATTTAGAGTTAAGAGCTTGATATGTCTGAAATTTCCTATTAATTTTTAAAAGCTAAAGAGTGGTCTAAAGTCAAATTAAAAGACTCTTAATTTCAGATATTAAGACCAACTCTTAAAGGGCGTTCCGCGTTTGTTTCATAGTTTTTTTTTCCTGAGATTTGCATTCTGTCAAAAAATTTGCATTATGCAGCAGTTTCGTTTAATAGGATTTTGTCAAAGAATCTGCATTATCTTTTAGAAAAAATTTGATAATTTGAAGAATGCAAGGTAAGATTTAAAATCCTAATAAGGATATCAGGTTCTAAAATAACAAAGAAGATTGACATTTAAGAAATCCTAAAATTTTAAATTCCTAAAATCTACAAACCAAACATAAAATTTTACAAAGCAATTCCCAGTGAATCCCGGTAAATCTGTAAACCAAACGTCCCCTTAATTTCATACGTGATTTTCAGATTTCAAATATTTAACTTCTCAAAAAACAAACTCTACCAAAGCCGCAAATAAGTCGAACTCAACGAGCTTTCAAATTCGGCTCAAGAAGCTCAACTGCATGCATAAACATTATATTCGACAACTAAATTTATTTTGAGCCGACTAGAGCTCCATTTTTTGTGTCGGTTTTGAGCTCTGGTTGCTCAATAAAAGCTCTAATGGTTTGTTGCACTAAATATGATTATGAGAACATAACATGTTACAATATAAAATTCATATAAAGAAACCAAAACCAAAATAATGGGGATCATGACAGCTGGTATTTGATTATATGTGAATACATTTGGCTTAACTAAACCTGATTAATAACCCTAACTTTCTTCCCAATTTGTATGCTTAGTACTCGTAGTGGACTGGTAGTAATAGAGGGGGTCAGGTGTTTCAACCTTATGGCTTTCTCGTCTTGATGTGATCCAAGACCATTAGAATGTTTCTTCAAAGGGAAATTTACGAGAAAAAAAAAAACCCAAGTTCAGTTTTTTATAGACTAAAACCCCTAACCATTTCTCAATGCACAAAAAAACCTCACCGACTAAAACTTATCAAAATAATATCCTTAGAATTTACTTTTTCGGCAAAATTCCAGTGGTCACCGGTGGCTGGTGAGTTCTACCGGATGTAACCGGTAATACTCCATTTCCATGACATTTTACCGGTTGGAGTTTTTTATGGAATAAAAAGTTGTTCCATACCAAACTTCTTGGAGACACTAGATTTACTAAAGAGTTAAGTTTAGACGTCTAAACACTCTGATTAATAAGATGTTAAAAAAGGTCTGAAATCTGTTTAGATAAGATTGTTGGTTTTTTAATTTAATAAAATGTCTTATTGCATACAATTTATCAAATTTATAGTTTTTAGCATTATAAATGTTAAATTTTTTTAATTAAAAAAATATATTTTTACCTAATAAATTATTAATCTATTGACATATTTAAATTATAAAATGAAAATTCATTTTTAAGAGAAAATGCATCATGATTAATTAATTCTATTCAAAACAACTTCTTACAAATATCAACTGATTGGAACACACAAAAACATACGAAATAAAGTATCATAACAACTAAATTCATATTCATAATTGTTCCGCAATTCCTTCACGTAAATTAGCCACGTATTGTCGATCGGTCGTACTCCCATAATCTTGAACTACTTGAGCCGCTGCATCCATGTCACCACCTCGCACATTTTCATCATTGGTTCGATCATACTTAGAAAAAATCTCGTCGTTTAATCTCTCCTCCCGTATGAAATTATGAATCGCAAAACATAAAAAACAATTTGAAATTATTTTATTATCAAAATATGTTTTGATGTTCATTAAACATATGGCTTCTAGACTATATATATATGTTCTTCATGGTTCTTCAATCTCTAAATTGAACATCAATACAAGTTTCAATCACCAAAATAACTACATGCATATTCTTAATTGGTGCTTACTTGATGATGCTAGCAATTTGGAAGCCTAATTTGAGAATTTAACTAAATTCCCAACAACTTAGAAATGACCCTGTTCTTGTTTTCCCATGTTACAAAAAGTAAAATAAAATTTTTAGAAGTTAGTGCCTAATTTTCATAAAAGAGATTCCAATTGTAATTGCTGTCAACCTTCTTTTAACCTTATTAAAAATGTATTTCACAGAGTACAATCCATCAAAATCAAGAATTCAAAATTTAACCTAAACAATTAGAAGAAAAAAAAAGCAAATTTTTAGAAGAGGTCAAAGGTACATTCAAGAAGCAAGAAGCTTCTGCCCCACATCCCCATTTTATGACCAAATTTAGCTTCTTGGGTATTAAAAAACTTATATTTTTAGTGGTTGGGTATGGTTTATTGGACAATTATTATGTAATAAATTGAAGAGGGATGTGTAATGGTTTATTGGACATTTCTTTGTTCTTCATTTTGGCAAAATCTCTGCTGCTAAGGAACTTGTACAGTACAACTCTTTTGGTGGTGCTATCAAGATTTAGGGCACAGGACAGGTACTTTGTGTGTGTTCTTCAAAAAGAATAATAGAAGCAGCCATAAGAAATGTATAATTGTGTTGATATGTTGTATATATAGAGGTGTGTGCTAATCGAAAATAAACAGAAAGAAAATAACCAGTAGCAGCACCCAACATAAAAACAAGAATAAGTAAAATGTTTGTGTGCAATTATAAGGTGTCTTGTATTGCATGCTACGAAAGTGTGTGTGTGCCATCCAAGTAGAAACCATCAACAAGAAGTAGTATATATGTGTGCGTGTTTGCGTCAATAAAAGCTGAAACAGCAGCAGCAATGGTGGCCTAATGGCCCTAAACTCCGAGATATATATGCACACTCTAGTGTGTCTATTACGTAGTAATTGTGGCATTTAATCCCCTTTTGCCCAGTTGATCCAATGATTAACACACACACACACACACACACATATATATAGGAGTCTGCAGTCTGCTGCTGTGAATTAACAGGAAGGAAAACGCAGCAGCGCCTAGGGGGGGTTAAGAACACAAATTAAGAAGGGAATTGACCTCAAAAACATGCAAGAATCACTTGTGAGGGTGCTGAGATAATGTGTAATCGACTAAGACTATTCAGCAATGTGTAGGGGTGTGAAACAGGAGCTGATCTGCAGCACTAAATGGTCACAGCAAGTCCATGAACTTCTCTTGGACCTTGGCCAAAAGCCTCGGTCTTTGGCTATGCCTTTTTGGCTTTGTTTATCAAGCTTAAGCTTAAACTAGCATGACTTGACAAGGTGAAGATAAGAGATTAGCATGTCATTAACACATAACAAGAAGCATGTACAAGCTAAAGAAATATAGCATGACAGCAGCCAGACATGTCATTTCAGACACATACATTCTGATTACATACTGCTGCATTGGTTTTTAAGCTGTTATGGCTGCTGTCATTTCCAGCAACAATCACACACAGTTGGTTCATTTTTATGACTTGAACAAATCTGGACTTCAATCCAGTGCTCAACCCTCTTTTTTTCTAATCAAATCTGGACTTCATTTTTCTGGCAACAACCCTCTTCTCCGATGCACTTTAATGACTTGAAGTGAACTTAAAGGTTCAAACGCAGATGTTCAAACACACATGAATCAAACACACAAACCCAGATGTTCGTGTAAATGCAAATGTTCAAACACACATATAACCTACGATAGTACGATGGCAGAGATCATGTGGAAATGTCTATGTGATAACTTTAACATGACTAAACAATTGACATCCCTATGAATTTTTCCATAGACACAAATTAATATTCTGGCATCCATAATTGGTTCTTGCTTCTTGCAAGCGTCATGAGAGGACATACAATTGAATCGAAGTTTCTAAAATCCATCTGCTCCTACTATTACAAGGCAAAAAGAAATGCCATTTCATTCTTAGATTACAAACATCTCTCAAGTCACTGGAGCCAGTTTGACACTGGGAAGTGCCCATTTTTACACGCATGCAAATTCTACATGGATATCATTATTTACTTTTTTGAAATATCAAGTATCAACAAAAGAAAGAACCATAAGGAATAATGTGAAAATGCAGCACAAGTTTTTAATAGAAATAATGAGAAACACTAGATAAACCTGGCATATGAAAATTTCACTGTGAAACAGCATGAGAACCCAAAAAGAGCTGATAGATATCAATTAGGTCTCCAGGCCAACAAATAGTCATATGAAACAGCAACAATAACAAGCCAAAACTACTAAAACGGTTTACAAAATATAACATAGATCTTCGTAAAAGGCATCAAAACTAAATAAAGCTGAAATCATACCATGATAAACATATCCCAATTCTCCGAACAGTTAACGAGTGTGTATGAATTCTACCTCACTGTAACAATGTCGTCAATCTTCAAAATCATTCGAACACACTCTGTAGCTAGGGTGATAGCGCTTGTGCTCACAAGCAGTGGTTGCACCACATTTTCCTCCAAAATGTTAGTAATTTGCCCCTTCCTCACATTAATTCCAGCATTGATCTCACCCTGTGCATGCCTGTTACGAAGCTCTGTGACTATGGTAATTGGGTTCAAACCTGCATTTTCAGCCAAAGTATAAGGAACAACTTCAAGAGCCTCTGCAAAAGATCTTACACAATAACTCTCCATCCCCTGCAAAACCTTCGACCATGCACCGAGCTGCCTCGAGAGCTCAATCTCTGGGGCACCACCACCTGCAATCAAAAACTTTTTGTTCACTAGGCACCTCACCACACATAAAGCATCATGTAAACTCCTTTCTGCCTCATCAAGAACCAGCTGATTAGACCCACGAACAAGCACTGTTGTTGTCCTACCCATATCCTTAATTCCAGTAATCTTAACAATCTTCCCATCTCCAAGAGAAACCTCTTCTACGACATCAGCATACCCAAGTTTTTCAGCACGGAAATGCTCAATATTTGCGATCGGTAAGCAATTCAATGTCTTGGTAATAAACTCGATATCATCACGTTCCACGTCCTTAATCACCAAAATTTTGGCCTTGGCAAGATAATGTAGGGACAAATCAGTAACTGCATCCCTCAAAATGCTTTTCTGTATCAACAACACATTACAACCAGTAGCCTTAATTTTTTTGATCATGCCCAAAATGTAATTCCTCTCTTCCTTTAATATCCGATCCATTTGGGTATAATCTGATACTACAATTGACTGCTCAATATCAGTTTTGGGAGGTGATATCTGGAACTGAATGACAGCAATTTTTGCATTCTCAACACGAGTAGGACCACCAGCAGCGTGACTAACCTTTTTATCAAATACTAAACCTCTGACAAGCTCTGTATCATCAACAGTACCTCCAAGTTTCTTCACAATTTTCACATCCCTAAGATCAACTAAATCGGGTTTTGCAGGATCGACCACAGACAAAACGGAATCTACAGCTAAAGGCGCTAAAAGCGAAGAGTACTGTGAAACTACCTTGCTGTTAAGGGAAGTGGAGGCTGATTTAATGAGAGATTCGCGATCAGATAGCTCAACAGGAACTGCCATAGCTGTAAGAATATCGACCGCTTTCATGGAGGCTTTGTGCAGAGAATCAGATATAACAGTAGGGTGAATACCAGAATGAAGCAGCGTTTGACATTGTTTCAAAAGTGCGCCAGCGATTACAACGACGGTAGTGGTTCCGTCACCGGCGACGACGTCTTGTGACTTGGAGAGCTCAACGAGCATCTTAGCGGCGGGCTGTAGCACTTCCATCTTGTTGAGGATGGTGGCGCCGTCGTTGGTGATTATGACTTCACCGGAGGCCGTAGAAATCATCTTGTCCATTCCCTTGGGACCGAGACTGGTACGGACGGCATCTGCGACGGAGCGTGCCGATTTGATGTTGGCCATACGGATATCGTCCTTCCGTTTGTTGTCCACGTAGCTCTCCGTCTTGGATGAGCGAGGTGCTTGAACTGCCATGGCTGCCATTGCTCTTGTAAGATGAGATTTCGTTCAATGATCTATTGAGAGTTGGAGTGATAGAAACCCTAATAAACGGAAATGCGAAGATCTTGAAGAGAAACCCTAGCAGTGAGGACTGAGGAGAGGCGCTATACCCTTGGAAATGGCGCTGCGCATAACCTATTTCAGTATTTCTTTCTACAAATCAATTACAAAAATGTTAATAATAATAATAATAATAATAATAATAATAATAATTTGTGTAAAGTTATCATCCAAATAAATCATCACATAAATTTATATTAAATTGAATCAAAACCAGTATTATATTTAATTTCGTTTTTAATTTTTTTAAGATAAATTTTTATTAAAACCAAATGACTAGAAAAAAACATCTGCAAAAAAACCGACCAAACAAAAAATAAGCTACAAAACGAGACCAAAAGCTGCTAAAGAAGCTATCATTAAAGAAAAGACATTCACAAAATATGAAAGCCAACAAGTAACTTCAAAATCCTAATGCTTTAAAGACCCTAATAATGCAACCAAAAAAATCCTAAAAATCAAAAGATCAAAAGATCAAATGAATATAAAATTTGAAATAACAACCAAGAACCCTAAAAACAACAAAAAGAACAAAGGAATGAGGTAATGTATCAGTGGTGAGCATAGGTGAAAACGAAGTTTATATGAGGCAAATGAAAAATGAAGATGAGGCAGCGACAAAGTCAATGGGGGGAGACGGAGTGAGTTGGCGTCCAAGTTTAGAGAGAACACGATTGAGGTGGTGGTGCATCCGGTCCTCTTGGCTTATATTAAAAAAGTGTGAGAAACAAAGATGAGACTCTAGAATAGGGAGGAGAGAGAAGTGACTAAGACATTGTTTGTTTACTTTTTAATGCAATTATTAATCCTCTGTTCTCGAACCAATTTAAACGGAGGAAAGGAAAATAAAGCAGAAGAAAGTGGGAGAAAATAAAAAAATTTGTGTTCTTTTATCATTTTTAAGGAAGGAAAACAAGAGAAGAGGAAAGAAAGTTTCAAAGGTTTTCTTTCCAAATGTTTCCTCCCAATATGAGAAGAAAGTGAAGGAAAGAAAGATTAGTGAAATGTTGTCTATGTAAATTACAAAGCAAACAAAAGGTTTTATTTTCTTTCATCCATTTCAAGAACATAAATTTTCTTTGATTCATAAATCTTTCCTCCAGATTCAAGAACACAAACACAAATATTATTTTCTCTTTCTCTTTCTTTCTTTCTTTCATGTTTCTTTCCTCCATCTTTCTTTGTATTCTCTTCTAACACGAGTACAGAGCGTAAGAGGTCGTTTTATATTTGAACGACTTGTTAATGGTTCCATTAAGAAGTAAACAAACAAACCCTAAGTTAGTTTTTTGTTTGGGTTTTGAAGGGTAATTGGTTGTTAAACAATGGTGTATCAGCTATTGTGACCTGTTAAAACAGGTTTTCAAGTAAATCATAGCTACTATGATAATAATAAAAAAATTATTATTATTATTATTAAATTTTAAAATATGTTGTTATTAATGATAAAAATACAAAAAGTATATATTCTATCAAAAGAATAATTGAATAAATAAACGTCACCGTGTTATCATCATACAATAAGCGCAACAAAATAAAATCGGGATGAATACCTTCAGTCCTTCACCGTGTTATCATTATACATCATCCATCGTTCATGATAATGACAGTAGGCAAAACAATGATAGTGCTGCCCTTAATGGCACACCTAAATTCCAAGTAAAATGAATATTTAAGTAAATACTCACATAATTTGGGATATTACTATGTAACACCCTCAAACTAATCCACAATGCCACCTAATAACCACGTCAGCAAAGATATAACATAATAATCTCTATACTATTCCCAAACATACATGCGGAAACCCGATAATTTAAAACATTATTTACACAACAACAGTCACGGAAATTTCTGAATAAACTACAACCTATCCGAAGTACATAAAACAATCCCCAAAATATAACTACCTCTATGGAAGGTAGCTAGCTCCTCAAACACAGAATACGTAAACCTACTTTGGTGCAGCAGACCTACTAGCAGTCCGGTCACCTGGATTACACACAACAACACACACAGGTCAGCTAAAGCTGGTGAGAATGCAAGGGTTAGTGTACGATTATAAAGCTCAGAAAATGATTAACTCAATAATAAAACGTTCAGCATTCTCTACTGAACAAGTATATGAGATCCCACAAGGTAGCTCAATAGGTACTCAACTCGTGTGGATAAATCCACGTACCCAAATCCCTAGACCGCACAAAGCATTCGTCAGGAACTCAAAAGGGAATTGGGAGCGACCCAACCCCTGCCCGGCCGTACGGTTTAATATCTCAACAGCTCAAGTGTCCCAAATCTCATATATAAAACACATTTCTCAATATCACAAACTCAACCCAACAACTCTATACACAATTCTCAACAACTCTCGAGACCCCAAGGACCCAAATACACGACTCACAGAACCCAAAAACCCGACCCGAACCCTCAGCCGCATCGCGGCCGAACTCAACCAATCGCGGCCGCACTGACTCTATCGCGGTCTCGGCCGCGCTGACCTCAAACTCGGCCGAGCTCACATCGCGGTCCGAGCTCGGGCTCAAACCGCCTGCGATCATCTCAAGAACATCGCGGCCCGCGATCAGGTGATCGCGGTCGCGCTCACGGACGAACAGAACCAGAATGCTCTGTTTTTCACAGACCAGGGATTTAATCCCCAAACTCGATTTCAGCTCGATTTTAATCACGATTATAAGCTCGAATTTACTCAAAAATATATCTAAACTTAATTCAATCAATTACTTGGAATCAATAACAATCAACCCACGAATTTGAAGCCTAATACTCACTTGGCTTCGGTTGCAAGAATTTGAAGAAGATGATGCTAATCAGGAACTCAATTCACAACTGGAACTTCAATTTCTTGTTGCTGGAATTCAAACACACACATACACACACTCCAACTTTAGTCCTGGCTTTTGAAATGATTTGAAGAAACAAAGGAAGCAACATATATATACGTTTTGGGTTTAACTCGGTCCGATACCCAAAAATCCGATCCCGATACCCCAAAATACAATTTTATATCTCCGGGTCCCAAATTAAACAATTAAACCAATGAAATAATTCCACGTACCTATCTCAAAATCGGGATGTTACAAGTCCTCCCTCCTTATAAAGATTTTGTCCTCAGAATCTAGCTCGAAGCAAAGAGGTGAGGATAACGGCTGCGCATCTCTAACTCTGGCTCCCATGTGGCGCTGGTACCCTTATGGTGCTTCCACTGCACCAACACTAACGCCACCTCTTTATTACGCAACCTCTTCACTTTCCGATCTGTCACTGCCTCAGGCTGCTCAGCATATTGAAGTCTATCATCGACCTCAATCTCAGATAACGGTACTCGCTGATCATCACGGGCCAAACACTTACGAAGATGACTAACATGAAAAGCATTATGCACTCCCGACAACTCTGAAGGCAGATCTAGACGATAAGCCTGATCCCCGATCCTCTCGATAACCTCGAATGGCCCAATATAACGCGGTCCTAACTTACCTCGCCTACGAAATCGAATAATACCCTTCCAGGGTGAGACTTTAAGCATCACGGAGTCTCCGACCTGAAACTCTAACTCAGACATCCGGCGATCTGCATAACTCTTCTGGCGACTCTGAGCTGTCCTAATCCGCTGCTGAATCATAGCGACCTTGTCGCTAGTCTCCTGAAGAACCTCTGGTCCGCCGATAGGACGCTCCCCAACCTCTCCCCAACACACCGGAGTCAAACACTTACGCCCATAGAGAGCCTCGAATGGAGGCATGCCGATGGATGCATGGTAGCTGTTATTATACGCAAACTCGACAAGCGGCAAATGAAGATCCCAGCTACCCCCAAAATCAATCACACAAGCCCGCAGCATATCCTCCAGAGTCTGATTAGTTCGCTCTGTCTGACCCCCTGTCTGCGGATGATAAGCCGTACTCAACTGAACTCGGGTGCCCAACTCTCTCTGGAAGCTCTGCCAGAATCGCGATACAAATCGGCTATCTCGGTCAGACGTAATAGATCTCGGAACTCCATGTCTCGCAACAATCTCGCTGATGTAGAGGCGCGCCAACTGATCCATCGTAATAGTCCCACGAACGGCCAAGAAGTGGGCACTCTTCGTAAGCCGATCAACAATAACCCAGATCATATCATTCCCACGAACAGTCCGCGGGAGTCTCACTATGAAGTCCATGGTGATATCATACCACTTCCACTCTGGAATCTCTAGCGGCTGAAGTCTGCCATGCGGCTTCTGATGCTCATTCTTAACTCTCAAACACGTCATACACGCCTCCACAAACTTCCCTACATCCCTCTTCATCCCTGGCCACCAATAATGAACTCGCAGATCTCTGTACATCTTCGTGCTACCCGGATGGATCGACAATCTAGACTTATGGGAATCATCTAGAATCAGCTGTCTCAAACCACCTACTCTGGGGACCCATACTCGACCACGGAGAGTCATCAAACCTCTATCGTCTCTGCTCAATAACTCCAGCTGACCAGCTAATCTCTCTCTCTGCACATTCTCGCCTCTCAAACCCTCCTCCTGAGCTAACCGCAGACTATCAATCAAGGTCGACGTGACCTCTAATCGAGAAGCTCTGGATACAACCGTCTGCTCATAGGATCTCCTGCTCAAAGCGTCTGCCACCACGTTAGCTTTCCCCGGGTGGTACTGGATGTCACAATCATAATCCTTCAAGAGCTCCATACTACGTCTCTGTCTCATGTTCAGCTCCTTCTGACTGAACAAATATTGCAAACTCTTATGATCAGTGAACACAGTAAATCTCGTCCCATATAGATAATGCCGCCATATCTTCAAGGCAAAGACTATGGCGTCCAACTCTAGATCATGCACTGGCCGACTCAACTCATAACTCCGAAGCTGTCTTGAGGCATAAGCAATCACCTTACCTCTCTGCATCAACACACATCCCAACCCAGTGAAGGAAGCATCGCAATACACAGCAAAATCCTCAGAACCCTCTGGCAATGCTAGAATCGGAGCCCTACACAACCGATTCTTCAACTCTAAAAAAACACTCTCCTGCTCCTCAGCCCACACAAATGGCACTGACTGCCTAGTCAACATCGTCAACGGCACATCGATCCGCGAAAAATTCTCTATAAACCGCCGATAATATCCAGCCAAACCCAAGAAACTACGAACCTCAGATACAGACGTGGGCTGACCCCAACTCATGATCGCCTCGACCTTTGCTGGATCAACTTTAACGCCCTCGCTCGTCACCACGTGCCCTAAGAACTGCACCTCTCGAAGCCAGAACTCGCACTTCGAAAACTTGGCGTATAGCCTCTCTCGCTGCAAAGTACTCAAGACCTCTCTCAGATGCTGGCCATGCTCCTCGCTGCTCCTCGAGTAGATCAGAATATCATCAATAAACACAATCACGAAACGATCGAGCATCGGCCTGCAGACCCTATTCATCAGGTCCATAAATGCTGCTGGGGCATTAGTCAGCCCGAACGGCATGACTAAGAACTCATAATGATCATATCTGGTTCTAAACGCAGTCTTAGGCACGTCTTCATCTCTAACTCGCAGCTGATGATACCCTGAACGCAGATCAATCTTCGAGAAGAAACTCGCCCCCTGAAGCTGATCAAAGAGATCATCAATCCTCGGCAAGGGATAACGGTTCCTCACCGTTACCCTATTAAGCTCTCTATAATCAATACACATGCGCATCGTCCCGTCCTTCTTCTTCACGAATAATACTGGGGCTCCCCACGGCGAAGAACTGGGGCGAATAAACCCTCGATCTAGCAAATCTTGCAACTGCGTCATCATCTCGCGCATCTCGGTAGGAGCTAACCGATACGGCGTACGCGCAATAGGAACGGCCCCGGGAACTAGGTCGATCCTAAACTCAACCTGCCGGTCCGGCGGCAGACCAGGCAGCTCATCTGGGAACACATCGGGGAAATCTTTAACCACCGGCACATCACTGACCTCCCTCTTCTCCTTCTTCGCATCTACCACACAAGCTAAGTAAGTGGCACACCCCTTCGCCACATACCTCTACGCCTGCGCCATCGATACAATACTCATCTCTCCCCTGCGCCTCTCGCCATACACGACTGCCGACTCTGACTCGGAGACGGGAATACGGATCATCTTCTTAGAACAGAAGATATCTGCCTGACGCACTGTCAACCAATCCATGCCAACAATGGCATCAAAACTACTAATCTCCATAGGCATCAAGTCTATGGAAAACCGATGGCCATCTATCTCTAATGCACAATCTCTATAAACGCGGCTCACTAACACAGTACTACCATCAACACGCTCAACAATAACAGGCACAGATAACTCAGATGAAGGGATAGCAAAATAATCACAGAAGGAGGCAGATACATATGAACGATCAGATCCCGAATCAAATAAAATAAAGGCACGCAGTCCGTTAAGGATAAACGTACCAGACACAACATCAGGCGACTCGCGCGCCTCCTCAGCAGTAGCCTGAAAAACTCTGCCACGAGCCCTCGGTGCTCCTCCTCCCCGAGGTGCCGAAGATGACCCAGATGGCCCTGCTCCACTCGAACTCGACCCTGGAAACCCCGCGCTCGGGTTCGGACAATCCCGAGACATATGACCCGGCTTCCCGCATCGGAAGCAAAGAGACTCCTGAGAAGTACATGCAACAGCTGTGTGACCATACTGGCCACATCGGAAACATCGAAGATGCTCGGGGGCGCACGACCCATCATGGCGATGATGACATCGCTGGCAATCTCTCTCGACATCGGCTGAACTCCCAACCCTACTCCCCGAATCCCTGGAACCTCTACCACCACTACTCTGACCCTGACTCTGTGACTGCCTCTGACTCTGTCCCTGCTGCCTCTGTCCCTGCTGTCTCTGACCACCCCGACCCTGTCCCTGACTCTGACCAACCCCCAACTGCCTATCATCCCGTCTCTGATCTCGCTGAGCCCCCGAGCTCTGTCCCTGCTGCTCGGAATACCCACCCTGCCGGCTCTCTCTATAAAATCTCGAAGATCCAGAACTCTGGCCCTGACCCGATGGCTCGATACGCTGTCTCTGGGGAGCCGACTGCTCCCGCTGTCTCTCCACCTCCCGCTCTCGGCGGCGGGCATACTCCATCGCTGAAGCAAATGTGGGGTCACGCAGCATCCCCACGAACTCTCGAACGTCCGGCCTCAAACCCTCAATAAACATCGTGACCTTCCGGTCCTCCGTAGCTACCTGATGCGGCGCAAACTGAGCTCTATCATTAAACACATCAATATACTCCTGGACGGATCTGGATCCCTGCTGCAGATGAATGAACTCTCGCTCCAACTCTCTCCTCGTGTCCAACGGACAATACTGCAGCTCGAACTCTGTACGGAACTCCTCCCAAGACATCAGATAGGCCTCATCGACTCCACGAGCACTGACAACCGAACTCCACCATCTCAATGCCCCTCCCTTCAGAAGGTAGGAAGCATAACTCACTCTATCTGCTCTATCCACATGAGCTATACGAAATGCTGCCTCGATCTCTCTTAACCAATCCAGTGCCTTCGAGGCACCAACTCCACCAAAGAACTCGGAAGGGCGACCCGTCATGAAGTCCTTAAAGGACCCTCGCGATGACTGGCTAGAAGAAGAAGCACCAGCTCCAGAACTCTGGCCTCCCTCGGGCGGAGGCACCGCACCTCGACCCCTACCCATGCTCTGACCCGGAAAACGCTCATCTAATATCTGACCTATCACAGAATACAAGTCAGATCTACGCACAGGCTCATCATCCCTATGGTCATCCCCCTGAGGCCCGCTGCCCTGACGGTCCATAACAACCTGCACAATAAGATAATAACACAAATTAACTCTACAAAACTCTACACACTACTCGTTCATCACCTAATACTCTACTTCGGATTACAATCCAAGGATCTAGACTCTAGGGTTTAAGCTTAAGCATCCACTAGATACTTAATCTCTTAAACCTAGGCTCTGATACCAAGCTTGTAACACCCTCAAACTAATCCACAATGCCACCTAATAACCACGTCAGCAAAGATATAACATAATAATCTCTATACTATTCCCAAACATACATGCGGAAACCCGATAATTTAAAACATTATTTACACAACAACAGTCACGGAAATTTCTGAATAAACTACAACCTATCCGAAGTACATAAAACAATCCCCAAAATATAACTACCTCTATGGAAGGTAGCTAGCTCCTCAAACACAGAATACGTAAACCTACTTTGGTGCAGCAGGCCTACTAGCAGTCCGGTCACCTGGATTACACACAACAACACACACAGGTCAGCTAAAGCTGGTGAGAATGCAAGGGTTAGTGTACGATTATAAAGCTCAGAAAATGATTAACTCAATAATAAAACGTTCAGCATTCTCTACTGAACAAGTATATGAGATCCCACAAGGTAGCTCAATAGGTACTCAACTCGTGTGGATAAATCCACGTACCCAAATCCCTAGACCACACAAAGCGGTCGTCAGGAACTCAAAAGGGAATTAGGAGCGACCCAACCCCTGCCCAGCCGTACGGTTTAATATCTCAACAGCTCAAGTGTCCCAAATCTCATATATAAAACACATTTCTCAATATCACAAACTCAACCCAACAACTCTATACACAATTCTCAACAACTCTCGAGACCTCAAGGACCCAAATACACGACTCACAGAACCCAAAAACCCGACCCGAACCCTCAGCCGCATCGCGGCCGAACTCAACCAATCGCGGCCGCACTGACTCTATCACGGTCTCGGCCGCGCTGACCTCAAACTCGGCCGAGCTCACATCGCGGTCCGAGCTCGGGCTCAAACCGCCTGCGATCATCTCAAGAACATCGCGGCCCGCGATCAGGTGATCGCGGTCGCGCTCACGGACGAACAGAACCAGAATGCTCTGTTTTTCACAGACCAGGGATTTAATCCCCAAACTCGATTTCAGCTCGATTTTAATCACGATTATAAGCTCGAATTTACTCAAAAATATATCTAAACTTAATTCAATCAATTAGTTGGAATCAATAACAATCAACCCACGAATTTGAAGCCTAATACTCACTTGGCTTCGGTTGCAAGAATTTGAAGAAGATGATGCTAATCAGGAACTCAATTCACAACTGGAACTTCAATTTCTTGTTGCTGGAATTCAAACACACACATACACACACTCCAACTTTAGTCCTGGCTTTTGAAATGATTTGAAGAAACAAAGGAAGCAACATATATATACGTTTTGGGTTTAACTCGGTCCGATACCCAAAAATCCGATCCCGATACCCCAAAATACAATTTTATATCTCCGGGTCCCAAATTAAACAATTAAACCAATGAAATAATTCCACGTACCTATCTCAAAATCGGGATGTTACATACTACGCCTGACTAAAGAAAGATAACGCAAATAATCACTTATCAGTGATCACAATCCAAAAACTTTAATCTAATTATTTATGTTATTATAATGTAATAATCTAATAATTTTCGTTATAACCCAAAACCAAAAAACCTTTAAATCATTAGTTTTTTCTATTGTTAATAAAACGTAATACTTTGTTGATTTTTATACATCCTTATGTTAATTTCACATTTTTATTAACGATTATTATAACTATATAACAAGAAATAAAATAATTAACTATTATTAATATAAGTTTAAAATAGGGTTTATTATGGAAAAAACCAACATGTTTTCATGTTTTTTGCATTTTCGTTCTCCATGTTATTCCTTTTTCATAAAAGTCCTCAATATTTTTTTCTTATTGGTTTAATGAAATTTGGACATTAGAACCCGGTTTTTCAGGTTTTTAAAACCCGGTTCATAAATTATAACCGGGTTTAATGTACAAATTTCACTAAACAAATAAGAAAAGAATAACTTGAGGTTTTTTATGGAATAAAATAACATGGAGAGACGAAACGCAAAAAACGTGAAAACATGTTGTTTTTTTTTTTTTTCTACGTAATAAACCCTTTAAAATATATTTTCTGTGTTAATCCATCTGATACATGATTATAAACTAGTAACTTATTAAACAAGTTAATCCATAGTTTCTGGACGTACAAACAGACAGACACCCTTCCTTTCTTTTTCTTCCGGAGCTTGAAAGTCATCGGACATGGTATTAGATGCCGTTGCTGCAGATCTTACAATCGATAAGAAGTCAAAACCCTAGATAATGTTGTAGTTGAAGTCAAGAAAGATGGTGGTGTCAATCTTATCCATTTGACAAACATGTCTATTCATTCTTCAAGACGTCTTCGTTTCTGCTGTCCCGCCTCATCATTTTGAATATATTTTCTCCTTCTTCCATAGAGCACCTCAAGCACAAATTTTCATTTTCCCTTTGACAGAGGTGCTGATCCAAACTAAACTTCTAATCTTTCTTAGGGGTTTCTTTAATCCATGAAAGCTGTAATACTCTGGTAATATTTTTATTTTGATTTAGATGGTAATAGGCCACCAATTTGGTTGCCAAAACTGGAATACATATACAATTTTAGTTTCGGAGCTTGATTATCAGTTTATAACCAATTCGTTAATGTAATTTCTTTCGGATGTGTTTTGTACAAACTCCAATAGCTTTCCATGGCGATCCTACTTGGTGTTTGGAATTCGACCTAAAATAATATCGCCTAGGTTGCGCCTTGATAGTCACTATATATATCTTTATCTGTATTCCGTTTAATTAGGCGATGTTTCTAAACCGCCATTGATACTGTTGCATATCTTCTTTAATACAATAGTTCGTATATGTACTTGCACACACACATATAAACACTATAATTTTTGCTAGAAGATTGTGTAAAAAAGCTCATCTTAAGCCTGTCCGACGAGCTTCTCAATATGTATGGTTAACTAGGATTGTTACAGTGTGGAATCTGCAACAAAAAACCAGAAACTAATGCTACTAGCTTTAAATTTTGATGTTGGTGGTCAAATAAATCATATTCAAATCCTAGAGTGACCTACACACACAGTGAAGATTACTCGTATTGTTGTTGCTAGTGTTGTTTTATTCAACTTCCCCGAAGTCATTTTATCACAATCTCGCAGGATAGAGGAGTATATTAATTTTCTCTCCAATTTGTTGCTTATTTCTATATTTTATTTTACAAGTTTTCGTGAGTTTATATATAGCACATGAAATCACTAAATTCTTTTTACATTGAGAATTTAGGTTAACTGGAAGAGAAGTGGATTGTCCTATTTGATACTGGTCATTGTCCTTCCCACTCATTTTGTAGATCCAATGTTATCATCTAAGGTCCTTGGTAGTTTTACCAGGAGGAACTCAATCCTGCCCCGTACATATAGTCCTACTTCTTTAAGCACTTTGATGCTAGTAGATTCTGAAAGACATACAAGCGCTGATGTGAATGCGCTTGAAAGCAACCACCCTGTAATGTCTCGAAGCCAAATATATGACCTGGCAGCTGGAAACTACAGGAATGGAGGGAAACTTGGCTCATCCAAAAGTCCAATGTAAGTATATATCTGCAAATCGGGTGTCTTTCCAGTAACTTGAATCTTATCATGCAATTCATTATACATCTGGCTTAGTCATTCACTTATTGTTATTGTTGCTAGTTGTGCTTTTGATGGATCTTTGTAGTTGTAGAATTTTGGTTCCATTTTTATCCTTCTTAACATTTATACATCTTGGAACTATTATATGTGATGATTAGGGTGGCAAGGCATGATCATGGACTCATGGTATATGATAACTAATGTCAGTGGAAATGAGGATTGGATTACACTAGTTAGTTGTACCAATAAACAACTCAGCACATGAGTTAATGGTTACTTGTGGATGATTTGGAAATTTAGAGTATGCTATTTCTTGATAATGCAAAACAATATATGCATGCAAAGAATTGCAAAAAAACCAACCAATTGTATGCATACATTAGTTGTATGCACACAATAAACCGACAGAAGGAACTCCTCACCAGCCATAGTACATTTACAATTTTAACTTTATTGAATTTCAGAAAGTGTTCATGACCAGTTAATTAGTAAAGAGAGAATTCAGGAGGTATTTTTTTAGGCTCTGCTTAATTGCGATTATCCCAGTCTGGTTTCTTCATCATCATCATCTATCTTTTCATCTTCTCTCTCGCCATCACTCACCATCTTTACCATTTTCATAATTTACTATCCTTGATTTTCATGCAGTGCATAATTTGAAGAAGCTTTTGTCATCTATTGAATGCCAATAGAAATTCTAGATCTAGTTCAATTTGTTCTTATCAGTTGTCACTTCTAAATTCGAGGCCTGCGTGATGTCTTTATCACCAATTCAACATTACAATATTGGAATGAAAAATGCAGTTTAATAGAAAATGCCAATATCAGATAAAAAAAAAGGTGCAACATACTTCATCAAATAGACTTTGAACAATTTGGAAAGCAATGAAATCGTAAAGGTTCACTTCATACAAGATGTTGAAGGTGGTGGAGGTTGCTCTTTGTGTCAAGAAGTGATTTAATTATGACAATTAAGCTTTAATTTAAGGTTTTCATACCTCTATATCTATATAGAGGCCATTTTTTCATTGTCTAGTTTTAATTGAAAAGAAACTCACACTTTGTTAGCTACTCATGGTCCTCCAAGGGTCCTTTTCTACTTGCCTTAATGCTAAGGAGGTGAGATCTAGGTTTGAGGTTCTACCCTAGGCACTATGTTCCTCTAGCGACATTGTGATCTACCTCCCCCATGTTGAAGGAGAGACCAGGGGAGGCGTTCACCATTGTTTCTAGTCATTCAAGGCAAAAGCCGCAAAACTTGTTTGAACCGTTGGACAAAACATGAAAATGAATGTGGTGAAATTGTAAAGGGAGAATGTCGTGAATCTACCGTCTTTATGAAAACCAGTTAATGGCACTCTAGTTAATCAAATGTCTTCTTGTCCATGTCAGAACCCAGACAGTTACCAGTGGGTAGTGATAGGTGGTTGTTGAAGACATAAAATCTATGCAAAGTTACGAACACAGGAAAAAGTTATGGGTAAATGAAGAAAAGTCAAATTTCTTGGAGGAGTATGGATGGCCATAATGGTACGTAGTAGTTTTGCCATTAAAGTAGAATAATTACTTTTTATGCCTATATATTGAGTGCCAGTTGGCATCTCCTTAGTGGCTGTTTGCTAATTTTGTTGGGAAGCTTCTAGACTTTTTGCATCTATATATTTCACATTATAAATTTGTAATAACCTCAGGGATTAATGGACTATTATCACGTATGAAATAGAAAGTTAGAAACCATTAAGCAGAGTATTACTCTTGCTAGACCTCTGTATTTGTAGCTTCAATCTCCATTGTTGCTAACCACCATTTTGAAAGCTGCTGTTGGTTTGTGGCTTTTTGCTCATTTTGTGCAACTGATTGGCTGATTGCAGCATTGCACTATGTGTCTATTTTAATATACAAATATACTACTGAAATCAGCTCGTGTAAGATGTTAGCTATGACTCTTGTGAGCTATGGCAAGCATGCATGCGTGCATGCATGTGTGTGTGTGCGTGCTGGATTCACTTTAACATTCTGTCGTACATCCTCTTTTTCTTAATTCTAGTTATTTTTGCTTTAAAATGGTTTGTTTTCAAGGCATTGCATTAAATTTCATGGTTTTATTTAGATTTTCCATTGGGGTTATTTGTAGCGATGTGACTACCGGAGTGCCATTTCCAGTGAAAAGACCAACAAGGATGTCTCCACAACATTGCGGACGTCAACCGCCTGTTGTTGGTACTCTACACCCACATATGCACATGCCCAATTGTCATTACAGCACCCAGCACACTGAGAGTATTGCAACAAATTTACATCACAAGGTACATAACTACATACAAATTATGACACTGAAAGATTTCTTTATAGCATCCACATGCTGGCTTTTCCTTTTTCTCCATTCTGAATGTTAATATCCACTCTGAAGATCTATTCTATGATTCTGGTTGCTTTAGAAGTCCATTTGTTATCCTCTCTGTGACTCTGTTTACTGTTTTCAGTTTTAATTTTTAGTTTGGAGGGTGGTGGAAGAAAAGAGAGGATGCATTCATCTTGTCTAATTGTTAAGTCCATATTGTTGACGTGTAACCAATATTGCAGTTACTAGGAAATATCCCCGGATATGTGAAGATAGTGGAAGTTGGTCCACGGGATGGGCTGCAAAACGAGAAGGATATTGTACCTACTGCAGTAAAAGTTGAATTGATCAAAATGTTGGCCGATTCAGGATTGCAGGTTGTTGAAGCTACTAGTTTTGTCTCACCAAAATGGGTACCACAGGTAATAAGACTTGCTTGTATCTCTAATATGATGAAATTGTCCTTCCTATGTTGCTTTCTGAGATGCTGTTTCTTTCAAGTTTGGAATGTGGCATTTTCTATCTTAATATATTATTCTTGTTTCTACTATCATATATGCAGCTACTTGTTTCTCTCTGTTAGATTTCTCTCTATCTTCAGTCTTCACTGTATGTTATTGTTTTATTTTTCTTTCTCTTTGGAATTGCAGTGAGATATGAACTAATTATTGAGGTTGAACTTGAAGGAATCCTCTAATACAGTAATGGTGGTTCCTGATTAATGATTTATGTCTTCAAAATGACAACTTAACTGGAGACATTTATCCAGCTGTGTGATTAAATGTTTCTTTCTTAGTTGTGAGTTTCCTTTAGTTGATGGCTTATAGAGATAGTTTGGCTAAGATGCTATTGAGACAACTCAAAATTTTTTCCTTCTTGGTAGAGACGTAGAGTATATATATTGGTTTTATACATCATGGATCAATATCTACGAGGGTTGGTCTCCACAGATGATTAACCCTAAAGGCAACCTCAAATTTTTGGTGATTGAAGACATATAAGCTAATAAAGCATTTAGCAAACAGGACTTGTAGACTCTAACTCGAACAATCGGGTACTTATATTAAATAGTTTTCCTCCCCTTAAGGTGTGAATGGGCTTGTAAAATTGTTCGTTATCTAAATTTCTAATTTAAAAGTAGAAGTAGAGGGTGCTTTCATGGGATTAGGAGGAAATCAGGTAATAGGAGCATGAGTTGTTTAGATTATTATTCTTCTATTTTTACCGAAAATATTAACTCTTTTATAGATGCCTTGTTACTTTTATTGCACCATCCATGAACCAAAGCTGGGTCTATACCCTGGTTGTTGGTACAATACTCATCTACCTCTAGAACACTGGGGACATATTATACATCAGTCTACTGAGGCTTCATGTTATTGAGTGACTTCGGATAAAAAGACAAAGCTGGATGAATTATGGTTGTTCCTGGTGGTGTTGGTTCTAAAATGCAGTCAAAGTCATGTTGAATGGTTCTTTATGTCACCATAAGAAAACCAAGGCTTATTATAGTTTTCCTGATGTGCTTTGGTGGATTCTTGCTTTTCTTGTTAGGCTTCGTTGAGGATCCTCTAAAATTGGGAATGTTTTCTACACTCATCTAATCTGTATAACCATCCAAAGGCCATGATCTTGTTCTTTAAATGTCCCTTGAGAAAGAAGTTTGAAAGTGATTACATAACATCTATTGGTTTCCATTTCAAAAAGTAGTTCGTTTACATCAGGTAGATCAATGCCATTGTGTTATAGGTTTGAACATTCAGACGCAAACCTTTAGCTGTTAGGTTATCAAAAAGAACCTATAATGTATCATGCTTACCGGCTTTATTTGCGCAATCAGGTAGCATATTATGTAAAATGATATTTGACCGTAGGTTGCTGTCCTCCATCGATTGGAAAACTTAGTGCCATTTCTAGTTGGTTGTTCTTACAAATGTTGTTTATAATTATTTTGGTGATTTTGCATGTACACATTGAAAGTGCAACACCAAAAAGCCCCTGTAACGTGGTGTTGTAGGATGTAGGTGACTTTGTTGTATTTCAAACATTTCCTCCCTATTTCAGTATAAGGATGTGGAGCCTCATCTAACCTCTGCATAACGCCAAAACCGTTCAACAATATGGAATACGTACCAAAATTTGGAGTCACACCTCTATAGAACATCAAATGCAAATAATTGTTGGCTTAGTTGAGATGGCTTAGTTCAGATTACATACAAGGCAACAACCATCTATTATTGATGTGTATGTGGTGGTGTCTGGAGCTCTTTGTTTCTTGATCATCAAATACACAAGAGCTACTCCTATTTCTACCTTGATCAAATATCTTGGTTTAGGTGAGATAAGAAGGATGCAAGAAACTTTGGTTAACAAGGTCCAATGGTTCTCTCTCTGTCTATCTCTGTTTTTACTTTTGCTGATCAATTCAACGATGCTCTTGGTACAAGTGATTGAGGGCTTCTCTTATTTATAATTGAGAATGTAGTAAGCATGTCATCCTTGTCCTGTCCAACAGAATATTACAATCCATATTTGATTGTAGTTTGAAGTTATGTTTTTGAGCTTACTGGTGTTTTCAGTGCCTTTAGATAATGCTGTTATTCCAATTTTCAACTGCAATCAAGTATTTCATGGCACCCAAAATTGCAGTTGGCAGATGCAAAAGATGTAATTGAAGCAATCAAAAGTGTTGGTGGTGCTAGATTCCCTGTTTTAACACCAAATCTCAAGGTAAGTTGTATTATTTCAAAATCTTTAATTCAAATATTGGCAGAGGTTTATGAAAAGGGGTTTCTTTTATTACTATTTGCTCTCATTTTTATGTCTTCCAGGGTTTAGAGGCTGCTCTTGCAGCTGGAGTGAAGGAAGTGGCAGTGTTTGCTGCAGCTTCTGAGTCCTTTTCACGGTCAAACATTAACTGTAGTATTGATGAAAGTCTTGCTCGTTACCGTGATGTTGCCTCTGCTGCTGGGAAACTCTCCATCCCTGTACGCGGGTATTTCCTTTAGCTTATAATGACATTTTGTTTTCATGGTCTCATAGTGTATATGCTCTTCTTGCGTCTATGTATTATTCTCTTACATATAAATATATAATATAATTTTATGTTCTGTCCAAGCTCATTCATCGTGAAAGAGATCTCTGCTAGATTTCTTGCATCTTATGTATTTATCTTTTAAACATTGTGGATTTGTTAACTCATCTTTCTATCAGATATATATCATGTGTTGTTGGATGTCCAATGGAAGGAGCGGTGCCTCCATCTAGAGTGGCATATGTTGCTGAGGAACTTGTGAAAATGGGTTGTGCTGAGATTTCCCTTGGTGATACCATAGGAGTTGGTACTCCCGGTATGCTATTTCTGCCTTCTAGTACATTATCTTCTTGTGAATTATTTTACCTAGCTTGTTATGGGGTGTGTATTATCTAGCTTGTTATGTGTTATCTTTTTTTAATTATAAATAAATTTTTCTTTGTTGTCATTACTTATTAGTTTTTGAATTTATTTTATATATAGTTGTGATTAAGCATAATTTCTTACCAGCAACCAAACTCAAAGTATGTATAACGTTAGTAAAAAAAGTGCAAAAGGGTCGAATTACAAACAGCTGAGAGGGGGTGGTCTTTGGACTCTTGGTGATAATCAGTAGTTGTACTTAATGGTTTTCTTTTTTAAACACAAAATTCTAATTTATAGAAGTTAAAATATAAATTGCGTTATAAAGATATAGTGCAGTTACTTGTTTAATCCAAAATTATTGTTGTTTTCTTCTTTTTATTAAACTTCCAATGTTAACAGGAAAGGTTTAATTGAATATCAATTACAAGAATTGAAGAATGTCATTTCTGTAACTTATTTAGGCTATGCGTGCGTGCATTCTCTTTATTTTTAGATTTGGATTTCTGTAAGTTTATTATTGTGGCCAGGTAGTGTTATTCCTATGATCGAAGCTGTTAAAAAGGTTGTCCCTATAGAGAAGCTTGCTGTACATTTTCATGATACCTATGGGCAAGCCCTTTCAAATATTCTTATATCACTCCAGGTAAGGAAGGTTATTTGATCTACAATCACTATTACGTCGATGAAAAGCATCAATTATTTGATTAAAAACATTGTCATCATATGTACATGGAGAAAGACGTTAGTACATTCAGTTGTTGCAGTTCAGTTTCAACATATAAATAACATGGTTCTCCCTTTTTTCTCTTTTACAATAACAGATGGGAATTGGTGTGGTGGACTCATCTGTGTCGGGTCTTGGTGGTTGTCCATACGCGAAAGGTGCTACTGGAAATGTAGCCACGGAGGATGTCGTATATATGCTGAACGGGCTTGGTGTGAAGACCAATGTGGACCTTAGAAAACTCATGTTGGCTGGAGATTTTATCAGGAAACATTTGGGCCGCCCCTCTGAGTCTAGAGCCGCAACTGCCTTGAGTAAAACCACATTTTGCGCTTCCAGATTATGAAAAAGTCTAGGTACCCCTGAAACTTGCAGGTGCAACTCATACATAATAGACTCATTTGTATCTGACCGACCTTAACCTTATTAGACTCGTTTGTGAATAGTTGTTTTATATGTACAATAAAAACAACAAATATTTTAGGTAATTGTTGCATATCAGTTTTATTAAAAAGTGATTTTTTAATGCCACATAATTTTACACACAACCCTTGATTTGAACTTTTTAATACACTTGTCCTTGCTTCGTTTTATTAATAACTTGTTCACACGTGGTCGTGGGTTCTCTAGACCACCACTCTGCACACAATCGTCATTTCAAATGGTCTCTCTGTCTCTCTAATTGTCTAATCCTCGATTTCCTTCTCCAGACCTTTGCGATGACAAACAAACCCTTACTCAACTACTTCTTAGGGTTAGTCGTGAGTAGATATGGTATTCCTAGAAATGAGAATATAATTGCTTCTCAACACATTTTCTCTAAATTACAAGTACTTTTCTTGAAAATATTGAAATGAAAAACTCTATTAAAACAACATCTTACCATAACAAAGTTTGTATGTAGCTGAGATAATTTTAGCTTTTATTTTAGAAATTGTAAGTTCTTGAAATAAATTTCAAAAGTAAGTTTGGGATTTTTGTAAAATACATTTACTTCTTTTATCCTTTTTGACTCTTTATATTTACAAATTTAAACTATTGTAACATTTAAATAGAGGTAAGATGTTTGAAAAAAACCTCATTTTGATAGGTTATATTCATTTAGGGATTTTTGTGCAATTAAAAATAGTTTGAGGTTTTAGTCACAAAAATGATTTATCTTCAGGGTTTTTTTACGTAAATTTCCTTAAAAGAGAAAAAAACCATTTGGACCTATTATTAATTAATTCACTATCGTATCATTCTTTTTTCTTTGTTGTGACATTCCTTTTAAATGATCATAAATGAACACTGAGTACCATTTTCATAATCATTTATAACATGTAAAAACCCAAACCAAAACATTCCCAATATTATAAATATAAAGATTAAGTTGACTTCTTTTTTTGGGGGGGCCTTCCTAAATTTGTAAACGCTAAATATAATGGGTTTCATTTCATACAACATATTAAAATTCTGACAAAATGAATAAAAATAAGTATAAAAAAAGGCATTCCAGAATACAAAAAAATTGCACTCAAAACACACAAGAGTGACAGACGTTAAAAATTTTAAACAACGGGCACTCGCTTGTACAAGTTGTTCGGCAATCTAGGCGTTGCAACTGCTTGAAGCGGGGTGCGCATATACGTCACTATCCCTGGGTTCTCCGTCATGTCCACCTCTTCCGGCTTCACCCCAGCCGGCGGTCTCCACTCGAAATGGTGGAGTAGGTGCCCCAACATCGATGTCACCAGGTTGATCGCCAGCTGTGCACCTGGGCACACCCTCCTTCCTGCACCGAAAGGCAGCAGCCGGTAATCGTGGCCCTTTACGTCCACATCCTCCTCAAAGAACCTCTCGGGTCTGAACTCCTCAGGGTCCTTCCAGATGGTGGGGTCACGGGCAATAGCCCACACATTCACGTGCACGATACTGCCTTTTGGGACATCATAACCTCCTAGCTTCACGTTCGAATTAGCCTTGTGGGGAAGCATCAATGGCGTCGGTGGGTGCAAACGTAAAGCTTCTTTGGCTATTGACTGGAGGTACGGAAGCTTAGAGAAGTCTGTCTCAGACATGATCCTGTCGGTACCTATTACCTGATCCAGCTCTTCTTGAGCCTTCTTTTGTACCCTCGGGTTCTTCACCAACTCGGCCATTGCCCATTCCACAGAGATTGAAGTTGTGTCCATTCCCGCGGTGATCATGTCCTGGTCAACAACTGATTTAGTCAAATACGAAGAAAAAAAAGTAACCAACAAACTAGAGATCAATAATGTAACGTACCCAAAGAAGCCCAATGATGGTGTCGTCGCTAAGATCATACTTGTGTTGAAGCGTATGCAATGCATCGATAAAATGCTCCTGGGCGCCACCAGTTTTCTTTCGTGCAAGATCATGTTCCGCCATGATGGCTTTCGTGAGTCGGTCTCTGCGTTGTTCATGCTTGGCAAGAAAGTCGTTTTCACCAGCAAAGAGCCAGCGTAGCCATGGTATATTCTCGGCCATGAAATTCTTGGCACCGATCTTAATCCCGTTAGATACGATGCCTTTAAATTCTTGGCCTTGCTCGTCCATTTTGCCTTCCGGAGTCACAAATCGTTTCCCAAACGTCAACCTTGTTATATTGTTGAAGGCAACCGATCCCAAATAACCCCTTAGCAGTAAGCCTTTTTGGCCATTATCTGCACATAAATTGTTGATCATAAATACCATTGTCGTCGGACATAAATTTTTAACAGCATTCCTTTAATTTTTTTTAATAATCACAATGTTTCATATATATTCGTTAATACTTAATAGCATCATCCTAACATTTTTTTATCAGTAATAGCAACATTTTACTAACGTAGCAGATGAAACGAAGGAACATGACTATTATTGATAACTTCCAAGTTCCATCATTCATTTTAAATAATGATAAAAAGCATGAAACTTTGTTGCTAAATTAGCCAACTAGACTAATCTATAATCTATAAATATTATTAAATGATTAAAAACTTACCATTTGTCATCTTCTCCTTTAATTTGTCACTTGTCTTTTTTTTTTTAATATTCCATGTCATTTACTAACAATCTAATTTAAATTTAACTCAAATCAGATTCACTCTAATTAAATTTAACATAACTAATTTAATTAATTAACCAAAATTATATAAACTCTAGTCAATTACTTTTTCTATAAATAATAATTATAACATAACCCATGACACTGTTGTCACCCGACATATGTAATCAATCACCTACTACCACCATTTCTAGTTTAAATATTTAAACCTATAATTATTACTAAGTTGAGGGCGTCGGAGGGTCTCATGCTCATAATAAACATTTAAATTTGGGCCAATGAAATTTTTTTGCATTTGACGCATACACGTTGTGCATAGATGTGTTAAAATGAAATTAATGTCAAATTTAATTTGATTCGTATTATTATATTAATTTCTCACTAATCTTTTTTTGTCGTTCACGACTTCCAGTTTACCTATTAAATTTGAGACTCAAAATGACTAATTTATTATTTAAAATATTTAAGAGTTTATATTGTATTCATAAGCACAGGTCATCTAAATCCATAAGACGGTGCTGACTAAGTTACATGCCTATGCAGGGGTGTAAATGAGCCGAGCTACTCGTGAGCTACTTGAGCTCGACTCGTTAAAAGCTCGAATTAAACGAGTTCGAGCCGAGCTCGAGCCTAAACGAGCTTAAACGAGCCTATATATAAATAAAATTTTAAATTAATAAATATATAATATATAGATTAAATAAATATAAATATATTAAAAATAACAACTTATATATATTATATAAAAAGATTATTTAAAAATTAATTAAAAAATTAAAATATATAATAAACGAGCCGAGCCCGAGCCGAGCTCGAGCTTGGAAAATTATTCACGAGCCGAGCTCGAGCTTTACATACAAAGCTCGAAACGAGCCGAGCTCGAGCTCGAGCCTGGTACTTTTAAACGAGCCGAGCTCGAGCTTAAACGGGCTCGGGCTCGGCTCGGCTCGTTTACACCCCTAGTCCATGTATTACATGGGCTGAATCTAAAAAAAATTATGAATAAATAATTATAAAAAACACATGAAATAATTATAAGAATTGAGTTTATTAGATTTTAGTTAATTATATATTATATAGATTATAATAGATTGAATTGGATTTGATATTAATTCAAGTTTAATTTAAATAGTGACATGTGCCAAATTAAAGTTTTGATACGTGCCGAATTAAACGAGGGGTTGACATGTGGCTAATTAGTTACTTATTTAATAGTATTTAGAAATATAGATACAAATATATCTAATCTGATTTATTTGATATCTAAACAAATCAAAATCTAAACTAAATCTAATCTAATACAAAACTATTATTAAAATTAAAATTATATTAATATATAGTATATTATTATAATAAGTATACTACAAATTTGATACAATATTTTTAAAATTAATCCTTCGATCTTAATAAAAGTATTTTAAAAACTTTTACCCATGTAATTGACGAGTCTAGTTTCATAATATAAATAAAAATTAATAGGGTTTCACTTTTAAAAATCATATTTTAATATCTATAGCCTATAAAAAAACATTAATATTTTGGTATGGCTGACAGGGAGGGTTAGGTAGATCAAGTTTCATTTCAAGTAGACTTTAATGTTTTTTTATAATAATGCGAAATTTATTATTATTTTAATTAATTCGAGAATGATTTTAATTAAATGATTTACACCCTCTGAATCTAAGGCGATAAAGGCTTCTTCACAAAAACTGTAATGGATGTATTTATTACAAGTCTACTGCTAAATAAAAGTCTTGTTAAAAAGAACATCAAGTCAATCCCTAAACATCCAGTTTCGTATTCGCATCAATTAATGGAACAATTCAAACAACGATGGCCATCTGACCTACAATACGATCAAATTGGTAGTCTTAAATTCTTAATTAATGGGATGCATGAATCCTATCATTCCTATCAACAACGTACGATTGATATTTGTTTTGATACCTGTTTAATTAGAAATTGAAAAAATTAAGTTGATTTGATCGTCACTTGTCAGAGGTAATTACCCGATGTAAGCCAGAAAAAAAAAGTGGATCTAATTAAGAAACAAACAAGGAAAAACGAAATGATACCAGGATCAGAAGCATGAGTGAAAATAGATTCAACCATGGCGGTGACTTCATCTTCTCTGATGGGTCTCAGAGCTTCAAGCCTCTTCGGTGAAAACAGCTCAAGGTTACACACTTTCCTAACCTTGACATAGTGAGGTCCATAATCGGCCCAGATCAAGTCCTTTCCACCTCTACTAAACGACGTCGCCGCCCGACTCCTATGCCGATCAGCCAACTGCTGATCATTCTCCTTCAACACCTCTTTAGCCAGGTCGGAGCTGTTAACGATGACATTCAGCTTGGAATCTAGGTAAACGGAGAAGATGGGACCGTAGGTTGCGGCCCATTCGGCATAACACCTGAACTTAACGGGTTTGACATCGTATAAGTTTCCTACAATGGGGAGTGGGCGTGGTCCAGGGGGGAGCTTGAACCTCAGGCGTATGTAGAGGGCTTGAAGAACGTAGAAGACGGTGGGGATTAAGAAAACGGCGGCGGCCAGAAAAAGCACGGCAGCCATGGTGGAGTGTTGCAAAGGCAAAAGGGGAGGCTGGGTTAGGTGGTGTATTTGTAATGGAGTTTGGTTGACTGACTGTGCGTGGTGGCGTTTCACAGTCCACGTGAAAGGATTTAACGTTGTGAAATTACAGAAACACCCCGAATAGGGGGGTGGGTAGGTGGGGATTTGCGTTGGTATGAATTGTTTCAAACCTAACCTCCCCATCTATATAATATAACCGTATTCTATTTCTAATCGTGTACCTACTTCTTTCCATGGATTGATTATATGTAATATAATTTTCCTATAAATAATAAATATGATATTTTATCGGGCAATGAGCATTTCATTAAGTTAATTTTAATTTATCATACATTTAGGTTTTATTTGTTTTTTAAGAAATTAAATGTTTGAAGTCTAAAATCACGTCTGAAATTAAAAAGATGCTTTAACATATGAAATTAAAAGACCCTTAATTTTAATTGACAACTCTCATCCTCTTAAAATTCATAAGAAAATTAAGAGATTTAAACCTCTTAAGTCTAAACCTAAACAACAAACTTTATTTATATTTAAAACTATTTTTAAGATAATGTATGTTTGACCAAATTAGCTAAAACTAGCAAGAGCTTTTAAAATTGTAGCTTTCTAAAAAATTGAAATTTTTAGTGTATAAAAAATATTAATATTAATTAGAACTTCGTGTTGTCTATGGAAAAAAAAAAGTTAGAACTAGTTCTCTTGTTTATTTTGGGATCAAAAGCTCATGCTCTATCATTCAATAAAGAAACTTTTAGTGAAAGTATGTTGCGTAGTTACGTATTTTGTCATGCACCTTGTATTTATATTTCCTAAATCTTTTTCCCTAATTTTCATGTCTAACCTTGGTCAACTTTAAATATATAAATTCTTAAATGATGAAGGAGGGGGAAATTTTTTTATCAGCATCACCACATATTAGCTTATTAATATCTCTTACTGTGGGGATATATGTTTAGCCCAAGGTCCATAGAAAGCATGGAAAATACTAGTGGGTCTGTGGTGTGGTGGAGTTGGAAAAAAAAAAAAAATCCGAATATCCGATTTCGATCCGAAACCGATCCAAAACTGGTTTGGGCTAAACCGGATTTTTTTATCCGGACCGGTTATGTGTTTATTTGGCCAACCGGTCTTTTTACCGGATAAAATACGAAAAAAAATCCGAATTATAATTATATATTTGTAATTATGATTAGTGGTTTTAAACTTTTTATATATTTATAATCAAATATAATATAAAAATATATTTGATTGAAGTAATATATATGTGTTAACTTAATTTATAATTATATATTTGTAATTATAATCATAAAAAAGATGATGTGTTTGTTATAAATGTATAAATATAAATTTATAATTATATTTGTTTAATAGATTTGTTAAGCCCAAAAAAAAAAAAACAAGAAATCTAGCCCAAAAAAGAAAAAGAAAGAAAACCCAAATAAGAAAAAGAAAGCAAGTCCAAAAGAAAAAAACCAAAAAATAAATCTGAAAATAAATTAAAAAGCGGTTTTATATCCAGAACCGGTTACATAGGTTACAATTTTTGGGTCAAAAACCGGTAAGGATCCGATCCAATTTTTTAAACAACAGTTTTTTTTTTTCAATTCAAAAAATACGGACCAGTTTAAAATTATTCAGTTACAATCCGAAAAACGGGAACCTCTGGTCTGTGGACTAAAAAACAATCGGTCCAAGTTTAAGCCTAATATAGTTTCATACTTAGTGTTTGGAAATGAAAGTTGGATTAGCCCAATCAAAAGAATGTTAAATGGAAAGGTCATAATTCATAAAATACATTATTAGGATTGGGCCTTAAACAATAAACATTGGTTAGTTATTTTTCGTTTAATCAAATAAAAACCGAAAAAGGCCACAAGACCATTTCTTTCTGCATGATACAAAAATAACTATCATGTCGTACATATATCTTTTTTGGCATACATGATTAAGTTTTTATAAAGTTGTGACACAAAAAATTTGGCATATATAAAAATGATTTTACCATATTACGATCATCATGTGAACCATCACCTAAAATGCCCACTGGGCTTGGCATTTAGCAATGTGGGCAGTGGGCTTAATAAAAGGGTTTACCTCAAACTTATATAAACAAGAGATTGGTTAAACGTTAAAGAACTGAGGGTCGTTTGATTCACCGAATCTGATAAAATTTGATGGAATTGGATGAAAATTTCATTCTGTTTGACAAGTAAAAATGAATGGAATAAAGATTCCTTTTTTTTTTTTAACACCACTTTTGAAGGAATTTATTTTCCTTGGGTTAGTGCCATGAAATTTAAATCTTATTCCAAAGATTTTAACAGTTCTAAAACCAAACCCTAGACTTCATCTTCACCAGCATCCATTTCTATTCTGACAGATTCTATTCCTGGACAGATTCCATTCCATAAATAAACATTCTGCGAACCAAACGCCGCCTGACTTTTAATAGGGAGAATTTGTGTAAAAGGTAAACTCAGTTTTACTAAAAATTTAATTGACCCTGAAGACTTTTTTTCCTTGAAAGGTATAATAAACTTTTGAATACTTATTATATAAGATTTTTTTCCTTTTATAAAAAGATATGAAATATCTCAAAATAAAAACAATAACGACATGACTTAGATGTAAAACAAAACTTATTATTTAGGAAAGTGGTAACGATTGCAGGTTATCAACAAGTCAAGGAATTAGCAATACCTAAATAACATGTTTTCGAAAGTTCATACCTTTTTAACAGAGGAAATTATGGAATAACATAATCCAATTTTTTTTATTACACTAGGTTAATTTTTTTTTTTTCAATGCTTTTCCATTTCAATCATTTAGCCAAGTAACACGTGTCAAATATCATGGTAAAAAAGCTGAGTAAATATATCATAAGATACCAAAAATCTTTCATGTTTCATCCATTTTCGTTAATTTAATATTATTATAGTTTTAGTAATTAAACTTTTTGTAACTGACTAATTTGATAATCATCATAACTAGTTACATGCTAAACCGGTCTAAACTGGTCATCAAACATACAAAATTAGCCCGTTAAAAAGAAAGATTAATAACCAAAAGAAATCAAAAAATTTGAACATCTCAAATGGACTGACCATGAATTTTTTTTGGCAATTTATGACATTTTCAAAATTAAGAACCTTATATCAAAATGTTTAGCTTGATTGTCTATTAAAACTTGTATGTAACATTAATCTAATACAAAGAAACTAAAGCAATTAGCATCAAATTTATTATATTTTTTTTAACGACAAACTAACCTAGTCCTACTCCTAAATTACTCATTTGCCCCACTCCACCTAAATTTCAACCTGTCTCCGACGGAAGTCAAAACGGTGACCTCTCACTTACATATCACCCTCATATACCGAATGGGATAAACCCCGTTGGTATTTATTATACTTAAATTAATGTTTTATCATAAATACTTAAAGCTAGGTATGAGGATATATGTCACAAGTTGAATCTTATTAGTTCTCCAACATACATAAAGCTAATAATTTTCACTTGGTGGAATGAGGGATCCATAAATGAATTAAATAACTATTATGCGATTCAATAAAATAAATGAGATTATCCATTAAGGACAACTTAAGATATGAATACGATACTGCAATTATATCCATAAATAAAATAAAATAATGTGATTTTTCTACTTATATGGGATGATGAATGCATAAATGCGATTAAAAAATATTATTGGGATTCAAAGAAATTAGTTGTTATCCATTAAGGAGTGGACAACATACAAAAATATCCATTAATAGTTAAAACACTGTAATTGTTGATGCTAAGTTTTAAAAGCATAAAAGAAAAAGGAGATTATCAATCTTCTTCGAATCTACATATCATCTTTTTTTCAAAATTATTTGTTTTGGAAAGGTAAAGTTTATCAAAACCAACAAAAGCTAGCTTCGAGAAGATGCATAAATGTTTGGAACAAAATGGAATGAAAGAGTAAATTAAACTACAACATCTATAAAATTACGTAAGTGCCTGTTTAGTTAATCTGTTTTTGGTAAAAATTTTTGTCGAAAACAAGGGTTTCTGAAAAACACATAACATTGTCACTATCATGACAAAGTGAATGATGCAAATTGTATAACCTATAATCAAAAGGTATGTGTAGAGTTTAATCACCCAACCTCCATTATCATTTCAATGTCATTAGATGAATAAATAAGTATATATATTGTAGATTATATATATTACTGCTAATGTAACAGTAGTTACTTTCTGTTATTCTGTTTATAAAAAGTTAGTTTGCTATCTAGCAGTTAGTTGGATAGTTAGTCTCCTTTGTCTATATATTGTAATCTCTTCTATCAGAATTGAATATAACCTCATATTTTGATATGGTATCAGAGACCATCCGATCCTTTCCTTCTTAATTCTTCCTCTCTGCCATGGCAAATTCCGATGGCGTAATCCTCAATCCAAATACAATGTCTGCAAGTAGTGATCCTCTGCACATCGCTACCTCAGATCATCCAGGTATGATATTGACGAATACTCATTTCAATGGAAATAATTTCCTTGGCTGGAGTCGTACCATTAAAATGGCCCTAGGTGCGAAACTAAAGCTAGGGTTCATCGATGGCTCCTGTCGTCAACCTGCAAATGATCATGTTGATTTTCAACGGTGGATAAGGAGTGATTACATGGTCACCTGCTGGATCCTAAATTCAATGATAAGTGAATTATCCGAAGCATTCCTTTATGCTTCATCTGCATATGATCTATGGAAGGAAATTTCAGAACGTTATGGGCAAAGCAATGGTCCGCTCATTTACCAGTTGGAACAAGAATTGACCAACATTTCACAAGGTAATCTCACTATTGCTGCCTATTTTAACAAATTAAAGCGTTGCTGGGATGAATTACATAATCTCAATGGTGTTCCCTCCTGTCATTGTGGGAAAATGAATGAATGCTCATGTGGAATTTTAGATAAATTCCTAGAGATTGAAAATCGTTCTAAATTGGTCCAGTTTCTAATGAAACTCAATGATGATTATGAGTCTGTTCGAAGTCATATTCTTTCCATGGATCCCCTGCCAAATGTTAACAAAGCCTATTATATTGTGCAACAAGTTGAAAAGCAAAAGCAAGTAACAACTAAGGTGGTTGAACCTTCTGCCTTTTTTGTTAACACCAAATCTGGTCACAAAGGAAACAAAATCGATACAAAATCTGATGGCAGAAAACACTGCAATTTCTGCAAACAAGATGGTCATACCTATGAGCAGTGTTTTGAAAGAATTGGCTATCCTAATTGGTACAAAGGAAAGAAAGCTAAGAAGCATACTCGAGTTGCTGCACATGTAAGTTGCAATCTTGATACTCCTTTTGACATGGAGTCTGAAAATGAATTACATGCCTCCTCTAGTAATGGTTTAGATCAAAAACTGGTGACAGCAGTTTGTTAAGAAATGATGAAATTATTCAAAGGCAAAGATCAAATTCAAGACTTTGCTACTTCAGGTATCATTTCAAACGACTCATCATTTGCTCTATCCTGCCATGCTGAAATAAATATGAAATCTGATTGGATTGTTGACACTGGTGCTTCTGATCACATGTCACCACATATTGATCTCTTCCATTCTGTTAAGACACTTAAAAAACCCATTTCTGTCAAGTTTCCTGACAAAACTTTCAAGATTGTTACAATGGTTGGTCATATCAAATTAAGCCCTCTTCTAACACTTTTTAATGTGTTGTTCATTCCTGATTTTCAATACAATCTACTCTCTGTAGGTAGACTTGTTAAATCTCAAGAATTGATTGCTCAATTTTATCCAAATTGTTGTGTTTTTCAGGACCCTTCAACTAACAAAATCATTGGAGTTGGAAAGGGGTCAGGGTGCTTATATACTCTCAAAGCTTCTCCTGATATTCCTGCTGTTAATAACTCCTTTGTTGCTTCTGTTCATGATGATGTTGCCATTGAAACTTTTCATGCTAGAATGGGACATACTTCTTTGTCAAAAATGATTCATATCAATAAATACAAGCATATTGATGTTTCTGAATTCTCTTGTGAAACTTGTGTTTTAGCCAAACATCATAGATTGCCTTTTCCTAAAAGTAATATTTCTACTAGTTTTCCTTTTGAATTAATACATGTTGATCTTTGGGGGCCCTATAAGACACCTTCACTAAATGGTGCTCATTATTTCTTTACAATAGTTGATGACAAAAGCAGAGCTACTTGGACATACCTAATCCACACCAAAGACCAAATTCCATCCATTCTATCTTCCTTTGTAGCTTATGTCCAAAATCACCACAATACCAAACCAAAGACTATCAGGTCAGATAATGGCACTGAAATAGTCAATGGTAAAGTATTATCCTATATGCAATCACAAGGAATCTTACACCAAAAATCAATGGTGTACACACCTCAACAGAATGGAGTAGTTGAGAGAAAACATAGACATCTACTTGAAACAGCAAGAGCAATTAAAATTCATGCTAATTTTCCTAACACCTTTTGGGGAGATTGTATTCTTGCAGCCACCTATTTGATAAATAGAATGCCTATGCCAAATCTGTCTTGGAAAACTCCTTATGAAATTCTTCATGGAATAGCACCTTCTTATGCTCATCTCAGAACCATTGGTTGTCTGTGTTATGCCAATATCAACAAACCCAATAAAGACAAATTTGCACCCAAAGCTGAAAAATGTGTTCTACTAGGGTACCCACCTGGACAAAAAGGTTATAAATTGTATAATCTAATTTCAAAGGAAATCTTACATAGTAGAGATGTTACTTTTAAGGAGTCTGTTTTCCCTTTTCATAATCAGAATTCTCAGTCTTCTTATTCTGATAAGACTCTTTTTCCATCAGCTAGAATGCTTGATGATTCAACTGATAATCTCATCACCATTCCGCAATATTCCTCATCTTCTCAATCTTCTCCTGATCATTGTCCTTCTAGTCCTTCTCTTCCATCTGATAATCCTTCTTCCTCACCTCCTATTTCACAATCAGTTCCATGTCCTCCTCCTCCACGAAGATCGTCCAGATCTATCAATAAACCTGTCTGGCTTAAGGATTTCATAACATCAGACACATCTTCCAAAACAAAGGCAACTTATCCTATTTTTACACCAAGTGATCTTCAATCCATACCAGAGTCTCATATATCTTTTCTAGCAAATGTATTTTCTGTGCAGGAACCATCTAGCTATAATCAGGCTTGTAAAGATCCTAATTGGATTGATGCCATGAATATAGAGCTGGAGGCTTTAGAAAAAATGAGACTTGGGAACTCACTGATTTACCCACCAATCATAAAGCTATATCTTCTAAATGGGTTTACAAAACAAAGTTTAAACCTGATGGTACAGTTGAAAGATTCAAAGCTAGATTGGTTATTCGTGGTTTTGATCAGCAGGAAGGCAAAGATTACAAACATACCTTTTCACCAGTTGCTAAACTTGCAACTGTTAGGGTCTTAATTGCTTTAGCCACAGCAAAAGGCTGGCCTTTACATCAATTAGATGTAAACAATGCTTTTCTGCATGGTTATATTGATGAAGACATTTATATGAAACCTCCTCAAGGTTATACCAAAGCTTCTCCAGGTCAAGTTTGCAAGCTCAAAAAATCGCTTTATGGTCTTAAACAGGCTTCAAGACAATGGAATCAAGAGTTATCTAAATTCCTCATTAATTTGGGTTTTGTGCAGTCTAAACATGACTACTCTCTTTTTGTCAAAAGTCATGGAGATGAATTTACAGCTGCTTTGGTTTATGTTGATGATGTTCTTCTCACTGGCAATTGTGATAAGGAAATACAAGAGACAAAGCAGGCTCTGGACACTAAATTCACTATCAAAGATTTGGGATTAGCTAAATACTTTTTGGGTATTGAAATATGCAGAACCAATACTGGTACTTATCTCAATCAACGCAAGTATGTCATTGATCTTTTACAAGATGCTGGTTTAACTGGAGTAAAACCTACTTCCTTTCCTTTACCACAAAATCTGAAACTTTCCCTTGATAAAGGAAAGCCTGTATCATCTCCAGAATCTTTTAGAAGATTGGTTGGTAGACTGTTGTATCTGACAATGACTCGTCCAGATATCTCTTATGCTGTCCAGCATTTGAGTCAATTTGTCTCAGATCCTAAAGAGCCACATTTGCAAGCTGCAAAATATCTTCTAAGATATCTTAAAGGAACGGTTTCTAAGGGATTGTTTTATCCTGTTCAGTCTCATTTAAAGGTTACAGGCTTTACAGATGCTGATTGGGCTTCCTGCTTAATGACCAGACGATCTTTAACAAGATATTGTATATTCCTTAGGCATTCGTTGGTTTCTTGGAAGACAAAGAAACATGCTACAGTCTCTAGATCATCAACTGAAGCTGAATACCGAAGCATGGCTGCTACTACCTGTGAATTACTATGGCTTAGTTATCTTCTTAAGGATCTACATATCCCCGTTCAACTACCTATCACTTTGTTTTGTGATAACAGATCAGCTCAACAGATTGCTGCTAATCCGTGCTATCATGATCGAACAAAGCATCTCGACATTGATTGTCACTTTACAAGGGACAAAATACAAGATGGTTTTTTGCAGACTGCATATATCCCTTCTCATCTTCAAATTGCTGACGTGATGACTAAAGCTTTGGGCTATATCCAACATTCTTCACTTGTCAACAAGTTGGGCTTATCTGAACCTCCAACTTGAGGGGGGGCTGTAGATTATATATATTACTGCTAATGTAACAGTAGTTACTTTCTGTTATTCTGTTTATAAAAAGTTAGTTTGCTATCTAGCAGTTAGTTGGATAGTTAGTTGGATAGTTAGTCTCCTTTGTCTATATATTGTAATCTCTTCTATCAGAATTGAATATAACCTCATATTTTGATATATATTGCTAAGACTTGTGATTATTGTATATATGTAAACACTTGTGAAAGGTAATAAACATAAAACAGAATATAACTAAAAGTATAATTTTTTTTAATAATATTATTAAATTATAGAATCCTTGTAACTTATTTTAAACTGTCATTATAATATTTGAATTTAAATATTTCATTAATTGATATAAGTTAATCTTTAGTATAATTATTACACATATAAAAGAAATTTTATTTTAATAAGATTTTTCGAACCGATCTTATGAAGACAAAAATAATTTAAAAAAGAATTTTCGATCTTAACAACTTTGGTTTTAATAAGTTTCCAATATTAGTGACTCAGTTTGTTCTTAGGGACAATGGGGGACTCAATTTGTTCTTAAGTCTGAACCATACACTCATTTCAAATCATAAATCCGTCGCTGCTTACCAAATGTAATTGCAAATTTGGAATGTTGATCATCCATGATTATAATAATCATTATGATTAAATCACCATTTAACTGATTTTTAATTAACTAATAATTTGAATAATAAACTATTTGCAATTTAAATAACAAATTAAGGCATGACGTTAAGCCTTATACAAGTTGAATCTTATTAGTTCTCCAACATAAATAAAAGATAATTATAGCAAACTGGTGGAGGTGATGGAATCATAAATATAATTAAATTAGTATTATTTTAATGATTTAAGAAAGTAATTAATTATATATTATTGTATAATGCAACATAGAAAATATTCATTATTAAATTAACTAAGATATTGTACACTTGACTACTTGTACGTGCATCACATCCAATCTTCTTCCAATCTTTATAATTGTTTTTAATTAACTTGTAACTCGATATTGTATACATTACTTAATTATATGGTTTACAAAGACTGTACTTTAGGACACATGCCTAACGAAAAAATATCCATTTTTTGCTTTAATTCAATACACACGTATAGAAATATAGAATCATGTTCATCAACGTACACATACCGATGAGATTCCAATGTAACCAACTAACCAACGTATCTTATAGTGAATGATTATTCATATTTTTTTTAGATAAACATGTATAAGTCAACATTATAAATCTTTTCATCAAAAGAACCAACATTGAAATTAAATCTTATGAATGGTTAAAAAAAGTTCATTATGAAGTGTGTAGATGATCATTCACTTGGATGACCATTCACATAAATATGCATGAACATTCACATAATTTTTAAGGACACAAAAACTATGAATGAATTTGAAATTCATATATCAAGTGTGTAACATTAAATTAAACATGATTATGAAAAGAATTTTATATATATATATATATATATATATATATATATATATATATATATATATATATATATATATAGGTGGGTTCAATGAAGAACCTCCATGCGCCACCACAAATGCATCACAATTCCCCCGTAATATATCATTATTTCCACGTGATGCATCAAATTCTCGCGTGATGCATTGATTTTTACATTATTTCCACGTGATGCATCAAATTCCCGCGTGATGCATCGATTTCTACGTGATGCATTTCAGTTTTTCTAGCGATGCATTGTGGTTCTCCAAGGTTTTTCAATACATAAGGTTCTCCATTGAACCCACCCCTATATATATGTGTGTGTGTGTGTGTATATATATATATATATATATATATATATATATATATATATATATATATATATATATATATGTATATGGTGGAGTTCCACGTTAAAATGGAGTCTTGGAGTTTTATATTAAATATACATGTTCATTATGATAAATGCTTCTTATTAATGTAAAAGTACAATATTTAAACAATATGCACATTTTCAAATAATGTGAATGGGTAATGCACTTTTGAAACATAATGCATATCACATTTTTGCATGAAATTAAACCTTTTATTGTAATGAACTTGAAATGATGTGAACTATAGAAAAGCTTGGTTTCAGAATTGGCCCGAAAACCGAAATTGTCCAAATTTAAGAATTTGGGTTCCACTTATTTAAGAACCGAGAACCAGTCCAAAAATAAAACGGTACGGTTTCGGTTATTTACCGACTTTTACAAATAAAATTAGAAATCTAGACTGGACCAAATCGCACACGGTGGAACCAAATTACAGGAATTATAGGAACCAAAAACCGACCGCAAAACAAAACGACACTATCTTTTGTATAAGGGACAAAGGTGAGTATTGCTAAGGTAAACCTTTCTAATTACAATAAATAAGATTTGGGAGGTGGTTTTGTACAACGATCGTAGTAATATTTTGATATCCATACCATATGCTTTGTCATTCTCATACATTTCTCTTTCCTTTCTTATTCAACCACTATCTTATATTCTCTCTCTATTTACCAAAGAGCATGTAGTCTAGTGGTACCAATGTGTTAAAGGAGACTCCGAAATCAAAGGTTTGAGTTTCACTGTGGATAGATGTTTAAATTTAAGAGTAAAATTAGATGAACGTGTATTCTTTTATAAAAAAAATATTCTCTTGCTACATCACACTTTAGAAGACGGAGGGGTGCAATATATTTATATGTTGAATATTTTAAGATGCACGAGGAAAATGTACCTAAGATCAGATATTAATTAGTTAATCTAAATTTGTTTTATAAAGAGTAATATTTGGTTAAATATCAATAAGTACGCTATCAATTTATTTTATCTTTCTAAGTTTGATTATATGTTATAAATGATAAAAATCATAGCTTATAGACTTAAATATAAATTTGGAATAATATATCGTATATGGTTACTGTCACAAGTTATAAATTTTCGAACATTTTAACATACGAATGAATGTTATGACATCGTTCACTCGTCGCTACATATATTCTGATAATTAAAATTCTATCAAAAGTAATTTCTCTATTATACATTTTTATGAATAACCAATGTCATCATCACATGATAAAAAAGACTTGCAAATATATTTTGTTCCGTTCTATCAGTTCTCATTTATCAAACGCGTCCTAAAGTTTGTGAAGGATTGATGACACGACAAATATACTTGAATAGGGAACATGAAATGAAAAATATCTTTATGGTTAACAATTTAGATGTAGTGCTAGGGCCTGGGGAACACTTGTTCACTAGCGAAATGAATCGGGTTCATGTGGAATCAATATGTCACTCCAAATTCCTCAAAAAGTAAGGTGTGTCTTTTTGTGATTTAGATGGATGCAAGTTGAGTTAACTGGTGCATATATGATAAATTATAAGAATTTATTTTATTTTTTATGTTATGTAAAACTCGAGTCTTTAGCGTAGGTGAATGTTTTGAACCTTTTGGTGTCCAACAATGACATCGTTGGTTTGGGATGAATTATGCAATGAACAATTTGGTATTCTTTGAGGACGATTACACTTGTACACATATTGAATATGAATCGCTCTATTTGCCAAATCACAGATATACAATTTGCTTGTAACCATAAAGAACGTAAAGGTTCTCAAATATAATTTGTGGATGAAAACCAGTTTTTATTTGCTTAAACTATATGTTGTCCTTTATACAACATTAGTTACGATTATACTTGGATAGATTAATACACGATTTCTGTTTCAACAAAAAATAAAAAAGGTAAAGATAACACAACATATTAGTATTTTTTTTTAAAGGTTTTGAGTTTGAGACAACTAGACAAGGACGTGAATGGGTGGAAAGTGATAAATATGTTAATGCGAAGGGTTAAAAGCCCTAAATGAAAATAGTTTTTAATTCTTCTACATGTTTTTTTATTTGTATGTATATTTTTCTTTCTTTGATATTGTGTTTGGGAAAAGAAAACGAAATTGCATTTTGATTGTCAAAAGAAAGAACATGTGAAATGTACCATAAATATTTGGATTAATAAATAAATAATAATAAAAATTTAAAGAATTTTGACGTAGTAATTTTTTAGCTACAAAAGCATATTTGGTGTTGAAGAAGATGGAAAATAGACACATATATATAGATTTAGGTTCAAGTGAGTACCACTTATAATGCGACGCACCAGAAGGTATCATTATTAAAAGTAATTTTTTTGACATTCTTTTTTCATAAACATGTATTAATTAACATTACAAAGATAATATGTAAATTTCACGCACATTCATACATTATGTACCACGTTCTAAGTACATGAATGCAGCGCACCAGAAGGTACCACATTCTAAGTACATGAAATCATGTATCACATAAATGATAAATATACATTGATATATATACAAATTTTATGTAAGTGTAAGTTCACATCATTTTTAAGGAGTTAGGAGATTTGAATGTATGTGAAATTTGTTTATGATATTCATAATGTTAATTAAAACATGTTTATGAAAAAAATATTTAGAAAAAGTTTTTTTTTAAAGGTGGTACTTTCTGATGCATTGCATAATGAGTGATACATATAATCATCATATATATCATTCATATATATCAACAAGTGTTTGTAACAAGATTCATGTGATTCAAAAGGTTCATAGAAGTGTCTACAATAAGATTCAAAACATTTAAAAGGTTTATAGTAGTTTTTATAACAAGTGGCATAGGATTCAACAAGATTCATAAGATTCGACAAATTCATAGGATTCAATAAAATCTATAGGATCCAATAAGATTAATAGGTTAATAGAAGTATTCGGTAGTATTTTCAACAAGATTCATAAGATTCAAAGCTATTTTATAGTTGTTTACAATGTTCACAACAAATAAAGTGTTCACAAAAGATTTTTAGTCTATATAGATATCGTGTGTGTATATATATAAAACATTTATTAATATATTATTTATAAATAAATGAATTTACGTGGAGAACCGATGTCGAACGTTTATGCCATTAATTAGTGACAATCCTTGCAGATTAACCACAATCTAAAAGTGGCTTTTTGTGGTGGAAATTTTTATAAATAACCAAAAGTCATTTAGTTTTTCTATTTACGAATATGACTTGCACCAACCCATCTACTTCTACTTGCATTGCATTCTTCCACTCGCTACGCTTCCGGCTTCCCCCTCATTTTAGTCATTTTACTTTTTTTCTTTTCTTTTCCTTTTCTAAATTTATTATTTTCCCCCTGCATTTTGCTTTATAAAAAAATAAATGCAGACAAAAACAAAACAAAATATATAAAATTCTGGTTTGTTTGTGCAGTTCATATTTTCTGTCATAAAAATTGGATCTGCCAGTCAATAAGTTGAATGCAGAGACAACCAAGCCGCAACGGAGAAAACATGAATCAGATACGTTAACATAAACAAGAGAAAGAGAATTGAGATTATATTGTTTTTTCTTCATTTTATGTGACAAATCTTAATTGATGTGTTATGGTTCTTTGTCAACAAAGCTTGAAAACTAAGAGAGTTTCATTCTTTTCATTTCTTCGTACCAAACGCAACCAAATGATTGTTAGGGTTAGTAAACATTTTCGTGATATCCGTTTAACAAGTTGCTTTCCCTCCTTAAGAAAGTTTTCTAATTCCATCCTGTGTGTGTAAAAAAAAAAGTCATATTTTCACCAATGCAATTGAAAACAATAACTTTTAAGGAATCCAATTCCTTTTAGTTGGTGAAACAAAACATAAATTAACTAGAACTGAATTCCTTTCCATTCGAATTCTCTCAGATTCCAAGGAATTAAACACCTTCTAAGAGTAAAGCTCGGTTGACTATTAAATCTTGTATTTCAAACAGTAAAGGTTGCGTTTAGTTAACGAAAACTAGTCATTTTTCAATTTCAGTTTTCAAGTTATAGTTTTTAGAAAAAAACAAGGGTTTCTATGAAAAGTGAAAACTTGTTTAGATGATGAAGTTTTAGTTTTAAGAAAAATAAGATAGTGATTATAAAATAAAAAAAATAGGATAGGTGATGGAAAAGTAAGAGAGAGAAAGAGAGTATTATAAAGAAATAGGGTAGGTAGTAGAAAAGTAAGAGAGAGAATATGAAATGTGATATTTTAAAAAGTGAAATGAAAATTTATGAAATTGTTGTTAAGTAAACAAATTTTCATTTTTGTTGAAAAATGAGATGAAAATTTTGAAAATTTTCAGTAACTAAACGCAAACTAAGGTTTCTTCTGTTTTCATTGAAATGAATTTGAATTTAAGTTATAGTGTATATTATGTTTATGAGTTGATGTATGGAATGATGTTTAAAGTTTACAAAGTAGATGAGTTATGTAATGTAAGAAAAATTTTATTTCATTACAAATAGTTAGAAACAGGGGCGGTTCCACATTATATCTATGGGGTCAACGACCCCGATAATTCTTTTTTTTTTTTTTTAGATATTTAGATTATTATTTGTTTGATATTTTTAGCGTTTAAGAATTAACATTAAGTTACATTTGTTTAATTGTTTCGTTCATGAAACAATAAGAATCGATTGAAAAAAAGGGTTAATATGGAAAAAACCCTACGAACTTTCATTAATTATCGATTAAGTCACTGTAATTTTTGTCAAGTGTTTAAGTCCCTAGACAATTTTTGTCTTATTCAAAACTATATATTTAACCTGTTTAGCGGTCACTAACCGGTAAACGGTACAATGACCTAAACAAGAAAAAAGAAAGTCTAGTGACTTAATCGTGAAAATTGAAAAAGAAAGTTGGTTTTTTTAATAATAAACTATTCGAGAAATTAATTGTTTTACCTGTTAAGCAAGTAGCAAGTTAAAAAAATATAGATTTGAATAAGACAAACTTTGTTTAGGGACTTAAATACTCGGAAAAAAAGTTCAATGACTTAATCGATAATTGCATGAAAGTCCGTGGGGTTTTTTTTTTAATATTAACCCCCAAAAAAATTACTAAAATATGAAATTTCATCGAGCGGAAGAGCTTCTAATACTTCTCCCCAAATTCCACAAGTAATTGCGGAATTCAAATTTGAACAATGATGTAATAATTAATAACTCATTTTCAAACGTTGAAAACTCGTAGAGGTCAACTGCATAATCTAATTTCTTTTAGTTCGTAACGATTAATGAGTAGTAAAATTTACGCATTTCTAATATTATGTAATCAAGACGAATCGACCGAAGCTTTTGAGGTGTAAAATTTTTTCATAGAACCACAGACGCTTGTATTATCGCATCTTGGTAAATTCCGACCCCCATAAAAAAAGTTTCTTGATCCGCCACTGGTTAGAAATGATGAATTGTTTAATCCATAAAATTTGATAAAATGTAAACAAGATGTCATTCATTATTACTACAATACAAGAGTTCAAACACATTATGAGTAAATTCCGATTCATTTAAAATACATTCTGTGAGTATGGTGCTATTTGTTTTTTAAGAGATTATGCATGCGGTCTGCGGACTTAACTGTAGAACTCTGCGGTCAGAAGAGATGACCTAAAGGTTTGCGGTCTTTGCAGACGCGGGAAGACCTTTGCAGACGCAGACAGACAAAAAAAAAAAAAACAAACACACTTCCATATAAAATATATTCCCGCGTCTTCGAGTTCGTAGACATAATATATTCGAGAATATTGTTATAAAAAACAAACATTAGTAATACATTGTTGTAGGATGGAATTCCGTTAAGGCCTCATTAGTGACAATATCAGATGTGTTACAAATATTAAGAAGCATGAAACTTAGGTTGTAAGTTTTTGACCCAACATAAAAAATTGAAATAAAACCCAAAATATATATTAAAAATAAGTCGATACGAAAAACCCAGTCGACTTTCGGTCAACCTAGATGGGTTGTTAATGAATGACCTTTCTTTTAAATTTTGACATCATGTTATAATTGTTTGTGGAGGTTTCTTTTTTGTTTTTGGTTCGTGGTTTAGTTGGGTTTTTTTAATGAGAGATTATTTATACATAATATAAAATTATCGTACATATCATTTTATATTAAATGACCATTATATATATATCCTTAATTGGATGGAGTTAAATATAAAGATAATAAAATTGTTATTAAGTATAAGATAATCATTTGATATGAAATTATTATGCAGAAATTTGACAATTAAAACTTGGTTTTTCAGTTTTTTAAAAACCCGTTTTACTAATTATAACCGGAGTCTAATTGTCAAATTTCACAAAACTAGGAATAAAATAACTTGATTACAGAAAAAAATAAAATTAAGGGACGAATACAGTGAAACCATGTTGGTTTTTTCATAATAAACCCTAATTAAATTATTGTTAGTAAAACAAGGATTGTAGTCACATTTCAAACATCAAACATATTTACGTGTCAAATCATGATTCATACTCATCTTATCATAATTATTTGTATTCTTACTAAATTCTACTCATATGAATATGTGTGAATAAACATGCAGTGACAAATTCTTTCTATATTTTTACATTTAAAAATTGTATATAATTAATTAAAACTACAGATTTGAAGCATAGACATATTGTTTCAATTCCACCAAGTATTAAAACGTCAATGAATTGACTAAAAATCCAAGGCTCATATCTCCAACAAGATTCAAAAATGTTTTGTGACCACTCACAGTGATTAAAATGTTCACAAGTGATCATACACACACACAACAGAATCTAACATAAATAAAATGTTCACAATCTTAAAAGGGCCCCCTAAACATAGATAAATAAACACACACACACAAGGAAAATTTGCGTAGAAATCCTAAAAGTTGGACAATTTTTACGATTAAATTCCCAATTATTTTTCATTTCACAAAAAATTCCCAACCAACTAAACTCATTAAATTTAGCTTAAAAAAAAGACTTGTGACCGCGTTAGCCCGGTGCCACTTGTGACATGCCAATTTTTTAAAGAAGATTTTTGCATAAAAAAAATCCTTCAACTTGTTAGTTTTTTTCAATTATGAACACCAAACCAATTTTCATTACACAAAAAACCTTCAACTAACAAAAAAAATAAAATTAGGATTTTTTTTACCGATTGCATTTTGATGACATAGATTTTTATCTGTTTAACAAACAAAGAATCCCTTATCCGAAGAAGCCCCACCCTCCGATGAACCCCATGCTTTGCCTGTTCATATTTAGAAGATAAAATGGAATCTAGATAAATCATACCCAACACAAAATGAACATAAAAGTGCAACTCGTGAACATAAGACGAAATCGATACCCTTTGCACAAAGGAAGTTGAAATTCAAGATTAAGGGGCAAGAGTGAGTTGAAAATACATATAGAAAATGAACATCTTTGAACTCTAAAACAAATCTGGACTAACAACATGAACAAAAAAAGACCACTTATGATATGAAAACTAGTTTGAATAAAAACATAGAACACATTTGAAGATAAACAGCCAATATGAAAATCTGGAACCTTTGCATCGAGATGAAATGATCGATGAATACAAAATTAGAGTCAGACGCATCATACACAAACAAAATCTGAATCAAAACGTAAGAATTAAGAGTTTGTAAAAAACATAAACAATTTTTTTTAAAAAAAAAACCTCGAAAACCTAAAGAACCCTAAACCAAATAAAAAAAATACAACAATGAACACAATCTTAGAGGAGATGGAGTCAGCGGAGTCGTTGGATGTAGAGGAGAATGAAGGTGGTGAATGTGACCGTCGATTAGAGGTGCAGAAAAAAATTGTTAAATGTTTTAATCGAAAAAGTCACAAACTTCAAGTGTTTTTATGCAAAAACTTAGTTTAAAAATTACACATGTATTGACACATAAGGGCCACATATGCCGGGTTTGCCATGCGGACGTCACATGTGTGCCGCGTAAGTATAGCAACCTATTATAAACCGGTAATATCATAAATTCATGAATTTTACTAGTTGGAGGTATTTTGTGCAATGAAAAATAATTGTAGGTTTTAATCATAAAAATCATCTAACACAAGGATTTTTTTTGGGTAAATATCTTTGCATACTAAGCAAAAGACCGACTGATCTCTTTCTAAACAATAATGATTAACTTTTAAGTATTAATTTTAGTTTAGATGTAATTAAAATGTGTAATATATGTACTAATTTTTTTTTTTGAACTCCAAAAATTGGTGTCTTTTAAAAACAAGATAACGACATGAATAAATTAAAAAAGACATATTTCAAACGGTTGTATTATCCCGAATACATCCTCTTAATATAACTCGAAGGCTTTTTTAAAGCCTTCTGCATTTATCAATGGATCTATTCCTTTTGTTACCAAAAAGATGAGGAGTGTCACACCTTAAATTTCAAGGCCATAAGAATCAACAATTTATTAAATTACTATGAATTAAACGATAACCGTCCAATAATAATTAAGTCTAAAGCACGAATTAAAGTCTTAAACTTAAACAGGATGACGCAATATTTATGGAGCGACACCCTAATACAATATCGATCATGTATAGATTAAACAACAATGCAAAGTCTTTTCAAAATCTTATAGACCATCTTTATGTCGTTCATGAAAACGACGCCTTACAACATCATGTATAATACTGGATCCCTTGGATTTAATTACGCAACCTTTTACGTGACTACTCGGTAAACCACATCTTTCCAAAATATATATAATATTAACTTTTAAGAGACTTTTAAAATGCGGACTTTAAACAGATCCATCTTATATGCCGTAAAACACATGTAATTAAATATTCTGAACAAAAGTCAACGTGTCGGTACTACGCGACACTAAATGGTTTTTTAAGACATTCTTCAACTTATTTTTCTCTTTTTTATATATCGACCATGCAATCCCAATATTTTGAAAGTTTTAATTTTTAAGAGTGTGTTTGGTAAATAATTATATCACTCATATATTTTTATATTACTCAATTGATTTTTAAGTTAATACCAACTACGGCTAATTTGACTTATGGAATCAAACTGAAAAAACTAGAAATTTTTTCAAATGGTGTATTTTAAATTAGTAGGTAGTAATTAAACTCAAACTTAGTCTTTTATAAATAATTTAATTTTTATTAATCGATCCAAAAAAATAGTAATGATAAACATTTTACTAAATGACGTTAAAGATGGGTATGATACGTCGTATTACGTTATAAGGCTTCAATTTCTAATATCCCAAAAAAAAAATAACTTTTCAACTTTTATGAGAAAAAAAACACGAAGGAACGAAAACGTAAAAATCATGAAAATATGTTTTTTTTTTTCATAATAATCTTAAAGTTTAAACTAACAAATGATCATATATAAACGCATGTTAGTGAACTTTACTGGACGTTAACGTAATAAATAGATGACCGAGACATTTATTGATGTATATGCATTTGATTAAATGAATATAAAATATTATTCATTCGTTTCGTTTAATGAATAGACAAACAAAAATAAAGTTTCTACCAAATGGTTCATATATAGTATATGGTTAAACGAATGTAATAACAATGTACTTTTAGCAATATTAATTTATTATTTTACAATATATTGGTAACAAACATTTTTCCAATATACCTTTTTAGTCTTTGTTTCGCTCATGGAAAAATGGTTGAAAAACTTTGATAAGAAACTAAAAGTAGGATAATACAGTTGGATAAGAAAAGCCCAGGAAGATTGAAAGATAAAAAACGATAATCATGAGTTTTTAAAACAAAAACCCAACTTAGAGGATTTATTATAAATAAATTACTTAAATTTTATTCTTTTATTAATGAAAATTATAGGATACACATGTCATATCCCCATTATTCCAAGTGACAATAAATTTAGATTATTCGGTATATTTTCTTGGTTAAGTTAGTGCTTTATACATGTTCACCAACCCTCTTTGTTTTTTAGCAACTTTGTCACATGTCTAAACTAATGTTCTTAAATCACATAATTATCATATTAATCTACCATCCATTTGTTTTTAAAAACAATCATCTAAAACGAAGTTAGACAATACAAAAATAATCACAAGTTTGCGTGTTGTTAAACTCGTTGCTAAAAGAATGTTTATTTATTTATTATTTCTTGTATACTAATTTTATTCTAATAAAAATTGATACTTTAGATTCGAATGGAGTATTGGTGTTTAATAATTTTTGTAAGATGATGATCCTTAACTTAAACAATAGATTAACTAAGATAACACTGTGATTTAACAAGAAATGTGGTAGTGAAGTCGACAGAAAAGAATGAAGTCTGGGTCATATTAAAATAGGAGATAATAAAAGTATACACATTAAATTAAAGCTACATATATAAATAAGGGATATTTTTGTAAAAACCATTTAGTTGGACCATTTTTATGATTAAAACCCCAAATCGTTTTTCATTGCACAAAAACTGACTAAAAATTATCAAAATGAGGTTTCTTTAAAAAAAAGTCTTGCAACTAGATGAACCTATTGCAATCTGCTGGACAACCCTTCGTCTTTGACGAACATTCTTTCCAGCAAATTCACTCGTATGTGTGTTTATGATTGAAATTCACATTTGTTGTTGAAATCTTTGTTCAAATCTGTGTTTTTTTTTGTTGGAATTTATTTTTTAGCAAAATTTTAGTGGTTACTGATGACTTGTCGACGGTGGCCTATGACTTTCAATCGGTTACAACTGGTGATATCCCAATTCATAAGATTTTGACGGATGAGGGTGATTGGTGTTTGGTTGAAAATGTGTGTTGTTTTGTTTAGTGATCTAATAAACCAATTTCCAAATCATATTTACTATCATTGGTTACAAAATAAAAAAAAGTTTTCTAATTAAATACTTTTAAAAGAGTACATTCATAAACAAAAAAAATGTAAAAAACTTATTGTTATTTTCAAAATCGACATTTGATTTTGTTGATAGACACCACCTATAGTCCTACACTACCATTTGTTTATCCAAACTATCATATTTTTGTCTCAATTGAAACTTCAACCCATAATTACTTAGTTAAGAAACAGTTTAACTCCATTAACCTAAATACGTATATTAGCATGTCATTTGTTATACACATTAAAATTTTTTCCGCCCAAAAATCATCATTGGCTAGGCTAAAAACATAAGTCAATGCCTCCCTCATCAGCCCGGAAAAAGTCACATTCTTAATAAAATTCTGTGACTTCTTTCAATCTTTATTAAAATCATTTTGAAATTCGTCATTATTGTTATTAAATGGATGGTACAAATCCAACATATGTACACATATTTCTCTATCATAATAATTAATAGTTTATTGGGATCCCTAGTTTATTTTATGAAATCGTTACACTTAGTAAGCAATATATGCACTTTTAACATTATCATTGCCAACTTAGGGCCGATTTCTTCATGAACGATCATTACCTTGAATCGTTGCAAAACTTAGACCATGAAGCAAATGAATTCAAAGCTTCTTTCTTGCAACATTTATGGCCATTCTAAATTTCTAATTCGCTTTCTAAATTGTGCTAAATCTTAATAACCTTAGATTATTTATCAAATCGTTTTTCCTAAATATTATAGAAATGTCTAGAATAAATTAACACAATGGATCAATTCTTTCCATATAAATCAAATCCAATTGTCATCAAACACACTATGCAAATAGTTTAATATATCGCATCTACTCCGTACAGATTTCTAAATAAACACAACACCTGATTGTACTTTTTTTGTGGGATGTTGCATACTTGCATTATGCTTTCTTGAAGTGTATAAACACTACAAGAAAAATGACTTTTAATAAATAAACTATCTAATATACTGATAAATAATTGCATAGAATATATAAATTTATTTTTCTTAATGATGTAACGAACATATATGAATGATGATAACAATAACTAAAATTAACAGATCACGTATTGCATTGCAATCTATTATTTAAGTAAGTAATATATACAAATTTTGAACACATGCATGATTATTAACGTGATAAGCATGTTTTAGCGTACGTTTTTAATCAACTATCAATATTCAATAGGAATGAATATATGATCGATCTTTTATGTATCTTAGTATTTTTTTTAAATATATTTTTTAAGTATATCTAACTTGTAATGATTGAGTTAATTATAACATAAATTATAAGTACAATAATTAGTTACTTTTTAAAAAATGATATATATAATAAAGGTTGGGTCCATGCTACAAAACAAATTAATGCATTCACAAACATGAAACACTAACGAAGAAAGTGGGATCCGAATCAGACGTCAGCGAAAACGACACACAATGTTCCCTCAAGCAAAGATTTTCATTGCATTTGCAGCATTCCATTCCATTCCATGGATTCTTCAATTCATTCTTCCACAAAAGTAAATTTTAATTTTAAAAAAAAAAGTAAAAAAGATTAATTGAGAAAAACCAAAATTACAAAAAAGCACTTGCTTTTCTTCCCCCCCTCCCCCTCGATCTATTGTACTTGTACATATTCAACCCTCCATTATTATTATTTTTTTCTTTCTTTTTTTTTTTATATAAATCTCTTACATGCTCTTCTTATCAATTAGTTCAATCTTACACTTTGGGAGTTTCCACCGCTATCATCGGTGGTGTTGGTATCGGTGTGCTGATTGCAATCGTTGGGACAGCTGACGACTTGTACGCCTCGTTCTTTTGCATCTCGATATCGTTGGCTTCAACGCCATCAATCATCATCACGTTGTTGCTGTTGTTGTTGTTGTTTCCAGAATTTGTTTTTACTGGATCCATGATCTCCCCGACCAACTCTTTCTCCTTGTGTTCCTTGTATTTTCCCCATAAAACCGAGTATAGTCCAATCACTATAAGTATGGCACCCATCACACTGTAAAACGATACGTTACATAAAGTTAATAATTAATAAATCGATACAACGACTGAGTTAATTTATATCAACAATAAAGGAAAAGACGTAATTACCCTCCCATGTAGATCTTTTCAGCTAAGATAAAAGAACCCATGATTGCAACAATGATCATCATTAGAGGACTAAAAGCAGTGACAAAAACTGGCCCTCTCTTTTCCATTACTAGACCTTGCACATAGTATGCAATGCTTGATGACACAATTCCCTGTTGGATACATTGGTCAACAAGTCAGAAGAGAGAGAGAGAGAGAGGAATATTATAGAGATGTAGAGAGAGAAACTAAGAGAGAGAGAGAAAGATGCATACAGCATATGCAGCAGCAAGAAGGTTCATATCCCAGCCAATAGTCCAAACACTTGGTTTATGTTCCATTACAAAAGTCACAGCAATGGACTGTAAAGTACCAATAAAGCACACCAAACAGGTGAGAGAAAGAGGTGCTGTGTATTTCCTCATTGTCACATTCTGCAAAAAGAAGAATCAAACCAAATTAAGTACAAACCACGTTGCATGGAAGTACAACTCATTTAGCATATATAACTGTGTATTTGTATGCAATATATACCTGAACGATGAAGAAAGAAGCCCATGCAAAAGTTGCAATGATCAAAAGAATGGATCCTTTAACCCAATCTTTATCAGCAGATTCGGTTGATGCAGCGTTTTGATCGGCGTAGTGAGGGTGCACATGCTTTGTCCAAACCAACTCCACCACATTACCCTTGTAAAGTGTCATCAACATGGCTCCGGCTACGGTTACTATGGTTCCTATCACCTTTGCTTGACATCTAACCTTCTTTATGTCCAATTTCTCCATCCTTTTTTTTGCAAGAAAAAGGGTTAGTTTAATTTGTTAATTGAGATTATACGTTGAAAAAGTGTTGTATTGTTAATTAAGACGGAGTGTAGAACTGCGTATCAATCGATACCTGCACAGGACAGCCATGACGAAGGTCATTGCGGGGAGCATGTTGCTCATGGCACACGAAAAAGTTGGTGAGGTGAACTTCAGTCCGGCGTAGTAGAAGTTCTGATCAATCACTGGGCTATAAATATGAAACCAAAAAACATGTTTTAGTTTCAAAGATCGATTTCGTGTTTATTATATGGTTGTTAAAAGAAGTTGACGATAGATTAATTTAGACACATACCCAAGAAGTCCCAAGACAAACATTTGCATGAAGATTGAGAATGTGATTTTTGGCCTCAAGTTCCTACATGCAATCACAGCAAATGGTTCATGATCCGTATATAAAAAAGATCGGGGATTGATGAATTGAACGATGAACATAAATATATATATACCTCTCAAGAATGATGGCGAAAGGAGCAATTGCGACAGTGGCAAATGCGTGACGATAAACAACAAGGACATAATGGCTCATGCCGCGATTCAACGAGACTTTTGTAATGATGTTCATACCAGCGTATCCGAATTGCAAACAAATCATGGCGATGTACGGTTTCGCGGAGAGGAAAAACCTCCCAACGCATCCTAACTTTCCTTCCATATTTCTTTCTTGATTCAAATTAAACGTATAGTGGAGATTTTAGATCGATGGATTGATCGACGAGTGTTGTGTAAAAGAGAGGAAAACACTTGAAGATGGCTGTGTTTGTCCTAAGTAAAATGTTGGGGATAGACACATATTTATAGGGAGTCGAATTGAATAATTATCCAAACGTGTGACACGCGCGGGGCGAGTACGTACGTATCCATATGAATATTCTTGCTTGCTAAGTTGCTTGCTTGCTAGACGCTAGTTAGTGCATGTAGCCTATGCATGTACATATCCAATATTATATTTCTATTTAGCTTTCATATATTAATATTTCTCACTTAATTAATTATATGTAACACTTTACACCACAAGAAATATATGCTTAAAAGTTGTTATGATTAAACGTTCGTTTGTTTTTTAAATGACTAGACGTCTAATGTCTTATTACAGCTGTTTAATAAAGAGATCGTGTTAAATATATATTGACCAAATTAGAGATTAGAGACAATTAAGATATTAGATATTAAATCAAACAAGACCTAAAATCAAACAAGACCTAAGTGTGAATTGAAGGAGTGGACATGCATCTTTCTCATTTTCTCTCAAGTTACATCATTTTTTTTTATTTCCATCTTATTCGTCTTTTTGTTTTCTTATATGTAAAGTTTTGTATGTATAATAACGGCCGTTAATTGGCTAATGTATAAAATCAAAGAAATAGTTATTCTGACAATACATACAAAATGTACAGACATAAATACATATAAGAACATAGTACACGTTTACATTCAAGATGTACTTATATGCAATGCAACAGTATAGATAGTACTAATATAATTAAAATTAGACGACTTATATAAAAGGTATCATCGATATTTTTTGTAATTATATATTTCATGTAAAATACTTTTTTATATGTACGTGTTATACACATTTATGAATTGTGTAAGATCAATCGATGTTTTAATAAGTGATGTATATTACATATATAACTAATGTAACTTAATGAACATATGATAATCGACTTTTGATTTAAAATGCATCATTATAATTTATTTTAACTAGTTAAAAAGCACTTCCACTATTCTAGCATTGCTACATCTATTTTTTATTTAAATGTGATTTTAAAAAAAAAGATAAAATATTTATTGGATTGAATAATAAGATAAATGTACGTGAGAAAGAAAGCAAAGTAATATGGTATTGAAGATCACTTACCACAATATATAAATAGTTTTATCCTATTTTTTGATTCTCCTCTGAATTTGTGGGTAGATCATTTAACGTGTTGTTTGTTTTTTAAGAGACTAAAAGTCTGAAGTCCATTTCATGTCCACAGTTAGATTAAAATATCATTCCATGAGAAGATATAAATGCTCTAAAAGAGCTTATTGCAAAAAACAAACGTTTAAATTTCTTTTAGAGGATTAAAGAAAACACATCTAATTAAGGATGAATCGATCTTATACAAATGTAGCCATGTTAATGACACCGACTATCAAATATAATACTTTTTCGGTTATACAGATTCAATTCAAGACACTTTACATAAAAATTATAACTTGTATAAACATGAACCAAAGCTTCATCTTCTAAGATAAGTTGATTATCGAAAAAAGCTATAAAATATTAAAATAGTTTAGAATGATAAAATTTTCATCGAATAACATGTGAAGTAACTATCGTAAGCATTTTTATTTTATATTTTTGTGAATACATAACATAACCATTTTCATTATATGGATCTCTACGTGGCTTCAATTGGGTGAGTGAAAAGTAGTTTAGTGGAAATATAAATTGGGGGTAATGGAGATATGATGCCAAAATGGGCCCATCTTTTTAATTTAGTGGGCTGGACCCACAAACGTGGGGATGGGGCCCAGCTAACATCATCACCTTCCTAACCTAACGGCGTCGTTTCTTACACAGTTTCTTGCATTTAGGAGACTTGTCGAATATGTTTGATGTCTTGTGCCCACAATTCTTCAAACATCACTACCAAAGTTATTTTTATTCATATTTATCAAATAAACCCACTGTAAATGAATTCCTTAATAAAGTATTAATTAGTGAGAATACTAAAAACATGTGTAATACGTATTATACGAAAGTTACATCGATGGTATTAAAAGTAGGGACCGGTTTTGTTACAAGTGTAAAATGTAAATTTAACACGTTTCCTAAACTTGTACATGGCAAAATTAGGTTTTTTCTTAGGTATTCTTTTGTCTAAAAGTATCACTAGCGAAAAAAGACATTGTTAAAGACTTATTTGTTTTCGGGTAGTGTAATCCAAATTTTTTGTAAACTATTTGCGGGTTGTGATCTTTCTTACCTTTTACGTGGGTACGTACGTTATAATCAGATGGGAGAAACGAAACGAAAAGAAAAGTAAACGAAAAGTTCATGACTTGGAAGTAACCAGAGATGGTTGTGGTTTTGATTTTAAAAAAGTATACAATTGATTTTATATATGACTCCATTTTCTCTTTAAATGAGTTTCACTTATTTGTGCCTTAATATCTTTATTTCACATTTAGTAAAAACAACATTATATTTAATTTATATAAAAAGTAGAGTGCAAATTAATAATCATATACTTGTTTCGATGTTAGAAAGTACCTATAATTAGTTTTTTTTTTTTTTTGTTTAGGTTTTGGATTTTTTATTATAATTTTCTTGAATTATTATGTTGAAGACAACATCGTTAATTTGTACCTATAATTAACATAATATATATATATATATACTTTTTAAAAAAAAAAATAATAATGAAAATAAAAAGAAGAGGGCAATGGCAATTGCCAATAATAAAGCAATAAAAAAACTTTAATAAAAAAAGGAGTGTTGAACTCAATAGTTGTGGATTACAAGGCATGCAATTGCACCCTTTGAACACAAAATCAAGTGAATGCTTTTACATAAATTGACATGAAAGAACATAGCGACAAAACGCTCTTAATTATGTGATTTGGAAAACTCAATGAATGAATTTTACGTCATCAACCTCTTTCAATTATCCAAATTATTCAACACAATTTATACTATCAATTTTCAAAAACAATAATATTAAAAGGGCACCCTAGCTAAGTTTCGTCCAATTGTGTTCCATTTCTTGATAAATTGCTATATATAGCAACTTCAGTTTTGCTTATTTTTCTTTATTGTATTTTAAATTTTAGTTTGATGTATTTATTCGGATGACATAATTAATAATATTCTATTTTTGGAATAAAGATTTATAAAATCATAAATTTAGGTATTATATAAGATAGTATGCAGGCATGTATTTAAATAATTGTACATAATTACAAGTCATTTACATATCATACATCATCATCATATTTATAAAAAATTTAAATTTAAATTAACATTATTTTTTATTATACCAATTTTGGTTAAAATTTTAGCATTATTAGTCAATTATATCAATAGAAATCCAAACACTAAATGTGCTTTTAATATACTATGTTGTATTTATCATTTGTTATTAAATGTGCTTTTAATATAATAAATTGTATTTATCATTTGTACTTAAACATGAAGGTGACACGTGGCATTCAGGTGTTTTCCTTTATATTATATATACGTATTTGTGTGTGTGTGTAGAAATATGATCAAATAAGAAATTAAATATTTGTGAGAAACGTGAGAAATATTGAATAAAAAAAACAAATATGTTGAATCATTTTGTTATTTCATGATTCAATAAAAAATGTTGTATCAAAGGAAGACACACTAGAAAATATTATAAAAAAGGATGAAATTCAAAAATTTATGGTCAAATATGCTTTTTTTTATTTTTTACAAATTTTGAACTTCTCATCAGAAATTTAAAGGTGTAATATGCAAGAAAATATACATTTATGAATGTTCAAAAGTGTAATATACATTTATGAAAATATACCTATATATATGCTAATGGCACACCCCTCTCCACCAACTAAGGGGTATGAGCAGGGGTGTTCAATTCAGAAATATGAAATACCAGATAGTGATTTTATAATATCTGAATCCGAAAATTCATGTTTTTTAAAAATTAAATCATATATTAAAAAATCTTAGTACAAATTTACATATCCAAATTCATATTAAAGATATTTATATCACATACTAAATATATCCGTAACCATTTTATTCAAAACGAGAAAATTAAAATAAAAAAAACTAAAATATTAGTTAATAAATCTTAGTATCAAGATAAAACTAAAAAATATACATTAAAATAAAACTATAAACTCAATATTATGTAAATAATCAATGCTAAGATATATAAAATTTAAAATTTTTTTAAAGATTTTCGGATACCAAAAATTTAGAATTTCATTATCTGAATCCGAAATTTCGTATAGTTTCGGATCAGATTTTTGAATTTTTAGTTGGATGTTCAGATTCGAATTTTTATGAACATCATTAGGTATGAGTGATGAGAAAGAAAATTTATAGTAGAGGTTGGATGAGAAAAAAAAAAAGAAAAGAAAAATATGAGTGTCAATATCAAATCATAAAGAGGATGCACATTACACCAATAGTAGAGAGGGGGAAGAGTGTGTGTGTATGTGAATAGAAATCTCCACACACACACACATTGTTGAGTTATAAAACATATTTAGATATGAAACACGAAATGACACGTAATTAATTCGTGTGACATAACTCGAATTTAACAGTGACACCAGAAAACAAGAATTTTTATCATAGGATGTTAATTCAACAACATATCCAAATATATTTAGGGCCACTAAATTACTAATCAATAGTCGTAATTGATGCCGAACTAGACTCCTCCTTGTTGAGTTTCTAGTTGACAAATTATTTACTGTATCATCAATTTTATTACCGACTTCTCTAAATAACCAATCTTTAGTACAAATGAGTGTCTCCGTAATGTCGGGTTTAAGGGAGCTATGATATTGATCAAGAACCTTAAATATGATAATTTCAAAAGCATAAAAACAAAGTAACATACCAATTTTGCACATGTTTTCGTGTAGAATACGTGAAACCGTGTCACACGAGTTTTATACATGTTTATACTGGTAAATTCGTGTTTGACTCGTATAAGACACGAAACACGAATTTGCAATTCATGTCGACGTGAATAAACATGAAACATGGATTTGTGAAACCCATACATGAAAATACGTACGCATTATAATCGTAAATTGTATCGAATTGCCAGGTGGAATGGAGTCTTATATAAAAGAAGAGTACCGGAGTCCAATATTAAATGGACATATTCACAATAAAAGATTTTATTTCATGTAAAAATACGAGATATACATGCCAATTAAATTAACCATATAATGATTGTGCGTGCAAATACATGTGTTGTTTTTTTGGATTTATATTTTTATGGAATGAAAAGATATATGGGTGTTAACTTTTGTCCCAAGGTCGGCAGATTTGTATTCCTATGCAAATTAAGATGTGAATCATATTTTTAAAGTTGTAAAAATAATTATAATTTTATCAAAAAAGAAAATAAAAAAAATTCTAAAATACCATATATTTAACCTTTGGAATCCACTCATAAGAATCATGGCAAGTGGGCATATTTCTGGTAGAGAAAGAATTACCCAGCAACTACTATATACTATAATTAATAAATAAAAAAAAGGAATAATTCTAAAGCATTGTATTGAAACTCAAAGATTTAGATTAATAATTTAATTCCTTAATTTGTATAAAAAAAATATAAAAATAAATATAATTACGAAGAGAATAAATAAAAATAATTTACATTTATTTTAAACAACGTACTAATTATCATAACTAGCTTGCATGAATTTAAAGATCGATTTATTGATTAACTAAAAATTATATCGAATGTGAATGTGAAGTTAAAGGTTTAACTGTTTTTTTTTCAAACGAATTTGTATATATGGTGATCGATAGAAAGGAATAATAAGTTGCAGAATATTCTTTACAATGACGTTTGAAATTTTTGATGTGATGTTAATATGATATCGTTGGATCGTTTCATTTAAAGATGCTTGTTAGATGTTACACATGTATCTACTTAGATCAAAGAATCGAATATGATGCTAAAACAAAATTAAATCACTTATCACATTGAAATGTGATAAGAAGTATCAGTCGTATTTAATCTTTTTCATGCTTAAAATTACTGTTTTTTATTATATTTTAATTTTGAATTTGGCAAGCAATATCAACTATATAATTAAATGTTGCATGGCTAGTTGTTTTCCAAAAAAAGGTATTTGGTTGATGATTTTTTTGTGTATGTTTAAAGTAAGTTATGTGGTCTCCGCGCGTTGCGACAGATGTATAACTATGAATTTTTATACTTAAATAGATACAGTTTAAACGATTAAATTATACTTTATTTATAAATTAATTAATAATAATAATTTAACGTAAAAGATAAAAAAATTCTTAAAAAATTATACTAACTAAAATTAAAAAATAAATTAAATAAAATGAATAGATTGGAGAAAAAACTAATCACCAACCAAATTATACATACTTACACACACACACACATATATAAAAGCACATGACCGTTTATCATCCATCGTAGTTTTTATGGTCAAGTGTCATTTTGATCATTCAACATTTAGATTTTTTTTTATTTAGCCATTAAACTATTTTTTGTCCCGATTTAGCCACTAAACTTTTTTTTTACCGATTTAGCCACTGAAAAATGTCCCGATTTAGCCACTAAACTATCATTTTTTGAACCAATTTAACCATTAGTTTTATTCATTTTCCCTAAAATAGAACGCTAAACTAAAGTTTAGTGGCTAAATCATGACAAAAAATAATTTAGTGGCTAAATGAGACAAATTTTGAAAGTTAAATAGTCAAAATGATACTTAACCATAGTTTTTACAATAAACAAAAGTTATGATTTATAATCGAAAATGACGATAAACTAATAATATGGTAAAACAAAATATTTTCTTAAATTTTTTTATTGATGTGGTCAATATTTGAAATAATAATTTTATTGATAAAATTTATTTAATAAACTAAACATTACAAACAAATTAGAATTAATCAAACATTATGTTAAACTGAATATAAAATTAATCACAAAGATACCGAAATAAGACATTCTTAAAACATTAAAATTATTATAAACCAAAATTTATTATAACCAAAATAAATCTTATTTTCAAAATGTCTAAGAATTAATTAGTATTTAAATATATTAAATTTTAAATCAAAAAAATATAAGAACATGAAACATATACATTATATAATTTACATATAAATAATAATAAAATATGTATAAACACACTTTAGCAAACCACACCATTAAATAGTGTTTAACAAAAGCTTCTTGTAGTGCATTTTAGCACAATAAAATATAATTAATACTTAGATCTAGGCATGGCAAAAAAAACCCAACCCCGACGGGGAACCCGTAACTCGACCCCGATTTGACCGTGGAATCCCCGAGTTGACCGGGGATGGGGACGGGGACGGGGAATCCCCGATTTAAAATAATGGGGATGGGGCGGGGATGGGAGACACTTTAATCCCCGACCCCAAACCCGACCCCGGTTATAAATTATGTTTTAATATAAATTATTATATATATTTAACTTTACAATGTAAATTATTCATTACATTTTATATAATATATTAAATATCATTGTATATGGCTTTTCTATAGTTTGAAATACTATTGTTATTTTTCATTTCATTGGTTTTATAAATGTTTTGCATCCATTTTTTTGTTTTAGTTTTATTACAAATTATAGGTTATATATGTAGATACCTCAAATATGTTTGAATTAATTTTTTTTAATGTTTATTTACATATATTTTTATACTAAATTACTATTTATAGTTTAAATTTCAATAATCTTTAGGAGCTTGAAAAACCCGATTTCCCGACGGGGATCCCGATCCCCGATTGGGACGGGGATGGGAATAGGAACTCATTCCCCGACGGGGATGGGGCCGGGGATGGGGGAGAGGATTATGAAGCGGGGATGGGGACGGGAACTGAGATCCCCGCCCCGTCCCGCCCCATTGCCATCCCTACTTAGATCTCCAATTCTAGCACATTTTAGCAAATCTTATTTATAAATTATTTTTCTTTGTTGATGTGAGAGGAACAAAATAGCAAAACCCACTTATGAATAGTGATTTCAATAGTGAGCAATGTATAAAGGTGTAATTTGTCATTATTTCTATTGGATACATCTTCTCAAATTGAGTAAGTGTTTATTAATTATAACAAATGAGTTTGCGCGCTGCAGCGATATCATAACTAAACAATAGATACCAATAATACGATCATAATGATATATTTGAATTTTTATAGAATATAATATTAAATGTTATAACAAAAAACATAACAATTATACATCATATATAAAATAATATATAAATCGGTTAGGTACATGCCTGTTTGACTAATGAAAATAGTTCTGACGTTAATAAATTTTATATCGAAATCTAAACAAAAAATAATGCTATCATAATGAATATATTCGAATTTCTATAAACCATAATATAACAAAAATGTCATATGTTATATATAAATTGATATTTCTAACGAAGCAAATGTGACGACAAAATAAAAGATAATGAATTTTTTTCATCAATAGAGTTTTCAAGAAAAATTGTCGAACCTGAGTAGGCTCTTTTAATCTTTGATCCGATCTTTGTGAAAACAAAATCGAGTTCAAATAAATTCTTGAAATAAAACCACATTTTAAAAATTATAATGAAGAAAATGTGACAAGCAATAAATTAACAAAGAATAGAATATATTTCCTCAATATAGTTTTGACATCATTCTTTCTATGCCTTCACATGTAATACGTCAATAATATTTTTATATGAAAAATAAAATAAAGTTATCAAAATAATAATAAAATTAAGAATTAGAACAAAACAATTATAAATATGTGACATGTTAGGGAGTTGAAGTGTCATGACAACTTTACTATCACTAAAAGAATAGACAACAATGGAAGCCGAACACGGAACCAAACACCAAGAAGTCTAAAGCTCTAGCTGACCGCTCCACAGTCCACACAAGTACTTGTTAATATAGTGAGAAACACAATAATTATATGTAACAAATTTAAGCTGCCTGGCATAGTAATTTTCTTTCATAATTATTTTTTTTGAGGCATATAATTTTATTGTATAAACTACGAAAAAAAATATAGACAATAGAAAATATCAGTATATATCATTTGGAAGAAAAACCACACCAACATGCACGACCACCCTTGAAGTAGAATCAAACCTAGAAAATAGAGAGGACCTAAAGCTAGATTAAAGTCAACAAACAACCATCCAAAATCATCAATTGCAAATCTCAACCCCAAAAAAGGAATCTTAAAGTTAAACAAACCAAACACATGCAACCCCATAACTCAGGGAGTTAGGGATGACAAAAGATACCAAACGTGTTGAAGAAAATCTAAAATTGATTAAAATGGGGAGAGTTTTCGATCTCCAAACCCCGATTATCTTAAACGATGATGTGATTTATGGAACTCGTCCCGATAACTCGATTAAAGCATCGATTAAATATCTGTTTACTTTTTCTTAATACTAAGTATGTTATTTATATTTTAGATTATATGTATCTTGTTATTATATTCGTATCATATATTAATAAGTATTTAATTTGTTTGTACACATATGTATAATTGTTAGTCAATTATATAATTGTTTTGTTCATAAATTTATTCATTTTTGTATCCGTTTATGGTTTGACTCATTATAAATTAGTTCGTTATATGCCAAAACTGATAGAAATAACAAAATTTAGATAAAGAAACATATCATTGTCAGATCACAATACTTAATTAATAAATGATCCATGCATGATAGAATTTGAATGTCATCCAAAAATACTTATGGAGGATATGATTCAAAAACTTCAATCATTTCTGCATTTCCAAATAATCTTGTTGATAAATCACTGCATGGGCTCAGACAAGTTTCAAAGGTTGTTAGCTAGCTACCATGACAAGTTTCCAAATAATCTTGTTGATAAACCATTTTATGTCATTAGATGTATGTACTATGCATTTTTAAACTCTTTAAAACTTATACAATGGTATGTGTTTTTCAAAAAAAAATATGTATGCATTTTACTTAAATATATGTTATACAAATACAAATATACAATGATATGTTGTGTTTTTATTATTTAAATTTCTAGTATTTATGTTTTAAATATGTAGTAGTAATGTTTTAAAAATATTTATAAACTAATATATATATATATATATATATATATATATATTTATTATGTGTTTATGTTAATTAATTTGTTAAATAATTATGTTAAAGTTATTCATATAATTGCTAAATATTTTTTTCTTGTTAATTGTTAAATAATTATGTATAATATATATAATATAGACATAGACAAATAAAAGTTAATAAATAAAATAAAATTTAAAGTAAATAAAAACTAGAAAATATTAAAATAGAGAATTAAAATAGAATATATTAAAACTATAAAAAAAAATATTAAATTAGATAATATTACATCATGTAAAATGAAAATTAACATAAGACTAAATTATATAAAACATATATTATTATTTATATCAATTAGTGTTATTATTAATTAAAAATAACATAAGGCTAAATTATATATCAATTACTATTATTATAACGTAGTACTTAAAGTTATTATTTTAAAGTATCATCAAAGTAAAATGTATTATATTAGATAGTTTTACTAATAATACGTACACTATTCTAAAGTATTATAAATTAAATATATAATGATGTGTATAGTAATAAGTATCACATATACACACATAATAAATTAATCTTACTAACACATATATTATTTTAAAGTTTTAAAAAGTTACAACATATATGACACACACACACACACACATATATCTATTAGTGTTATTAACACATATATTACTTTAAAGTATCAAAAAGTTACAACATATATTAATATGTATCAAAAAGGCATCTTTAATTTTTCTCAGTTATTTTTTGCAACGACTTTAGACACTTTTTGAGACGACAAGTCGTCTCAGATGGTCAACTTTTTGCGACGACTTTCGACACCTTTTGTGATGACTTGTCGTCTCAGTAGGTCACTTTTTGCAACGACAGTTGTCGTCGCTGTAGATTTTTTAATTATATTTTATAGCTTTTTAACGATAATATTTTGCGACGACATGATGACATGACACAATTTTTGTTGACTTTCAGTCGTGGCAAAACAGTTACATTTGTCGTCGCAAAAAGTCATTTGATACAAGTTTATTGCGATGACTCTTTTGCGACAGTAGGCTTTTTGAGACGGCATTTGCATTTTTTGAGATGACTTTTGTAATCGCAAAAAGTCTATTTTCTTGTAGTGATGACCTAAAGGTCTGCAGTCTTCGTATACGCGGGCAGACGATGCGGGAAGACATTTGCAGACGCGGACAGACGAAAAAGAACGCATTTTCATATAAAATTCCGCATCTCCAAGTTCGCAGACATAAGATGTTCGAAGATTTTCAAAAAAAAAAATTAAACATGTCCTTAGACTACAATCATCAGGACATTTCTAATTTCAATCAACAAATAAATAATTAATGAGAAAGGGAAATGACACAAAAGCTATATCAATTAATTTGTAGTGTCATGTTCCATTTCTGAAGAAGTGTTGGTTCACTAAAATATTAATCAACAGAACAGTAGCAGGCTAGCAGCATGATTGATCCATTATAATATATATGTGTGTGTGTGTGACGAATACCTCATCATAAAAAAGAGCTGCAAAGTCACCACCTTCCTCTACCTTAGCCATATTGTACTTGTACTCAAACCCTGTTAGTACGTTGTTACTACCCTATTTAACCAAGCATTCTTATTTTCTTGCCCCTTTTTTTTTCAATAAATTTGCCCCAGGCCGGCCGGCCCTCTTCTTTGATTTTAATTATGGAAACAAAATGATGTGTACCACTTCACAAAGATGCAACAATGTGAACCACATTACACAGTGCGCGTCCTTCCGCCCTCACCTACACCTACCTTGCTTGGTTACTTACAATTATATATATACGAATATCGTTTCATGTAGATCAATTTATTTTAATTAATTTCTTGATCGAAACGCTTAATTCATTAAATTAAGGAAGAAAGTTTGATCTGCACGTACGCTTTCTTGAAATTAAAAGGTTTCTTAATTTATTTTCAAAACCAAAAATTACGTACTGAAAGCAACAGGCAACTAGCAAGCAAGTAGCTAGCTACGTACACACTTGAGGAAGAAACATGACCAAGTGGAAACATACACACAAGAGGATGCAGATCAAACAAATGGGTATCTAATCATCCACCAATTACTAACACCTTAACATTTTATCATGTGTATCCCGACATCTCATGCAACCTATGTCCCCATCAACAACCTTCGGTCTGCTCTAATATTTCGTCCCCAAATCATTAGCTAAACATCCATATCCATCTCGATCCGACGATTACGTAATTAATCTGTGGGACCATTTTCATGGTATCCGTGGCCTTTGGAAAGCTTTAATTTTTCTGTATTTTGTTTTCTCCAAAAATACACAAAATGTTGCCATTCTATCTTTTTAAAAAGTACAGTAGTCATTTGATGGTAAATTAAGGTGAGAATGTGGAGAAAACAATCAATATATAATGAGAATCCAGTTGAAAGATTGAATTGAAGAAAGAAGGGGACAATATATATATATGTATGAGACATAAGGATCACTAAGAGGGTCTACCGCGGTCTGTCAAAGCTGCTTACTACAAATCAATGATTCGATCTGTAGATCGATAATCAAGATCTTGTCACAAGTCAAATTGGCCGGGCTAGCTCTGAATGCAGTTACTATGAACAAAAGTTTAATCAAATAATTGAAAACAAAGATTTATATCGCATGAGGAATAAAAAGTAATGAGTCATATTGACAAGTCTCAAAAAGTTACAAACATTCAAACCAATAATTATATCTAACTTCCAATCAAGGATATATATATAACCCTAAACATGTGTTGGTATTTTGTGTCGATCATGGCCGGCCATCATCAACATATATACATAACATACTTTAATTTTGATTCTACTGATCGAAAAGAAGTTTAATTGTATATAGATTTGTTCGAAAAGACACTCTCGATCTTAAGAGAGATAATGCCAATTAATGTCGCTAATCATTTGATTACCGTGATCTTGTTCTTTGATCATATACTTGATTTGAACTTTGACATAACTCGAAATAGATTGACTAGTTTATGGGCAATTTGACATCATTAATATCTACGTTTGTGGTTGTTAAAATATTAACTAAGGATGTGATGCATTTCTTAATTAGCTTGTTTAAGTTGCTACCTAGGTTTATGGCTATATGACTAAGCACAAATGAGTGTACGTCTCCATAATGATTTCAAAAGCATAAAAAAACATAATATATAACATACCAATTGTGTACGTCTTTTCGTGTCAGATATGTGTTGTCGTGTCATTTGGATTTTGTATGTGTCTTATACGTGTTTACACAGGTAAATTCGTGTTTGACCAGTATAGATTACGAAACTCGAATTTGCAAACTAATCAAATTAACAGTAACTTAATTTGGTCGACTCCTCCCTTAAACAACACAATTTACTAATTATTTTTTAAATTAATTTATTTATTAATGGCATTTAAAATTAGATGAGGACAAGGCATATGATTGGCGAAGTTGGTAACCCGAATAGAAAATATTAAGAGATCGATCGAATAAGCCAAGGGCCACTACTCCAAGAACATGAAAAATTAACTCCAAAATATTGGTGTTTCTTCAAAGTCGTACAATGAATCATGCACTCAGATTTATATGAAATTTCCCTTTTTCAAACTTTGACTCGATTCCTCACACTTTTCGATCCTCCACTTCATCAACCCTTTCGTAATTTAAATCGAAAAGTATTATATCCAGCTGTTTTATAAAATAAACACTCAGTAGTATTATTCATTGATGGTCGAACCGAATTGGAAACAAATTTTGGATGATTAACAAAACATATCAAATCGAGAATTTGATGAATCTAAACCTAAACCGAATGTGACTTGTTAACCGGTTTTTTTTATTTGGTTAACCCATTAATTAATAGTTTTCTAAGTAATAACACAGACAAAGTGGTGTTGGGAAGCCATAATTTGGACATCAGTGTACAAAATATAGGGTTCAAAGAATAAGTTGGTAGAATGGTGCACTTCTCCTGGATATGGTAATATGTGGTATTTGGGAATATATATATATATATATATATATATATATATATATATATATATATATATATATATATATATATATATATATATATGGTCAGGTTCTATGGGGCACCTGTATGCATTGTACACTTTGGGAACCTGTATGCACCGTTAGATCTTGAATTTTAATGGTTCAGATTGTATGGCAAAAGGGTAATTAACTTGAAAATGGGTGCACGGGTGCATAACTTCTCGCGCGCGGAAGGGCAAAATCGGAAGATGCTTTAATTCAGAAAATATTCTATCCGAATCTAAACAAACATGATGCATCTTCATCCAATTTATTGGATTCGTCTTCAAACACGATGCATCCTCATCCAATTCTATTTCAAACATGATGCATTTCGATCATATTCATCCTCGTCTTTGTTCCATCATTATGCATTCGTGATGCATTTCGGCCATATTCATCCTCGTTTTTGTTCCATCATTATGCATCACCAAAATCGTGATGCATTTCGACATTTAAACGTAGATTTATGGGAAGGTGGTTGATCATTTTATTTAGTTTCCTAAATAAATGATAAATATTAAATTAAAATTTTATAATTTAACAATATATTATTAAGCAATCCCAAAATACCCTTAATGCACCCTTTATAAACAAGCAATGCATTTTTGGTTCCCATTTGGTTCCCGATGCATATGGTGCCCCATAGAACCTCAATATATATATATATATATATATATATATATATATATATATATATATATATATATATATATATATATATATATATATAGATTTAGGTTCAAGTGAGTACCACCCATTATGCAGCGCACCAGAAGGTACCACCCTTAAAAGTAATTTTTTTGAAAAATTTTTTCATGAACATGTTTTAATTAACATTACACAGATCATATGTGAATTTCACGCAAATCCGAACACTCCAAGTGCATGAAAACACACATCACATAAATGCGTGTTCACATATGTTCAAAATTATATAAGTGTGTGTTCACATCAATTTTTAGGAGCTAGGAGATGTGAATGTATGTAAAATTTACATATGATCTTCATAATGTTAATTAAAACATGTTTATGAAAAAAAAATTTAAAAAAAGTTTTTTTAAAGGTGATACCTTCTGGTGCGCTGCATAATGGGTGGTACTCTCTCGAACCATATTCTATATATATATATATATATATATATATATATATATATATATATATATATATATATATATATCCTCGTTTCAGTTGTAATTAATGGGTCGATTTTGTTGTGCATTGCTCTTGGAGATAGTAGTTCGGTTTAAAGTACACGTGGTTTCATATTGCAGCATCTTCGATTTCATTCTTATGCTATTAATTACTTAACTTTGATCTAAGTGACATGTTCTCATTCTAAGTTGCTGATTACTGTTGTTTTATCTTTCTTATGGTTTTTTTGCTGCTTGCAGCAAGTTTTCTTTCATTTGTGTTGATGTCTTTTTACATTATTAATATAATTGTTTCTCAAAAAACACAAAAATCATGTTTCTCGATTAATTAGATTGAGTACCAAATATCAGTGGCGGACCTAGCCACCGAAGGGACCGGTTGCACAAAATTTCATCGCGTTCACGATTCGATAATTAAAATGATTATTTTAGTCGGGTCGGGCCAACACATGGATATTCATAATTAAAAAATATATATTCTTAAAATAACATATAAAATAATAGATAATGCATTAAAATACAACTATTAAGAAATATAAGTTTTTAAGTTAAGAAGTTAACTCTTAGAAAGTCACAATTGCTCTCTTCGACTTTTCATCTTTTGGAATCGATCAATAACGGCTTCATTTGTCACCATGAAAAATACTTCACGTTCAACCGCACAAATCAGAGCACCGTTCAAAAATTCATCACTAAACTTAACTTCAATAATCATCTTTATCAACTTCATCTTAGATAAGCATCTTTCAACAGTGGCGGTTGCAACGGGCAAAACTAAACTTAAATTCAATAATCATTATTTGAGTTGGGCTTTTATTTTATAAATTATTATTGGGTTTAAAATTGGGCTAAAATAAAATTGGATTTAAAAATGATATTGGGTTGGGTTGTTAATGGTTTAAAAATTAGTATTTGATTTATTGGGTTTTAATTTTAAAAATATAATTGGAATTTGTTGATTTATTGATTTAATGTATTAATTATTTAGTCAATCAATTTTTTTATGCATCAAAATTCTTTTAATAAAGTTGCACACACACACATATATATTTTTTGAATACTATAGGTTGCACAAATAAATTTCGCCGGTTGCACATATAAAATTTTAAAAAAAATTTCACTACGAAACGAAGTTATTTGGGAGGGGACCCGTTGCACGTGCTACCCCCTTAATACATAGGTCCGCCCCTGGTACCAATTATTCATATATATGTTACTTTTAATTTAATTTATTCATTCATATAAATGCTACGTTACCTTACATTGCATATAAGTTACCAATTAAATGTTCCAGCGCTCTTCTTTTAGTAATAATATATGTTTGCATAAGATCTATATTATGTATTATTTTTCAAATATTAACACATTCTTTTATCCTGTTTTAATATAATAATAATATATAACGAAATCGTTCAACCAATGTGAAAAATATTATATATTTTCATTTTCTCATTAATAACTCACAATAAAGTTGTATCTAGCTGATTGGAATTTAAATTAATTTTACAACTTAATAAATAGTAAATATACTTATGTTCAATGAACAACACTAATCTATACTATTAAACGGATAACCAATATGTCACGTGTCATGTTCTTCTCTGATTAATCATGTGTCGCTCTCTCCTTTTACCACTTCATTTACTAAATTTACTTTATATTCTAAAGCAAATCAAATCTATCCAAATCTAATATAATTAATTGAATAATTAACTAACTAAATCTAAACAAACTCTATTATTATTATAGTTATTATATTATAAATATTTAAAAATATTTATTTTTAAAATCAACTAATGTAATACATGGGTATTAACCTGGTATTATGTATATAGTACTACTACACGTATGTGTTTTTATATTTATTCTTGTATCCTACAACAACAATACCAATAATAACAATATATAATCAATCAACTAATAGCAATATAATTATAAGCACGGGTGGATTCATGTTATAGATTTAGGGGTCAAACGTCTCTAATAAATTCCCCATGTGTTATATATTGTGTCAAAAACGTTTTGGTCCCTTTTTTATATAAAGAACCGGACTCTATTCTTTTAAAAAAAACACAAAGGGTCTTGTTTTCTACAAAATTTTAATAAATAAACGTACTTGATATTGAATCTCTTATACATTATTTGTAATAGTGAAATGGGCTATATCAATTTTATTTGTAGATCGATCCAATTTCAAATATTGTACAAAATTATAAACAAAATGCAATATAACTATATATTATCTTAAGATATGTAAATTACTCATATGTTACATGTAGGTAACTAGTTCAAGCCCCAAAGTAATCAATCTAAATACGTTGAAGTATGTAAAAACCAATTTTAATTTGTTTGTATAAAAAACATTAAAACTAATTAATTAAAGTAGTAGTCTTTACGGTATTGTCCAATTACACTTCCCACACTCTTCTAACTCCTTTTATAATTCCTCATTGATTGATCAATTTGAAAATGTCATAATTTCTTTTTACAAAAAAAAACAAAAACAAGAAACCCAATCAAACATATTTCAAGGTGTCATTTTTTAGCACAAAAGGGTTCCTTATCTACACTTTTTACACTTCTTTTTTTTATGTTTCTTGATCATATAATGACACTATATGTACCTAAAAGATTCATCGAAGTTTGACCAAAAGATTCATTGAAATTCGACCAAAAGATTCATTCCTTCTCGGATGTGCATCTTTAAATTCAATCATGCTATGTAATTGCTACCTTTTCTAGCTTTTAATTTGTCTGCTTTACATCTTTTTCAAGAAACTAATAAAACTATAAAAATGTTATTACTTTTATTTGAAAGCAAAGTTAAAAGACTCCCAATCAATGTTCAGTGTTTTATTATTTTCTATAAGAAAGATGACATTTTTCATTATCAAATTCAAGAGGGACAAGTCATTGTAGATTTTCTTTCTTTTAAAAGTATCTTATATTTTATTATTAATTTAAATTTAGCTAAAATAGAAAGCATTAATGAATAACAAGAATTTTAAATTGGTACCAAAGTTAAATCAATCAGAGAAAAGAAATATTAAAAGTATTTTATTTGGTACAATTTAATCAATGCTAGGAAAAACAAAAACAAAATGGCCCATGCAGTTTGACCGTGACACACATATAGTCTTGATCATGAAGGCATTTTAAATAATCGAGAGTACTGAACGCATCGTTTTACATATATTTTTTACATAAAAATGTATAAACCAAAATTATAAGAATTTTATCAAAATAATCATACTTTTATACATTAAGATTCAAAAAATAAATCTTTTGAATGGTTGTAAAAAATCATATGAATGATGTAAATGATTATTCATTTGGATGACCATTCACATATATATAGATTACCATTCACAAAATTTCTAAGGACCTAAACTTGGTGGATGTATTCTAAATTCACATATTATACATGTAACATTGATTTAAACATGCATGATTGTAAAAAAAAAAATTAAAAGAAAAGATTTTAAGGGTGTCACCTTAGTGTGTACTCGATTTTCAATGGTATCTTTTTGAACCTAAGTAAAAAAAATTACAAAAAAAAAATAAAAAATTATCATGTTATCTTTATTGATAATTCTTAAATTTTATGTTACGTTGCTCGTCATTTTGCCCTTAAAAAAAGTTTAACACAATATTATAAGATCCAGTGGATAAACAACGTGTGCCAACAAATAAAAGTATTACGTTTCGTGGGCAGAATCTTTTCCTAAACAATTAAACATATGTTGGGAACTCACTCACATACGTATACATATGTTTGATAGTTTACTTAACAAGATGTCTGCACAGTTAGGGACATATGAGTTCGGTCTGGAATCAGAACGAAGCAAAATACTCGAGAAGAAAATACCAAAATGTTAGAACCAAGAACAAGACTGAATTATACTAATCTGTTCTGGATCCGATTTTTTCTGTACTTTTATAAATAAAAAAAGCAAAATCAAACCGGAACGACCCAATCAAGAAAGAGTTCAAAAGAATATCTGGTCTAATTCCGGTAAAATGGAGTATTGATGTTCAAATTAATCGAGTTGGTCGTGGGAGTAATTGATGAGGTCGATTGAGATTGAATTTATCTCATAGTTTTATTTATCTAGCAATATATAATATCCAATCATTCATTCATTTTTCGTATTATAAATTATTAATTTGTGGATAACTTTTGGTTATAATGTTTTACACACAGATGTTAAGAACACACATAAGTCATAAGATAAGTAATAATTCTTACGTGTAATCTTTATTAATGCATTGATGTTTGGTGATTGCACGAATGGGTTTTATAAATATATATACATACATACTTTAATAAATAGATTCAACCCTAACTTTAAGGTGTGCATGGACCATAATTAATATATAGTGAGTAATGAGTTATCACCATAAAGTTACCACTTTAATTAGCTTTCTTTTTTGTAATTTTCATCATCTTATATTCATTTAAAATTTCTTATTTCATTCTCCCTATAACTAAAATTTCTTTCAAGTATAATGTAAAATGAAGTTTTATATGTTTATCAATTACAAGTCTTTATTAAGTTGTTTTTGTTCAAAATCAAGGTTGGGATGGAATACGAAATAGAAATCACAATCAAGACTTGGATATTCTTGAGATCGTGTCGGAAACTTTCCGATATCAATAATTCGTGTGCAACCGAGTATCCAAACTTTGGTACATGATAATACATATGAAAATTGTACTAATTACAAATTAATAGAATCTGATTTTATATATATATAGGGGTGGGTTCAATGGAGAATCTTATGCATCGAAGAACCTTGGAGAACCACAATACATCGCTATAAAATTGAAATGTATCACGTAGAAATCGATGCATCACGTGGAAATAATGATGCATTATGAGGGAATTGTGATCCATTGAACCCACCTCTATATATATATATATACATATATATATATACATATATGTATATATATATATATATATATATATATATATATATATATATATATATATATATATATATATATATATATATATATATATATATATATATATATATATATATATGGGTGAGTTCAATGGAAAACCACTATCCACTTGAAAACTATGAAAACCTATGCACACCGTCCGATTTGGTGCATTTCATGAAAAACGCGGTGGCATGATCGTAAATAAGGTGATGCATCACGCGGGATTTAATGTAACGACCCGAATTTTATATAATTGATAATATATATTTATTGAAATGAAATACGATTCGAGATATTAAATTTAATTTCATTTCCACATAAATGAATGTTTGAGTAGGAATGTTATGAATATATGTCTTGAATATGTAAAAAGGACTTTAAAAGAAATTCAAATAATTCTAGGGTTTGGTTGGTAAATATGTGGAAGTCAAGGGTTGAAAAGGAAAAGGAGAAAATATCCTCCTTTTCCCTTGCTTTATACATACGCAGACACACACACAAGGTGTGTGTGTGTTCACTTTTTCCATCTTTCAAAATAGAGAGAAAAGGAAGAAAAGAGAAGAAGAAGAAGAACCCAAAATCAAACTTTTGTTGAAGATTCTTGTTGTTTTCGAAAGATCCAAGAGGTACCACTCTTATTTATGAATCTTATTATTTTATCTTCTTCTCCTCTCCATCTTCATTTGAAGAAGATGAGAAACCCAAATGGGTTTTTATGAATAGCATGAAGAAATCTTTAGATCTTGAAGGATAATGATGAAACGTAGTTAGAATCATCATTTTTAAACATAATATGCAAGTTTTATGGATTTTGATGGGTTTTAGCTCAAAAACCCGAAAATGGAGTTCATGAACTCTTGATGATTAAAAAGGAATAAAATGTTGTTTTTGACCGCTTAAAATGTGTTATAAAGAGTATATATATGTTTGGGAATGACCCCAAACCGTTTGTAATAAATATGAAAAGTTGTGGTAGTTTTGAGCATTAAATTCGAAGGGGCAAAAGTGCAGTCTTGGGATCCGAATTCGGATGGGTGGTCCCTGACCCGAATTCGGACCGTACTTCGGTGATCCGAAATTATGTTGGTCCCCGATCCGAATCCGGATGGTCCCTGAACCGAATTCGGATGGTCCCTGATCCGAATTCGGATGGCTTGGATTTCAGATGTGTAGGTCCGAAATTCGGATGTGCCTAGGACCGAAGTTCGGATGGTCCCTGAACCGAACTCGGATGATCCGAAGTCCGGCTGGTACTGATCCGAATTCGGATGGGAACGTGAGCCCAGTTCCGGCCAGAAATTGTAATTTTAATTAGTCCTCGGGATCATTCACCAAAATAGCTTATATCCCCAATTGTGAAGGATAATTAGGCCAAAATAATTATGTTGGTCGATACCGAAAATTAATTAGGTTTTACGACTAATATGTCCGGATCAAAGTTGAGAAATTGTAAGCGGTGAGACTTATAAATATTGTATTATGAACCTACTTGTAGGGGTTTTGACGGGTTAAGTCGCGTGAAGACTATCACTCTTACCTTGACGATTATAACTCGGTTTTGAGGCCGAGAGCGTATTGTGTATCACTGTGAGTTCTAGTATTAACGTATTTGCATGCATATCATGAATTGTATGTTACTGCTTTCGTATCATTATTGTCATTTTCATGCTTTGCCATCACATACATCATAATTATTGTTTATCACTCGGTTGATAAGTTGTTGATCGTTCGTTTGACCTCTCCGCCGAGACGGTAAGCCTGAGTGTGGTAACCCAGCGGAATCATAATGGTAAGCCTGAGTGTGGTAACCATTATTGCCTGTAAAACGATAAGCCTGTGGTGGTAATCGTATGGCATCATTGTAAACTGCATATCGATAAGCCTGTGGTGTGGTAATCGAGCAGTAGATTGTAAACCCATTGTACGGTAAGCTTGTGTATGGTAACCGCAATGTGGTAGCTTATAGCCATTAGTTGGCCTCCAAAATTGTTAGTCGAATTCATGGCATTGCATGGCATCATTCATATATCGCATGGTACTTTAATCTAGAATCTCACTAAACAACTTTGTTGTTTACCCGTTAGTTGTTATATCTTTTCAGGATCTGTTAAGGGCAAAGGCCCGGCTGGCCCAAGTTGTTAGATATCGTTTGGAGCTCGGATAGGAGCTCAATATTTTGTGGACGATTGGGGCGGGAGTAGCAGACTTCCATTTTTGGGACTTACGCGAATTAGTTACTGTTTGTTAATTCGTTTGTAACTAAATTGATAACTTAACCTAGTAGCACCAGTTACGTTGCTCCGTGATTTCCGACACTCTGTTGTGTCTCATGCAAAGTGTTTGGAATCATGTTGATAATTATTAATTGCAAAAGTTTTAATTTGAACGTATTTCCGCAAGTACTCTGTATAAATTAACGTATAATGTTATCGAAATACTCGTATTAGTTGTATGGGTGTTTCAATTTGGTATCAGAGCTGGAGCTCATAGACAGAGTATAGTCGACGATACTCTACTCTGAGCACGGTTTCAGATGCTGTTATTGACCCACCTAGGCGGCAATATTATAACAATAACAATTGACCTTTGGCCTAGGATGGGATAATATTGGGTAGACTTTTAAGATTATGACTTGACGTAAGCATAATTATATATATATACATACATATGCATACAAATAAATTTCATGTGCACACTTTGGTGTGAAAGAAGTGTTGAACCGACCTGTAACTGTTGGTTGCAGACAATGTCGGATAATCAGTCGAATCGCGTTCTACACCAGGAGGTAGAACAGTCAAATGATGGGGGAGGCAGGGATCAGTCTCCAGATTACGAAAATGAATCCAGTTTCCGTACTGGTGGAGGGTCCAGAGAGGACCAAATGATGCAGATGATGGCTCAAATGCTGGAGCAAAATCGCCAGCAGAATGAGCTAATGACCCAACTACTTGCTTCCCAGAATGTTCAGGGAAAGAAAAATAATGTTGAGGGGGAGCAAGCAAGTAACGATAATACTGAAGGCGCTGGGAGTGGAAGTAGGGCCGAAAGGCCTAAGAAGGATAAAGAAAGGAAGCACGGCTCCTCTAAGTCAAAAAGAGGAATGTCGTATAAGAATTTCATTGGTTGTCGTCCTCCAGCGTTCAATGGACGGGAAACTACTGTGGAGGCCTTGGACTGGATCAAGGCAATCGAAAAATTATTCCGAGTCACTGACGTCAGCGACGATAAAAAGGTGCAGTACGCGACTGCGCAATTTGTTGGTCCTGCTTTAACGTGGTGGGATTCAGAGGTCGAGATGATGGGTTTAGATGTTGCGGCGAAAATGTCCTGGGTAGAGTTCAAGACCAGGTTCGACAAGCATTTCTGTCCGGCCGTTGCGGTACAGAAGATAAAAAGAGACTTTCTCACGTTTCAGCAAGGAGGGTTGTCAGTGGACGATTATCTGATCGAGTTTAACTCGAAAGCAATGTTTGTAGGGACGGTAATTGCTGATGAAAAGCAAAAGACCGATTATTTTGTGGAAGGACTGCGGAGTGAGATTCGCGAAATGGTGACTGTTCGCGCCGTCGAATCGTTCGAAAAAGCTGTGGAGTATGCGCGACTCCGAGAGTATGAATTGTTCCGTAGGGAACAAGAGGCGGCTGGATCAAAGAAAGCGAAGGTTGAGTCTTCGTCGGGGACGTTTAAGCAACCCCAACAATCATTTTCGAAGAACGTGGACTCCCGTTCACGTTCTCAATCGTCAAGGCACTCAAAGAAGCCTGCTGGCTCCAACAACTTTCAGTCCAAATCTCAGTTTTCCAATTCGGTGCCTACGTGTAACCGTTGCGGGAAACTTCATCGTGGGGAATGTTTGTCCCCCATTGTGTGCCATGGTTGTGGAGAAGAGGGACACATACGTCCTGCGTGTCCTAAGCGAACCGATGCGTGTTACGAATGTGGCCAGGTGGGCCACCTTGCTCGGAATTGTCCAAAGAAGAGGTTGGCGACGTCCGAAAGTAAAGGCTCGGTCGCAAAGCCTAATTTTGTGGGTGGTTCCTCCCAATCAAAGGGGAATCCACCCAAGCCTCAAGCCAGGGTTTATCAGATCACAGCTGCCGAGGCGCAGGATGTGCCGGATGTCGTAACCGGTACTTTTCTCCTGAACTCTTTACCTGCTGTAGTATTATTTGATTCCGGTGCAAGTGTGTCTTTTGTTTCTAAATCATTTGCACGAAAGTTAGATGTTATACCCTCTTTGATGCCTTTCCCTCTATCTGTTGATGTGGCAAGCGGGAAATCGGTTTGTGCCACCCAAATATATCATGACTGTGTGCTAACCTTAGATGGACATAACTTTGATATCGACCTTGTCCCCATAGATACGAAAGAATTTGACGTAATAGTTGGCATGGATTGGTTGGCCAATAATCTTGCCACTATTGCTTGTGCGAAACGAATCGTTCGTTTGTTCACGCCGGAAGGCGAAGAAATATTTGTGTATGGGGATAGACGTAAAAGGGAAGCCGCAGTGATTTCGGTAGCTAAGGCTCGGAAAAATTTAAGTAAAGGTTGTCAATGCTTCTTGGCTTGTGTGTTGAATACTAAGAAAGAAGGGAAAAACCTCAAGGATGTACCAGTGGTTAATGAATATCCCGACGATTTATTCAAGATTTCTCTAAAATAGCCGTCCCACTCACTTCGTTGACTCGTAAGAATGCGAAGTTTGTGTGGGAAAAGCCGCAAATTGAGGCGTTTCAAATTTTGAAAAGTCGTTTGACTGACGCTCCTGTGCTTGCGTTGCCGGAAGGAAACGAAGATTTTGCCGTTTATAGCGATGCATCAATAAATGGGTTGGGTTGCGTGCTTATGCAACGAGGAAAAGTGATAGCGTATGCATCGAGACAGTTAAAGGATTATGAAAAGAGTCGTCCGACTCATGATTTGGAATTAGATGCTGTCACGTTTGCGTTAAAAATCTGGCGACATTATCTGTACGGCACTAAATGCCAGTTGTTTACTGATCATAAGAGCCTGAGGCATATCTTTGATCAGAAAGAATTAAATATGCGACAGAGGCGCGCCGTGGAATTAATCAAGGATTATGACTGCGAAATCCTTTATCATCCTGGAAAAGCCAATGTAGTGGCTGATGCGTTAAGCCGAAAGAGATACCCGGAAGCGACTTGTTATGCGCTAACGCATGTGGTTGTGAGTTCCTCTATCCTTGGCGACATTCGAAAGTGGCAAGTCGAGGGCCTTAAGGAAGAAAATATTAAAGCTGAAAGAATGGTGGGTCAGAGTGTATTGTTAACCGAAGGTAGCAATGGTCTGAAGATGTTTAGAGATCGCATTTGGGTACCTAAGATCGGCGACGTGCGCAAAACCATTTTAGAAGGTGGTCATAATTCGAAGTTCTCAATTCACCCCGGGAGTTCAAAGATGTATCAGGATTTGAAATCCGAATATTGGTGGCCCGGGATGAAGCGAGACATTGGTAATCATGTTGAGCGGTGTTTGACTTGCTTGCGGGTCAAGGCCGAACATCAAAAACCATCTGGAAATTTGCAACCCCTCGAGATACCCGAATGGAAGTGGGACCACATCACGATGGATTTTGTGGTAAAGCTTCCGAAGACCCAAAGACAACATGATGCTATCTGGGTTATTGTGGATCGACTGACGAAATCCGCACACTTCTTGCCGATACGAGAAAACTTTCCTTTGGAAAGATTGGCGCGAATGTATATTGATGAGATTATTGTACGCCATGGAATTCCAAAGTCCATTGTTTCGGACCGTGATTCGAGATTCACTTCAAGGTTTTGGCAAAGTATGCAAGATCAGTTGGGGACGCGTGTTAATTTGAGTACGGCGTTTCGTCCCCAGACCGACGGCCAGACTGAGCGCACTAACCAAACGATGGAAGATATGTTACGTGCGTGCGTGATCGAGCTTGGTGGAAATTGGGATACACACTTACCACTCGTGGAATTTGCCTACAACAATAGTTATCATGCTTCGATAAAGATGGCTCCGTATGAGTCGCTGTATGGCCGAAAGTGTCGAACTCCGACGTGTTGGCGTGAAGCAGGCGAGAAACCGTTAGCGGGTCCTGAATTGCTTCAAGAGACGCATGATAAAATTCAGATTATTCGTGAGCGAATCAAAGCTGCTCAAGACCGACAGAAGGCATACTCCGACAAACGCCACAAAGATATAGAGTTCGCAGTGGGAGATTCCGTGATGCTGAAGGTATCTCCGTGGAAAGGAATTATGAGATTTGGGAAACGAGGAAAGTTAAGTCCTCGATATGTCGGACCGTTTCCTATTACCGAGCGTGTCGGTGCTCAAGCTTATAAGTTAGATCTGCCCGCTGAGTTGGCAGGAATTCATAGCACTTTCCACGTTAGCTATTTGAAGCGAAGTCCGATCAATCCTGCTGTGACCATTCCTTTGGATGATGTGCAAATCGATGAGCGGCTACGCTATGTGGAAGAACCGGAAAAGATTATCGGTGACAAAGTAATTAACCTAAGAAATAAGGAGATCGAGATGGTGCTCGTTTGTTGGAAGCACCACCGTGGATCTCTGATGACTTGGGAGACAAAGGCTGAAATGATGGCCAAATACCCCGCTCTATTTGAAAGAACTTGATTCCGTGGGCGGAATCCTTTTAAGAGGGGAGGAATTGTAACGACCCGAATTTTATATAATTGATAATATATATTTATTGAAATGAAATACGATTCGAGATATTAAATTTAATTTCATTTCCACATAAATGAATGTTTGAGTAGGAATGTTATGAATATATGTCTTGAATATGTAAAAAGGACTTTAAAAGAAATTCAAATAATTCTAGGGTTTGGTTGGTAAATATGTGGAAGTCAAGGGTTGAAAAGGAAAAGGAGAAAATATCCTCCTTTTCCCTTGCTTTATACATACGCAGACACACACACAAGGTGTGTGTGTGTTCACTTTTTCCATCTTTCAAAATAGAGAGAAAAGGAAGAAAAGAGAAGAAGAAGAAGAACCCAAAATCAAACTTTTGTTGAAGATTCTTGTTGTTTTCGAAAGATCCAAGAGGTACCACTCTTATTTATGAATCTTATTATTTTATCTTCTTCTCCTCTCCATCTTCATTTGAAGAAGATGAGAAACCCAAATGGGTTTTTATGAATAGCATGAAGAAATCTTTAGATCTTGAAGGATAATGATGAAACGTAGTTAGAATCATCATTTTTAAACATAATATGCAAGTTTTATGGATTTTGATGGGTTTTAGCTCAAAAACCCGAAAATGGAGTTCATGAACTCTTGATGATTAAAAAGGAATAAAATGTTGTTTTTGACCGCTTAAAATGTGTTATAAAGAGTATATATATGTTTGGGAATGACCCCAAACCGTTTGTAATAAATATGAAAAGTTGTGGTAGTTTTGAGCATTAAATTCGAAGGGGCAAAAGTGCAGTCTTGGGATCCGAATTCGGATGGGTGGTCCCTGACCCGAATTCGGACCGTACTTCGGTTGGAAGGGATCCGAAATTATGTTGGTCCCCGATCCGAATCCGGATGGTCCCTGAACCGAATTCGGATGGTCCCTGATCCGAATTCGGATGGCTTGGATTTCAGATGTGTAGGTCCGAAATTCGGATGTGCCTAGGACCGAAGTTCGGATGGTCCCTGAACCGAACTCGGATGATCCGAAGTCCGGCTGGTGCTGATCCGAATTCGGATGGGAACGTGAGCCCAGTTCCGGCCAGAAATTGTAATTTTAATTAGTCCTCGGGGTCATTCACCAAAATAGCTTATATCCCCAATTGTGAAGGATAATTAGGCCAAAATAATTATGTTGGTCGATACCGAAAATTAATTAGGTTTTACGACTAATATGTCCGGATCAAAGTTGAGAAATTGTAAGCGGTGAGACTTATAAATATTGTATTATGAACCTACTTGTAGGGGTTTTGACGGGTTAAGTCGCGTGAAGACTATCACTCTTACCTTGACGATTGTAACTCGGTTTTGAGGCCGAGAGCGTAATTTGTATCACTGTGAGTTCTAGTATTAACGTATTTGCATGCATATCATGAATTGTATGTTATTGCTTTCGTATCATTATTGTCATTTTCATG